>NGKH01000011.1:97478-241506 GCA_002162575.1 Sclerotinia glacialis | reverse complement strand
CGAAGAGCTATATAATCAAAATAGATTTCCTTTGTATAAAGCTTTGTATTCAAGATCAATCATTTAGTATACTATATTATTAATTACAAATAATATATTCATTATTATCATTATTTAAGTCCCTGTTTGATACTTAGTTATAAACCTATTTCGAAAGTTTAGAATACTTTTATATAATCTAAATAATTACCTTTATAATACTTTGAGCATCTTTATTGTTTCAAATATTGATTCGATAAGTAACGATATTATATCTTTCAAGATATTACAGCTTAGCAACCCTGTTATGATCAATCAGATCATATCCGAAAGTATTGATAAGGACGAAGATATCGCTATAAAAGGTATTGAAGACCTTAAGGAAATCATTGTCATCGAAACTCTTAAAATCGCTTTATCAAATCGGTTTATAAGTAATCAATAAGAGCTAGAAACTTTCTTGCTTCAACTTGAGATCTACTTCCAATTCAATCAGGATAAGTTCAATTATGATATTGACAAAAGCATCTGGGCCATATTCTATCTTAGAGGAGAAACTGCTAAGTGGATCCAATTATATCTCAAAGACTATTTCATTAATTTGAATAAGCTTAAAAAGCGAATATATTCGATTCAAACTATCTTTGAGAGATTTGAAGGATTCAAGAAAGAAATACGATGAGTATTCGGGAACATTAATGAATTATATGATGCTGAATTCAAGATCTATGGTCTCAAACAAATAGGGTCAGTAATCAAGTATACTATAGAATTCAAGAGGTATATAAATATTATTAAATAAAAAGAAAATGTAATGATAAGTTATTATCGGAAAGGGCTCAAATCTGAAGTTAGATTAAAATTAGATTGTAATTGTATTTGGGAAGATCTAAACGAATTAATCGAGGAATTTATTAAGGTGGATGAGATACTTTATGAGTATTAGAAAGAATATTGATTTTCTAACTTTTATAGAAACCGAGATTATGATAAGTATTATAAGAATGAAAGAAGATTTTGAGAAAACAGACAATCTTATGGAGAATTAATGTAATTGGATGTAATATTCAAGGATAAACTATTTAAGGAAGAAATAAAGCGAAAATGTAAGGATAAGTTATATTTCGAATATGGCAAACCAAACCATCGAGTTAGAGATTATCGAAACAAGAGATCACCAAAAAGAGGTTATTACAAGAAATTTGGCAAAAGACAATTCAATATCATTTTTGTATCTTAATTATATGTTTTATATCTAATCGAGGACGATAGTTATAAACAAAAGGAACATCAAAAGGAAATCGATATAATGCCTTAAGATCAGGAAGGGTTGAATACTATAGACCGATATGAATTGGAATGTTTACGAATTCCCTCCCTTTCTTTTGTCGAAACGGAATCGAAAGGATTATTATCGGAAGAATAGATAGTTAAGTATATTATTATAAATTGGACAATATGTTATAATGAAACTTACAGAATTTATTTATCAAACAAAAAGGTTACAAATTGATTCCCTCAAAAGAAAGTAAAGAGAATTTATAAAAGGGGAAAGACAATCAAGATTTATGAGGAAGGCCAAGGTCAATTGAATATTGTAGGATAAACAAGTCAGATTTATTATAATATAAGAATAAACAGATAAACAATTCAGGCTATAATAGATTCAGAAATTACAAGAAATTTTATTGTATTAAGAATTATAAAGTATTTGGGAATACAATTTCAAACAAAACAGAAATTATATCAATTGTAACTAATTGATGGATAATTAATTGGATTGAATAGAAAGATTTCGTAGGAGATTTATTTGTTACAAATAAGTATAATCCAATATAAAGAAGTTATCCAATTCGATATTGTTCTATTAAGGAATCAATAAATCATTCTGGGAATATTATAATTGAAGGTATATAACCTCCAGATTGATTGGTCATCAGAAACTATATTATTTCCAAAGAAAAACGATCGACGAAATATATTAAAACCAACAAAACTGAATATATATAATAAAGAATTAAAGGCGAACAGTATTATTAATATAAAATATCAAATCCAAAATCCTTTATTAATAATAAAGGAAAGTAAACCTTTTATATAAATAAAGAATAAACAAAAGAAATTACTTGAAACCATCTTTATAACAAAATAAAACAAAACATCAATACTGGTATAATATCAGAAGTATAAGAAATTATTCGAAGAAAGGAAAAGCTATGATGTTTTACCAAAACATAAACTATAAGATTACAAAATAATATTAAAGAAAGGCAAAATGTTTTTATTTAATTTAATCTATTCGATATCAGCCTTTGATCTAAAAATGCTTAGGGATTATATTGGCGATGTATTAAAAAAGGGATAAATCAAAGAATCCATTTTATAAATAACTAGCCCTATGTTATTTGTATCAAAGAAAGATGATATAAGAAAGCTTTGTATAGATTACTATAAGTTCAACGATATAATAATCAAAGATCAGTATTTATTTCTATTAATTACAAAATTAAGGGATTGATTGGGAAAAGCTAAGATTTTCTCCAAATTTGATTTTCGAAACGGATTCCATTTAATCAGAATGAAGGAAATTAAGGAATGGAAGATAGTATTCAAAATTCATTATAGATTATACAAGTATTAAATAATATTATTCGGTTTGATAAATGTATCAATAATATATATATATTTGATTAATAATATATTAAGAAAATATCTAGATATATATTGTATATATTATTTAGATGATATATTAGTATTTTCAGAAACAAAAGAACAATATATTCAAAATATTCATAATGTTCTACAATTTTTGGAGAAAGCAGATCTTTAATATAAATTTAGCAAATATAAATTTTATATTATAAAAACAGAATTCCTAAACTATATTATATTCTTTAAAAGTCTCAAAATGAATTCTAATAAAATAAAAGCAATCAAGGAATGGGAATCATCAACAAATATAAAGGAAATACAATCCTTTTTAAGGTTCGCTAACTTTTATTGACGATTTATTAAGAACTATTCGAAAATAACCGTTTTAATGATCAAGATTATTAAAAAGAATCAAAAGGAATTTCGATGGACAAAAGCATTATAAACAGTATTCGAATGTTTTAAAGAAGTATTCACAAAAGAACCAATTCTTAAGGCTTTTGATCCAGAATTATTAATAATTATGGAAATAGATTCTTTAGATTATATATTAGGTGTAATACTCAGCCAATTAGGTTTGAATAAGAAATAGCAATCAGTCGTTTATTATTCATACAAATTATCGTTAGTCGAACTAAATTACGAAATATATAATAAAGAATTGTTAATGATAGTAAATGCTTTTAAGGAATGAAGAGTATATTTGAAAAGATCGAAATATATAATGCAAATATATACAGATTATAAGAATTTGGTTTACTTTATTATAACAAAGGAATTAAACTGATAGCAAATCCGATGATTGGAAATTATGGTTGTTTATAACTTCAGAATTTCATATGTCAAAAGAAATGAAAATGTTAGGGCAGATGCTTTTAGCCAAAAACCAGAATATTTATAAAACAAAACATATGAATTATATATAATATTAAAATAGGAAGACGATGCTTTAATTTATAATAAATTATAATTCACTATCATTTTAGGAATAAATTATGATATTATTAAGGATATTATAAAAATGGAATATGTGATAGATATTATAATTAAAAGAATTCTAATTATACCAGATAATCTAGAAAGAGGATTCATTATGGAAGATGGGTTCATTCATTTTTATAATAAATTTTATATATTTTTTAATCTAGCTAAGGATTATATTACAGAACAATATAAACTATTAGTTTACAGATATTAAGGTATTGCAAGAACTTTTGCCAGAATAAAGAGAGAAGTCTATTTTCTAAAGATGAGGATTATAATTGAAAACGTAATTGGGAATTATAATATTTGTATAAGGAATAAAGTTGTTTGGTATACCTTTTATAATCAGTTCAAAACCTCCGAATTACCTACTTAACCTTAGAAGTCCATTGCTTGAGATTTTGTAATGAAACTATTATTATCCAAGAATCTGGTTATTTAGAAAGAATATGATTTTATATTAATAATAATAAACAAATTAATCAAATTTGTTTATATAATATTATTTTATGAAACTTGGATAATAAATGATTTTGCTTATATATTTATATAGAATATAATTAGTATTTATAATATATTAAATGAGATTATCTCAAATAAAAACAAATTATTTATATCGAAGTTTTGGTTTATTTTTATGATATTATTTGGAATCAAAAGAAAGTTTTCAATAGCTTTCCATCCATAAACAAATAGCCAAATAGAACAATTAAACCAAACAATGGAAATCTATTTTCATTATTACATTAATTACAAATAAGACAATTGGGTTAAATTATTATCTTTAGTATAATTCGTATATAATATATTAAAAACAGAAATTACAAAAGTAATGTCAATATATGCTAATTTTGGGTTTAATTTATTGGTTTACAAATCATTATTGTTACAAAATATAAATGCAAATGAAGCTATAAAAGATATTATAGAAATCAAGGAGTTTCATGAACAACTCTCTTTAGATTTACAATTCATTGCTTTAAGAACAATATTATATTACAATGAATCAAGAAGTATAGGATTTACTTTTAAAGAAAAAAATAAAGTTTATTTTATTCGAAGAAATATACAAACAAAACAATCAAACGATAAACTAGATCATAAGAAACTAAGATCATTCAAAATCGATAAGATAGTAAGATCAATCAATTACAAATTGAAACTATTATATATAATGAATATTCATTTAATATTTTATATCTCACTTTTTGAGAAAGTATTATCAAAAGTGTTTGATATACCAATAATAGAAATCGAATCAATTAATCCTAATATTATATACAATATTAAAACAATACTAGATTGTAAATACATTAGAAACAAAGTCAAATACTTGATCAAATGATTGAACTATTTATATTTGGAAAACATATAAAAACTCAAGAAGGATCTCAATTGCTTTGAGAAGCTATAAGTATTCCATCTGAAATACCCACATCTGCCAATAAAGCTTCGAGCTCGGTATCAGACCATAAAGGCAACGAAGGATCCAAAAAGGAAGAAGGGTCAAAATCGTTCAATATATTCGAATTAGCCTCAGCAAACGCCGATAAACCAATATCTGTTTGCTCCTTCTCTTTCTTTATATATTCATTTTCCAACTTTTCCTTCTTTTCCATCTCTACTAATTTATCAAGAATCTGCAAACCACAACGAAGCATTTCGGATTCATGCTTCAACAAAAAACACTTCTGTTTTCGCAAACACAGAATTTTAATTATAGCCTCCTCCTTCTTTTGATTTAATCGTTCCTTTTGTTGGGACAGATTTTCC
This sequence comes from Sclerotinia glacialis, assembly GCA_002162575.1. Lineage (NCBI taxonomy): Eukaryota > Fungi > Ascomycota > Leotiomycetes > Helotiales > Sclerotiniaceae > Sclerotinia > Sclerotinia glacialis. The sequence goes on along the minus strand of NGKH01000011.1, from coordinate 236,118 downwards.
CAATCATTTTCAGATAGATTTCGAATATTGCATTTTTTGTTATTACAAATGTATTCGCTATATTATAAAGAATCAAAAGGCGAAACAATACATTTACAATCTATATATTTGTATAAAGAACATAAAGACATTTCGAAACCTTTTTGTTCAATAAAACAAACAAAACAAATCTGTTCTTTTCTTTTATTAGTAATTGAAGAAGGTATAACAAAAAAAGAAAGAAAACATATAATCATTCAAAAAAAAAAAAAGGATATATTAATATAAACATTCGGGATCAATATTAAATTAAAAAGGAGATAATATTACAAAAATAACAATTGATATGTTTGTATAAGCTTGGGCTATATACAAACAAGATAGGATTCGATTATATTAGTATATAATTATAATCATTTTAAGATCATATATATATATACCATCAAAATATACAAATAGGAAAGCTTCAGGTATATTACATAATGGATAGCTTTGGAACGACAATGCTCCAGAAACGCTCAGCTATCCTAATTATCCGAAAAAGACGAAAAGCTATATAATCAAGATGGATTTCCTTTGTATAAAGTTTCGTGCTCAAAATCAATCATTTAGTATATTATACTATTAGTTACAAATAGTATATTCATTATTGTCATTACTTAAATCCCTGCTTGACGCCTAATTATAAACCTACCTCGAGAGCTTAGAACACTTCCACATGATCTAGACGGCTACCCTCGTAACAAGATGCTTCTTTTTAGAGGTACAATATAATCTATACACTTTTGATTGAATTATTGATAAACTTGTCTTCATTGAACTTAAAATATATCTTAAATTGTAATAGAAATATCTTGAATTCCTATTGATTGTCGATGTGTTTGTTTAATAAGATTATCTTAAAGGTTTCGTTGATCGTAATGTCTTTGGATTTTCTTATAATGATATCGTTGTCTTTGTCGATTGTCTGATTTATCGAAAGTATATTATTGTATTGATTCCTTTATAGAATATTGCCAATAGTTATTATACTAAACGATTGATATCGATTCGATATTTGAAATAATAATGATGCTCAAAATATTACAAAGACAATCTTTTAATCATACAGAAATAGCTATAGAGTTTTGAATATAAAATAGATTTAGATTAAACTTCAAACAAATAATCAATGATATAATATAGTAATTGGGTTTGTTATTCTTGTAATTATACTATAAAAGTAATGATTGTTCTTAAGTACGAAGCTTTACATTATAATGGAATTCTATCCCTTTATATAGATCTTCATACTTTGGTCCCATTACTCTTATCAATTGGTTTTCAGTGGGAGTAGTGGGATCCCACCTGTCCCATTACATTTCGATAAATGAGATCAGTGGGATTCCTGAGTCAGGTGACACTTGTCACATGACCTACTGTTACCCGTTGTAACATAACCTTATCTTTATTCATTTTAAGTTTTTGATCTGATATTATAAATCCTAGGAATTCTGTTTTTGTAATATGGAATTCGTATTTGCTAGATTTGCAAAGCAAATCTGAATTTGTTAGGTATTCTAGGATATTGTTGATATCCTTAATATACTGATTCTTATTGATTAAATATATCAAAATATTATTCAAATAATATATACAGTATATATCTAGATACTTCGATAATACATTATTTATAAATTATATAAATATTATTGGCGCATTGATTAATCCAAATAGCATAACTTGATATTTGTAAAGTCCATATCTGCATTTGAAAGCAGTTTTTTATTCTTCGCCTTCCTTGATTCTGATTAAATGATAACCATTACATAAATCTATTTTGGTAAATATTGTGGTTCCATCTAATCGATCTCTTAATTCTATAATTAATAGAAATGAATATCGATCTTTTATAATAAATATATTTAGTTTTTTATAATTTATAATTAATCTTTTAATACTGTCTTTTTTAGATATCTATATAATTGGATTTGATACTTTGGATAAAGATTCTCTGATTTATCCTTTGATTAAATTGTTATCGATATATTGTTTAAATGTCCTTAATTCATCAATTGATATTATATAGATTAGGGTATATATTGATATTTGGCCTTTCTTTAATACTATCTCATAATCATATAGCTTATATTCCGGTAAAGCACATTGGGTTTCTAATTCTTCGAAGATTCTTGTATATTTCTGGTATTGCTCAGATATATCCTTCCGAAAGGGATTTTGGATTGGGTATCCTATATTATTGATACTATTCGCTTTCAATTCTTTTAAGTATATATTTTGTTTCGCAAATATTTTTTACAATTCTATATAATTACCTATATATTAATCGAAACTTATAGTTTCTTTAAATCAATCAATAATAAAGTTATATATTTTCAATTATAGCATCCTTAAAATAATTTATTAATTCCTAAATAGAATAATATTAAATTGAATAAGCTTTTTATATTGATTTATACTCATTAATATTAATTGAATCTCTTACAATATTATATTATCAATCCTTGCTAATTATTTGTCAACTAATTATAATTGGTAAAGTTTCGATTTCGTATAAAACTATACTCACAAATACTTTATAACTTCTAATATTATAAAATTTCCTATAATTTCTAAATCTATTATAGCTTGGATTGTTTGTCCATTTATATTAACTTTATAATAAATCTGTCCTACCTAATTCATTATATTCAATTGACTTTAGTCAATTTGCAAATATAGATTATCATTGCTTAAAAATGCAAAGTTTCATAACCTCTTTTCTTCATCCAATAACTTTATAATATTCATACTTTTTCTGATTTTATTATTAAATATATTCTTTTAGATTATTATTGAAGCATTATCATCCTATACTTTTAATAGACTTCCTATTATCAATAGTAATACTATAATCTGAACTATAAATTGATATTTATTGTCTACTTTTCTGTATAAGAAAACATCATTGTTTTCGATCTTTATATTTGAATAATAATAAAATATTTCTTATATTTCATCAATTCCTAGGTATATTATATATTTATAATTAATTCTTTTAATAAAGGATGTATTAATGATAATTCTGTATTATAAAATTCGATATTGATCGATGAATCATGTTTTGTAGGTTTCTCCTATTTGAGTATTGACTATATTGGCATCTTCATTTATAGTTTCTTTATTTATATTTCCGAACTTTTAGATACAACGATTCCATTTATCGATTTCTTGAATGATCTATAATTCTCTTTAATTAAATTCTTTGTTAATCCATTATAAATTCTTAATTTCATCTTCGAATTTTTCTTATTCAAGTTTTTCTTCAATATATATTGATAATTGTTTTATAAATAAATCTTTTTTATTGATTATATATAATTAAGAAATAAAGATAATATTAAATTGGTTTTTGTCAAACTCCCTTTTTTGATATTCATCTTTTTCTATATTGATATTACCTTTGCTTCAATATTATCTTATTTGATGATTTACTTTTCTATATTCAAAGTATAATTTGTTATCTCATCGTTGCTTCTTTTTAAGATTATTTTGGATTGATGTTTTATAAATAGTATCCAACTTTATCGAATCTTTATATTGTTATAGATTGTAATATTGTCTACTTTTGTTTTTTCGATATTTCCTTTGATTTCGATCTCTTTGAAATCTATAAATTTATTGATTTGTTTTGTACTTTTAAAATCGATTATTATATTCAATAGATTCCTTGATTAGATTGTTTAAATCCTTGCTTACAAATGATCTATCGAATTCCAATCTAATTTCTAATTTAAACTCTTTACAATAATGATTTATAATGGTTGCTAAGTCCTATCCCATCATTCCTGCATATCGTTGGAATTCTATGGCATATTTGATAATTGATCCTGTCTGCTTAATATTAAATAGCTTTTCCTTAGCTACTTTTCCTTCGTTAACATTATCAAATACTCTTCGAATCTCTTTTTTAAATCTATTAAAAGTATTGAAGATTGCTTTGATTGATTATATACAATCCAAATTATCATACTCAAAGTAATCACATAAATAAGATTGAATTCATTTAGATATTTCTTTTTTAAGGTATAATATAACCTATACACTTTTAACTGAACTATTGATGAACTTGTCCTTATTGAATTTAAAGTATATCTCAAATTACAATAGGAATATTTCGAATTTCTATCGATTGCCGATATATTTGTTTGATAAAACTATTTTAAAGGTTTCATTAATTATAATGTTTTTGGATTCTTTTATAATGATATCGTTGTCTTTATCAATTATTTGATTTATCGAAGATATGTTATCATACTGATTCCTTTATAAAACATTGTTGATAATTGTTATATTAGGCGATTGATATTAATTCGGTACTTAAAACAATAATGATGCTCAAAGTGTTATAAAGACAGCCTTTTGGCTATATAGAAATGATTATAGAGTTCTAAATGCAAAATAGATTTAAATTAAACTTTAAATAGATGATCGATAGAATAGTATAATAATTGGGTTTGTTATTTTTGTAATTATATTATAAAAGTAATGATTGTTCTTAAATACGAAACTTTATATTATAATAGAATCCTATCCTTTTATATAGATCTTCATATTTTGGAGTATTCAGGATCTTTCGAGCTCCTGGACCTTCATCCATTATGGACTTTACTTTATTATGCTTGATATGCAGGGTCCATCACGTGATTGATTATGTCATGTTACCTGTTGTAACACTCAGATCCTTTGGGAGATTGTTGTTCCCCCCGAGTCTTGATTGGCCGAATTATAGTTCGATTATAATTATATAATAATTAATAAAAAGCCATATATTTTATTATTTTATTATAAAACGAAGCGAAAAAACGTAAAATCGAACCAGAGGGTTTGAAAATGAGATAAACTTCTAAAGTCTTCACACCATGATCAATTGAATCATCCTATAAATCACCTGATCAACTAGTAGGTAATGTGTATACATAACTTCAATCATTTAATCTTCAAGGTAGGTATCGCGCCCAACAAGTGTCCAGTCTAATTTGCTCCGCCCCCGCCAAATGAGAGAAAAAGCAAGAAGGGTATCATCCCAATCTCTATTTTGTGCATGTAAAACAATTTGACACAACCATTCACTTATTCACCATCGTCTCACCGACCATCATCTACTCATCCGAAAACTCCACTGCCACACTGGTATCCAAATCACTCATCGTCCCCTCCCCTCCTTCGCCGCTTGAATCTCCACTTTTCCCATCCAGTTCTCTACACAACCTCCCGAGTAATCCCTCCACCCTCCCCATACACTCCTCCAATTTCCCCAGCCTCACTCGGATATGTTCTCCATCCTCATCACTACTCCCTTCGTTCAACAAATCCCTCAAATGTTTTGGGATACTCATCCCTGCAAAGGGTGCTACGGAATCTCTTCTGATTCTCTTGGAACTATTAGCCGTGTCTCTCCTCTTCATGTTTTCCCTCGGATTGACGTTTTTCTGTTCAGATTGCAAATTCGATTTCGTCGATGCATTAAATTGCCGCGCAAATTCATTCTCGAAAAAGTTTCGATCGTGCGGAACATCATTAGCCGCCTCGATTTCGATTTCATCTGCGATATCACTAGGAGGCTCCGCCTCAAACACTGCTTGTAAATCGCCATGAACGCTGAAGCCTCTTGAGAAGTCCCAAAGTCGCGGACGGGGTGGGAGACGGGGCAATTGCTCCGCTTCTTTTTGGCGATGGGGACCGGCCCATAGCTGACGGCGCTCTAAATAGCCAATAAGGAGTAAGAGCGGAGCATTGAGAAAACGCACGGCTGCTACGTTGATTTTATGGAACCAGCGAGGTGTCAGGACGAATTTGAGGGGCATGAGGACGAAGAGGGCGAGGATGTTGAAAGGAGGGAAATAGGCAAATAGGGAGTCTGACTTCACCCCTTCGAGGGTGAGAACGGCGCGACGGAATTGGATTTCTGCGGTGGCGTTGGAGACGATGGTGGAGAAGGTTGTCGAGAGCATGGACACGAGGATAGTGAGGAAGAGGGTATTGCCCAGAAATGCGAAGGTGACCATGAGGATGGGACCGAGAAGCCAATGGAACTGAGCAGACGTTGTGATGCCTGTGCCGTCAAGTCCAAACCATATCCAGAGCATCCATTTAGAGACAGTAATTGGTTCGTGAATACCATTGCCAAGCCATATCATGGAAAGCAGAAATCCGGCAAAGCACCATACAGCTAAAATGGTTAGGACAGTGAAATCGCGCATCATGGCTCGGAGAGAAATAAAGAGCATGTTTTCGGACATGAGGTTGAATGCTAGACGTGGAACGAGGACGGGAGCTCCCAAGGCGAGGACGTCCAGAGCTTGTTGGCCAGTGCCGATGTTATCAGTGCGCCAGCCTCTCAAGCGTAGTACGAGATAAAACCCGAAGATTGCGGCGAATGTGACATCGAGGAAGGACCAGAGATTCTGGGTGTACACGTGCCATCCGTGTTCCAGAATAGAGCAACTGCATATGATGTTAATAAGGGCTGTCAGATTCGATTGGAATGTACCAAGAAACTCACAATTGATCCAAAGACCAACCTGATGTGTAGATAATGAAGAATAATTCCATCCCACCAAATGTTGCTGGATCACGATCTGCCATTACATACAAATAGAAAACCAACAGTAGCAAAAAGTGACACACTTCCAAGTAATTCCTGGTGCGAGGAACTATAAGTCTATATTGGTTAAACAATGGCGCCTCCCTCGGATTGTACAACGAGATAGGCTTGTTTTTGTAGTGATCAGGCAGGATATCCATGAACGCCGTTGGCGTATATATGACTCTACCCTCATATATTGCGCTTATTACTTTTTGACATGCCGACGAACTGAGGAAAGCTTTGCTCTGAGATATGATGGCAATTTCTAGGGCTGGCAGTCTTCGATTAGCACCTGTGCGGGAGTGGACGGCCCAACCAAAGTTACTGCTTTCTCGAATGACATTATTCGGAGCACCTTGAAATGGATCAAAACCTCCTACAAGGATACGAGAAAGAAGAAGTAAACCTTCTGAGCCGGTATGGTCCTCGTGAAAACGGCGAAGAACTCGATTAGCAACTATTTCGCAGAGATGGGCACGTGTGGTGCAAATGCTTTGTTGATGGGGTAGGGCCACTTGTTCACGTTGAAACTGTGTCTTATTGACGAGAAGACAGTAGACTGGGGTTCATTAGCATTAAAAAATACGTGTCAATCTAGAAGCAACAATGAAGACTATAAGGGATGCTAAGGATAGAATCGAACACGCCCCCCGAGGACTACTCGAGGCATCATCCAAATTTCACCATTTTCTTATTCCAAGGCTCCTCCAAATGTCCGTCCGCTGGCTGTTATTATAATCTCCTTGAGAAAAGTACGCATTCAATTTCTCCCAAGCATAAAATGATTTCAAGAATGAGGACAGCAACATACCGACTGACAAATCATCCAAATCATACAACCTATCCACCAACGGTCTAACCACCGAAACGTTCAGCCTCGGATCTCTGAGTTGTTCTAAACTATATGGATCATCTATCTCCCCCATTAGCCAAAGTGGTACTTTCAATCTCTTCCCCTCAATCAAACTCACCAATGGCCGAAATAATATCTCTCCTTATCCTAATCACCTATCAGCATCATCCTCCAGCTGACAAGCAGATTGAAGCAGGAAACGGACCGATGAATTGTCTTGTAAACCGGTAAATCCCCAAATTCATCCTGGGGATAACATATATCCCCAATAGCATGAGGGTGAAAACATGCATGGCCATCATGTCTTCCTACAAGAGTACTTCCAATTTTGTTTCTATTTTCCCTCGTATCTTCATCGTTACCCTCCAAATCCACTTCCGGCTCGGGTGTCAATAACTGTGTGGTTTCCGTACTGGTATATCTCTCATCTTCATTTCCACGGGAATTTCTAGGATAATTTCTAGGTTTTGACGTTCTAGGAGGAGAAACAGAAGAAGAAGAAAAGGAAGACTGACCCATCATGCCCTAAAAGCCATGCCCAGACTCTAGGTTGATGGATATGGTAATGAATATGGTAATGAATATGGTAATGAATATGGTAATGGATATGGTAATGAATGTGGTAGCTAGTAGTATTTATTGATAATACAAATTCTTGGAATTCTTCACGGATCCAGCGCTTGTTTAATAATTTATAATTTTATACCATGACGCAAGCGTGAGATAAGGGGGTGGGTTTGAATGGTGAGAGGTGTGTGTGCGTTGTAAGACTTAGCCTACGATAAGGATGGCAAACTTTAAAGCGGCGAGGATTGAGGGAGCGAATCAAATCTATGTACGAATTGAGGGTGGAGATTTAGATAGAACTAGTAAAATTGAGAGTTATATTAATATATAAAAATAAATATATACATGAAAATAAATATATACGTAAAAAATTAAGTCATTCATGAATCGCCATCCCGCCTCCTAAAAACTAATACGAAAACGTAACCACCCCCTCCTCCCAAACACGCTACAAACTCGTTTACAGCCTTCTCCCATCTCAACTGTTTACGACCAAAGAAGCAATGTTTGCTGCCGGGAGCGGCGTCTAACACCAAAGTATGTTATGAGATGGCAGGATTTGGGCAGTTTTTACTGGCAGCTGATAAGGAAACTGTGCCTTACACGGGGAAAGTGGGAGATTCGGAACGGATGGAAGAGGGATTTGGTGCATATTTCATGTACCAGGGAGGAAGTTCCGAGAAAAGCGATAGAGGGGTTGAAGAGGTGAGTTATTTGCCTATGTGTTTCGAGGAAGATGTGAGGGCTGGCTAATGAGGGAAGAGAGAGCTGATTTGAGAGTATAGAACACATCCGTATGAGGAGCTTAGTTATGAGGGATATCAATCAAAGGACTTTTGAGTTGTTCGGGAAGAATTGAGGGACGAATGAAGTATCGAACCATAGGAAATTTGGCTATGAGTTAGGATGGAGTAGAAAGACGATATACTTCCCATTCACCCTTCCTGCATGTGCTAAACAAACGGCAGCACCTTCCGTTTGTTTGTTGCATACCACTCATAACAACCCATTTAAATCATCTTTCGAATCTTTACTTTCGTCTTCTCCTTCACCATTTATCTCCCCGCATTTTAGGGAATTTCCTCAACTGAATCTGTCAAGCCTACAGCAACGATCTCCATCTCAATTCAGATGTTATCTTCTATCATGAACTCTGGCTGGGTTCCTGACACGAATCCTATCGAGCTCGCTGATGGTACTATCATTTGCGAAAGGTAACGTCAAATCATCTGTCATGTATGTTGCTGTGATTATAGCTTCGCACAAGAGCTTCGCGATGAGGAGGAACAAGCTACTGAAAATGCCGGAAATGAGGATCTACAACCCTGCTCTCCAGCTCACTCTGGCGATGAACTTGGACATTCGGCAGATTTTTCATATTCTGCTGGTGCCACACCTCGTCACCCCGTTGTTATGAACAGTTTCAGTTCCCGGGACAGATCTGGAATACCCTTCGCGTCGGGATCCATCCCCTCCATGACCAAATTCATACCACCTAGGTCTACCGACAGCCCCAGCATACTTTTCCAAGGAGCCCATCGTTTCATTCGACGTACAAATGCTCACGAAATCCTCATCTTCACGGATGGCGCCTGTTTCTCTGACGGCCTTGCCAATTCTCGTGGCGGTTGCGGTTTCGTCGTTTCCCCAGCTCACAGAGTCAACTTCAGACTCGAAAACACCGGCCCAACTGACGAACCCCACCCTCAAACTAAAACCGCGCCGAGTTGCGCGCTGTGATTGCCGCACTCAAATATCGTTACTGGTAAGGTGATTGCATGGGATCCTGGACTCGTCTCGTCATCGCTACGGACTCCGAATACGTTGTTCTGGGCGCAACCGAAAGAATTCGCAACTGGATCACGCGGGGCTGGCGAACAAGCGCTGGAACGCCAGCCAAAAATCAAGATTTGTGGAAGAAGCTGATACATCAGATCCAGGAGTTGGATAAGCCACAAACATTCATACACCCTCCTCGTGGCACATCAGTTTCATTTTGGAGGATTCCAAGGGAGTGTAATGAAGATGCAGATGTGGAGGCAAAGAAGGGAGCTGGGCTGGAAGAAGTGCAGAGTTACAGGGAGATTCTCGGGGTGATGATGTGACCTTGCAGGATTTGTGGATTTAAGGTTAGGTTCCAGTGTGATTGGAGTTGAGTTTGACTTTTAAAGACGGAGAATTATACACCGAAGGGGGACGGGGGGTACTTATCACATTTCTAAGCAATTCTATATGTTCTGGCTTGCGGTTTCTTGCTACTAATCTTTAAACAATCTAGAAAAAGAAAGGCATCTTGTAGTGAATAGCAGGAACACGTCAGAGAATGGCCCGATGTGTACTTTTTTAAACACTTGACATTTACTCAGCAACCTGGAGATAATGATATGCACGTGCTTTAATCAGATACATTTCGGATTTCTGTCATTGTGACTCCGTAAAGCACCTCCTCTAATCCCAACAAACAGTTCTCCCGGAATGAAACGCAACCAGTAAGGATATAACACTTCAGATATCCACCACTACACGAACCCGTCCAACAGTCAAGATTTCGCCAACCTAAGAGACGAGTTAATCGACAACTTCCCCAACTCTTCCCACAAACCCCTCTAACCCAGCAATTCCCTTCTCCCCTCTCTCACTTCCCGCATACAGCCCATGACCGCCCCCGGGCATAACCAAAACCTGACTACCCAACTCTATCCACTCCCTGGACGTCAACAATTCAAAACTAACATCTGTAATACCATCCGTCCCAAAAATTAATGGTTCATCTTTCGTTTTCCCATCTGGATCAAACACATCTCCGCCATCCAGTAGGCCCAAACCAAAAACATCGTCGACATCTTCTGTCCCCGTATCCGCGTGTATGTCTTTAGCTGGAAGATTTGGTTTTAGTTTGAGGACGCGGGCTGAGGCGCGGATGCTGGCTATGTAAATTACCACTACTGTGCCCGGTGTGACAGAGTTAATGTCGCCATCATCGAACGACGCAGTAAAACCACTAGCTGCTTGGAGGGAATGATGAGTTTGAAGCATGTGTTTACTTGGTATCGCCATGACCATTCCTTTCCGAATTCGAGGGGCAGATTGTGAAGAACGTTTTAAGGGACTATCTGAGTGTTCTTCTGGGGTTTCCGAAATATCGAATACAATGCCTATCGTGCCTATTTGACCAGCTTCGATCGTGTGGACTGGGAGACGGAGATTACGGATACTGACTATATGCGCATTTTGCCACTCGCCTTTGGGGGCTGAAGCAATGGGTGTATTCCGTGAGGCTATCTTGGATAGCTCGGCTGCTGAAGGGTGCGTGAGTGAGGTACCTAGACTGGTAGGCGAAGAACTGGGATCAGATTGAGGGGAACCATCCTCGTAAAAATCTGCTGGGAACGGGCCGATGACGATACTATCTCCAATTGATAGTCTACCGAAACGAAGATGACCGGCAACTACACTTCCCGCATCGATGCCATTGTTGTTAGAGGCTAAAGAATCGTAGAACGCTGGTACCCCAAAGACATCTTCAATGTGGAATAGGCACGAAGGTTGTTCTGGATTGAGTGCCATGCCGATATAGTCATGAGGAGTGGGTGGAGTAGGTATTGGCAAAGCTTGTAGAAGAGCGTGAAGCTGACGAATACCGTTTCCCTTCGCTGCACTTGTAAGAACGATAGGAACTATAGACCTGAGGTCTGACATTGCCATCGTATTGATGACTTTTCGAACGGTATCAGTATCTTTGGGAAGTATACTAGTAAGATCTGCATCGACAATGTTCTTAGTTTGATCTGGCGGAAGAATCGAAGGAGTTCGCCCTGTCGCTTTGATAGCAGATAGAAGCTTTGACAGTGTCAGGACCAGACTAGGTTTTGAAGCAAGATCAAGCTTAGTGATCACGACAGCCAAAGGTTTATCTAATTTCAAACAAAGCTCTAGATGTGCCTTTGCTAGATCAGTTCCTGCCCCAACCGTGCCAAGTATTTCTGTTGCTGAAGAGGTACTTCCAGCTCCGCTCGAAGCGGCGTCGTCTGCTGCGACACATAGAACAGTCCAATGTGGCGCCCAGCCAACCAAGCCTCGCACTGTTGTCCTGCGATATCTCGGATGGCCAGCAGAGTCGGAAACAAAGAGAAGTCGACCGTCTTCTGCTGTGGCATGGATATCCGTCCAGGAAGTAACATTGCCAGAAGCATAGTTTATGACCTGTGAGTCTTTATAACCAATCAATTCTTGTGCTACAGAACTTGTAATGCCTGTTGCAATTTCATGACGATGCTTGAGTAGACTGAGTCTGCTTTTACCTCGACCGTTATCAAGCGTTGTGGTAGACAAGGTTCCCAGAAGACTTGATTTTCCAGATGTGGTGGGGCCGGTGAGGGTAATGCGCAACTGTTCAGTTGTATCCTCTTGTTGAAGAGGAGGGGTCTCGGTAGACTCGCTCATCGTAGGTTGTGGGGTATCATGGCGATTGATGGCAGTTTCATCGTAACCTCTTGATTTTGCTCTTTTGGAACTGAGATCTGGAGTTATCAGGGCTTCAGCGACCCACAATTTCTCTCGATGTCGGAGGCCTTTTGATGTCGTCTGGTCTTCAGGGACGATCAGCCATGGCTTTTGTTTCTTGATTCGCTGCGGAATTTGAGATCCTGTGGCTTCATCTGCCTCTTGCCATTCACATTCCCCAACAACTACCTTCCTAACAATCTCAACATTGCACCCAAGACTGGCTGCCATAGCTCGGAGATTTATCAAACTCTCGTCCAGCTCATCGCTCGTCAGGCCAACAAATGTGCCATCATCAGAGACACCAATTTCATATAGTGCTCCGCGACTTTCCTCGAGCCCGGCTAGCAGCTTTCCAGGTCTTGAGGGAGCATCTAAGCTCGTTGCGCTGCCAGGCAATCTGTTAAAATTGGAGTTAGCACAAGTTCACATTCAAGTACTGAAAATGGGTCACATTGGCACAAATATACGATCAACGCTATGGAGTCATGCACTCACTTCGGTAACACAAGATCACTTGTAGATGATGCATGGTATGGAGATGACTGCTGTAGGCGCCACAGCAATTGGGTTGTAAGCTGCTCGAGGCGTTTTTGTTTGCTTTGATTGGATGGAGCCAATATGGGGCTAGCTTTCTCCTGATTCAGGGGTTGCTGTTTGTGCTGCTGAGAGCCGGATATGATTGAGCCAGTGCTCGAAGAGCTATAAGTCCTTCTTGGCCTTAACAAAAGATGCAATTTATATTCCGTGGGACCTTCTTGCGGTTCCGCCTCCAATTTCGTAACTCCATACTCCGAAATATGACTTGACCCAGGGGTAGGGTGTAGGGCTTTTGGATATGGCAGAGGTGTTGATGATTTGGGAGAATCGGTAGGAGTTAACCATGGGGATTCTACCCTCGGGGGTTCGGGCTCATATGTAAAAATCGATGCCATTATCCAATACTGATGCTACCCGTAGCCAATAGTCAACTATCCAAACCTCCGTTGATAAAACCAAATATCAATGGTACCTCTTGTCACCGCCCGGGATATTCCAATCCTCACTCAACAAGCCGTAGATTCTTCAAACACTGCCGCCGCCGTATTAATATTTTCTCGATGGCCGGGGAAGAGTGTATATTCATATGGTGATTATGTATTCGGAAAGGGTGTAATGATAGTAAAACCATTTTGATATTCGTAATGGAAATGAGATCTGAAATGCTGGATAGCTTCAGGAAACCAGGATTGACTGGAAGTCGGTGGAAAGAAGTAGGTATCGAACCGAAGATCAGTCAGTTATGCGGATATGGCAGAAGTCATGTTGATATTAATTGTTTTCGTATCATTTAGGATAATGTAGGGAGGAAGGGAGGAGGATTCAAGTCAATAAAAGAATACAATAAAATAATATTATTTCACTTCGTAGGTATGAATCAGTCACACCGTTGATCATTGAACGGATTGAGGAAAATTGATTGGCTCTGATGATTCCCATAGTTCTAGGTGATTGTTAGCTGGTTAGGTAGGTTCATGTTACCGCTATGTGGCTAAGGGGGGGCTTGGAAGTTCCACAGGCCAAGCCCCACTCGACTCTTCAGGCATCTTGTTCACGGATCAATACCCTGAAACTCATTTGCATCTTCGACCCATATTCCCAAGACAACCCTTTGTTACAACTTTACACAGCTTTTCAACTTCACAAACAACATTTAAGAATAGACTCAGATCCCCTGGAAGTAAATAATTCATTGCCATCTCTTTCTATCTGTCAGACACAATAAACCACCCCCATTTTCTTATTATTCTCTTTCGAAACCCTTTAATTTACCTACCTTCCAGCCAAATAATCCTCAATCTCATCGAATTCTTACAATGGGTCTCTTTTCACGAAAAGACAAGAACTCCTCTCCTGCTCCGGCGGCGAATCCTTATGCCACCCCGCAACCTCAAGCCGATCCTTACGCCCAGGATAACAAATATGCAAACATGCCCGCCCAGCCCACTCAATCTCCGTACCAATCAGCCAGACAACAGTATCCCGCTCCAGGAACTGGGAATGCCCCTGACGGTGGCCTGCCGAGTGGCCCTCGAGGTGGGATGGGCGCCCCCAATCCTCGAGCTCCAGCTCCCAATGGTGGTGGTTACGGATCTGATAAATATGGCAGCGGCGGCGGATATGGCGCAAACAGATACGATGGCCCTCCCGCCAATTCGGGATCAAAATATGGTCCAGCTGGTTATGGTGGTTTAGGACGATCAAATAGCAATGATACAACTACGACGGAAGACAACAAGAATGAACTATTCGGTGGCGCAAAGGATAGATACGCACAAAAAGCAGCTGTCAGCTCTGATCGACCTCCGCCATATGGTGCTCAGTCAGATTCTGGCCCATCAACTGGAGGCGGATATGGGGCGTATGGAGAAGAAAGACAGCTTACCGCCGAAGAAGAGGAAGAGGAAGATGTACAGGCAACAAAGGCTCAAATCAGGGCCATGAAGCAGGAAGATGTTTCATCTACCCGAAACGCGTTGAGAATCGCGGCCCAAGCTGAAGAAACCGGCCGTGCTACCTTGGCTCGTCTGGGTGCACAAGGTGAACGTATCCACAATACCGAAAAGAACTTAGATCTTGCTGCCAACCATAACCGAGTCGCTGAGGAGAAGGCTAAAGAATTGAAGACCCTCAACAAGAGTATGTTCGCCGTTCATGTATCTAATCCGTTCACAACAAAGTCAAGAAAGGCTCAACGAGATGAGGATATTATCAACAAACATAGATCAGAACGTGACCAGCGTGAGGAGACTAGAAATGCTGCTTTTGCATCTTCACAAAGAATGGAGGCAAACTTCAGGGAACTTCAGCCAGGGGATGTTGGATTTCGAGCAACAGCCACCAAGACCAGTCTTGCAGAGAGGTCAAAATATCAATTCGAAGCTGACTCTGAGGATGACGAAATGGAGAATGAAATAGACTCCAACTTGGATGCTCTTGGCCATGCTGCCGGAAGATTGAACCTACTGGCTAAGGCAACTGGTCGTGAAGTCGATGACCAGAACAAACACATCGAGAGAATCATTGGCAAGGTACGTTATTACATGATTACATTTTTCCTACGTAATTGCTAACCATGTCTCAGAGCGACCGTGTCGACGATCAAATCGCTATGAACAGAGCCAGATTGGACCGCATTCACTAAAGTGCATCTTCGTTCACATATACCCGTTAATATCACCATATTTCATTTTCGCCATAAACTTCCCGCCATAAGTCATGCTGTTAGCGGTGTCTAGTCTAGAACATCGTGATAATCCATCTCGAAAAGACACTGGATTAGCCGATCAAGACTGAGTCATCGAAAAACACTGTAAAAATGTTCCACGATGATTGCCAGCGGGATTTTCTAAAGTGGAAGCGTATCATATTACAATCTAGGAGTTTTGGTTGCATGCACGGGTTTTACAAGGCCTTTTGAGGGTGGGATACCTAGTTTACTTTGTTGTTGATATGTATAGATACAGGGTTTGCCAATTAAATTTTCCATATAATATCTTCTTCGAGTGTCTCTCTATCTGTGAGTATTCAACGCTTTTGTGACTTCCAAGGACCTTGACTAGAGAAATGGACGAAATGGATTTCAGGAGTGATGGTCATCTAGTTACATACATACTTCAGGAAAGCAGATAGGCAAAAGTAAAGCCTGAGGCATTATAGTGTCTTGTTTGAGCCAAGCACGGTATCTATACCATTTTTTTCTTTGTCAAATCCACACTCTTATGTCCAGAATCTACCGGTGAGAAAACCCACTTCTTTTCGGTCAAGAAGGGAAAAGGGGGGAGACAGAAAGGGGAGTGGCGAAAGTATTCGCTTACCTTATTTACCTTGGAACCGAGTGGTTATTAACATATTAGATGGACCAAGTAAACTCAAATAGTATTGTATTTACATGTGTAAGTAGATGAATATCCGCTGGGAAACTCGGAACTCAGTGGTGATAGGCATGCAGTATCGGGATGAGCGACTTCGATGGCACATGCACGGTGCACAATCTAGGTATGCGAGTAGAGTAAAAGTTTGATCTTCGTTTGGGAAGCGTATAGACTATATATAATGCAGAAAAGGGGGAGGGGCAGGCGCTAAAAGATGTGTATCATTAACATATCAAGTAGGAGGTGCGATGATCAATGAAATGGAGGGAATGTTCAGAAGAATGAATTCTTCTACCGGTCCAAATAGATTCATTCATTAAAAGTTGAGATGAGCATTCCTGATTCTGACTAACATCTTTTGCAGCGCAAGTGATCACTCTCCTGATGTCTCTTCTCCCCGCATATCATCTCCCAAGACAAAAGAGCAAACATTGTATCCGTGTTAGGTCAACTGAGACCCTTCCGACCAGAGGTAAAAACAACAAAAGGATCCAAAAACTGGAGATAAATCGGAGAGCTTTCACAGATGCAAAAAGGTTGTTTTTTTGACATACAACAGTGGGGATTCGCTGGTGGTCACCCACCCAACTACTAATCCACCGATCTGAAGCTTGTGTATGGCAGAGCGGACGGGATGCCCAATTCTCTTCAGTCTATGGTCGTATGTGACAGACACTGCTTTCTTTGAAAATATATTTCAATTGGGTAGGTGCGATTGACTATCTGTTGGAATTTTGCACCACGCCCCCAAACTTAACACACTTGTATCCAAGCACGCCCGATGGTGTCAAGTACAGAAAATGAAGGGACACACTTCATCGTGGGTGCAGTAAATGCCAAATATTGACGTCGTAAGAAAAAACGTTGGAGATGAAAGTCTGGGATGAGAAATATTTGGCTTGAAGTTCCACTCCACTTGGGCATAAGAAGAATATATCATTCATCCATAGGGGTATTTTCATATGAATTGGGGACAACCAACTCACAAGTTTGATCACGAGAACCTCTCGAATTATTCCACAAGGTGTAATTAATCATCGTTCCATCGAGCCGGCCAATATTATAATATGTAGGTTATATTATGTAGGTAACATTCGGATTGTGAGATTTATATATGTTGGCATATGCTGGCATATGTTGGCAATTGCTCACCCGAAGATTCTAAGTATCAGATTGTTGAGTAACGGGGTGAAAGTATAAGAATCCTCACAGTTCTCGGATATTGCTTGGTAAATGGGTGTGTGGATGGGGATGGATGATCACTTATGCAATGCTACAATACTCCATTTGTTGAAAAAGGGAAAATGGATTGGCAGCTTGCTTGGTAGGCGATACAATGAATCATGAATGATTCAGGACATACCTACATAGGTAGGTACTCGTCGAATTATTTGGTGTAGCAGGGAAAAAGGAAAAGTGGAGGAAGTAGAGTAAAGCATGGGACGTTATGTGAGTGAGACCTTTTCCTTTTCCTTTCTTTCTTTCTTTCTTTCTTACTTTCTTTCTTTCTTCTTTTCTTCTTTTCTTTCTTCCTCCCTGCCTTTTGGTTGGTATTGATTGTGTAACACTGGGTAGAACTATGGATGGATTTCTCGGATAAGATGAGAAGTTAGCTTGGGAAGGAAGAGGCTTTGTTTATACATTGATAAACACCTAGGCAGGTATGTATCGTTATCGATAAGAGAATGGTATGC
Source organism: Sclerotinia glacialis (assembly GCA_002162575.1). Taxonomy (NCBI): domain Eukaryota; kingdom Fungi; phylum Ascomycota; class Leotiomycetes; order Helotiales; family Sclerotiniaceae; genus Sclerotinia; species Sclerotinia glacialis. Next base: position 217,980 of record NGKH01000011.1, on the reverse strand, counting down.
ACTTATCTATGAACTTATCCATGAATATATCTATATATTTATCTATAAACTTATATATAGACATATCTATACATTTATCTATACATTTATCTATAAACATATCTACACATTTATCTATACATTTATCTATACACTTATCCATAAACTTATCCATGCACTCGACTACATACAAAGTAAGTCTTACTAGGTACACATGATGAAAAATGTCCACCTGTGCTTTCACCAAGCTAACTCGAGTAATCAAAAAAAAAAAAAAGTAATTCAACCCTTATTAATCTATTAATCAACCCTTTCAATCACTCTACCTACATCCTCTCTGTACATGCTATCTATCTATACCCCGCTCTCATATTTGAAACCATCAAATAATTCATAGAACAATCAATGTCAAGTCTCTCTTTTTATGCTTGTTGATTTTCTACCCTTTGACTTTTGGTCGTGTTATGATCTTTATGTCTTCTTCTCTCGAATTCCAATTCCAGTTCCAATTCGATAATCAATCGCTGGAATATCTGCTCTGCTCTGCACTTCATCCTTCATTCATATTCCACAACAACTTTATTAAAATCCGTTGACCCCCGTTTGCCATTTGGAATTTGGAATTTGGAATTTGGAAGGTGGGAGTGGAATACAAACAAGTAATTGATCATTTATCCATCATTTGGGAAAAGACCTAGGTACTTATTTTACTGCTGGCTGCCTCACAATTTATTTAATCTATTAAAATCCCTTTCACAGCTACCTACATATTTGTACTAACCACAACTCTCTCGGCTTCAGAAGTCATTTATAATTAAAACACCCGATTCAGTTGCGACCATAACTCAGTCAGCTCCGCATCAAAACCCAATCCCAACCCCTCTCCCTCCCTGATCTTACTACCTACCTACAGTTTCTCTTTCACTCATATTATTGTTTATATTTCCACCATACTATACCATTAATCTTAACAGATTGAATCCATCTCCGAATCATTCCACCTCTTACAGAAGTATCCAAACCGCCTGATCGTCCACCGTACGAGTTTCGTCAATCAATTAAAACAAGAGCCTTACCACGTAATGCTGCTCCAAAACTACAACAAAACACGATAAAGTCAAGTTGATTGGGATTTTAAGGACATCTACGACGCTTGAATACGCACATTTCGTTTCATACACAACAGTCAACTATTCTTTACAAGAGATCGTCGAGGACTTTGGAGATCTATTCGAGTTTCCGTCACCGATCAGTGCGGGGTCGATAAGACAAAATGGATAATACCATGGAGGATGACGATGTTGATATGCCGTATGCGCCGCCGTTACAACAAGCTACTGCCTCTCGTTGCCCATATAATCAAGCCTCCCGAGATGGCATGCATAGGCCCAATACACGGTACCCAGCACTTATGAATCCTTGGACAGGCTACCGAGAAGGCTACAATATGCCCACTTCGATGTATGGCACTTCCAATATGCCCTCATTTACGTATGGTGGTGCAAATCCAAGTTATACAACTCCCGGTTATGCCACACAGCATGCACAGTGGTCTCAGAATGCCCAGGGCAATACATTTTCCAATATTCAAGATCCACAACATCAAAATCTAGAGCCGTTGGCTAGTAGTAGACCATTCCCTCCTATGTCAGTCCCCACCGACTACCACTCTTGGCCGGGTCTTTGGCCTAATGAACCTCGCGCTATGTCCATGTTCACCGAAGAAAACTCTTTAGCGGACAATAATAATAACCCCCAAGGAATGACCTATACGGGAAGCAGCGTGGCAGGCGTTTCAAGAGAACAAGGTAACCTCCCATTTCGACTGATCTGTTTGTTTCATTTGGGGATCATTGCCAGCTCCTAGACTTTTGCTGCGTCATGAGTTTGTAGAACCACTTAATCGCTGACACTCTCGGAATAGTTCAACGACGACGCGAGCGAGAGAGTCGAGATCTATATACTTCCCCGGATGGTAATTCGGAAGCTTGTGAGTACACACACTTCTATATCGGAACAGCTTGTGAACTTTATTGCAGTCGTTCCAGCCAGCTCTACATGTCATTTCTTATGCCGACTTTTTCCTACTTTAAAAATCATTCAAGGCAAAAGCACAGGAGGCGAAGACCGTTCACTAACGAAGTTTTAGTTGGAAATGCGTCTTTGCATACTACAGTTTCTGCCAGCACTTCTGAATGGGATCGGCCGACTGCTAGGCAAGCACGGCGTTTGGCCGAGGTTCAACGCAGAGCAGCCTTAGCTCGTGCCAATTATGGTGCCCGGTATGCCAATAGAGATCCTCTTGATACATATTCAGATACAGATGAAGAAGACGTTGGGTATAGTGATGATGGTGATGACCTGGAGGCAGTGCTTGGATATTCTCAAATCATGAATATGGCGGATGAGGGCGGCACCTTGGCTGCCGCTTTACGTGGCCGTGGTGGGGTGGGTGCTAAAAAGATGCCATCCAAGAAGTTTTTGCTCTCACTCGAGACCCTGAATCCCAGTGATTTGTCTGAAGAAGAACGAAGTAAGTCCAGTATTAATTATCATCACCTTTTACTGACCATATCCAGGTTGCATGATTTGCTACAACGAATTTGGCGTAAAAAACCCTGAAGGCGTGAGCGAACAGCCATTACGTTTACCGAAGTGTAGACATATATTTGGAGCTATATGTATCAAAAAATGGTTCAAGGAGAATGATAGCTGCCCGTATTGCCGGGACAAAGTTCCAACGGAATCTGTTGCCACGAAAATGATAGTAAGGCAAGCTCGTCAGCTGATGCGGGATCAAAGGGATCAAATGCGAAACCGTCTCAATGCAACAGCCCGTTCAACTGAAGCCGGTTACCTCAATCCAAGGTACGCCCCGGTGAATCCTTCTCCGGAAATTAGCTAACGTGCTGGAAGCGCACTCAATTCACAGGAATCTCAAAGTATGACCTCGGGCGATCGCACATCAGCATTCTGGTCAAGACCATCGACAGCTGACACACTAGAAAGCCGACGTCGCGTGTCCCGAGGAAGAACTGGGAGCCAAAGAGCAGCGCATCTATTGACACGTCCGAACCCGATGACTTCTGCAAGACTTTACACCCCCACTTCACCTTCCCAATTGCAAAATGAAGTCAGCCCTCCTCAAACACATTTACGGCATAATTCGAATGCGGAAGGTGTATCACCTGCGATAGCTGTCGGATCCACTACAAATAGCAGAGATCACCAGCCGGCACCGCTTTCGGTTAACTCGTTGGGAAACTCAGCAAACTCGAATACTTACATGGCCTCGAACTCATCGCGGGCAACTTCGGCAAACCCGAATAGCTATATGCCTCCTTTTACACCCTCTTACTCTCAAACTAGACCGATCGCGTTCGGATCCATGAGAACTCCCACATTCGATCCAACCCAAAACGAGAATGCCGTTCACCTTTACAATTTTCAACCTCAGATTCCCCAACAGGAGGATTCTGCTCTCTTCCAAAGCCAGCAACAAGCTCTGCAGCAGTATCAGCAGCAAGCTTTTGATCAGCAAGCTCATCAGCAACGAGAGCGTGAGCAGCACAGGGAGAGAGAAATGAGAGAAGTGGAGCGGCGTGCCAATGAACAGCAGTTTCATCCGCATGGGGATATGAGAGATTATTAAAGAACACTTTCCATAGAACAAAATTCTTTTGGAAGTACGTTAAATTGCTAACACAACCTTCAATTTATTCGAACTCTTTTCTATTGACTTTCTTAATCTCTTAAGACATCCATGCGGACACGGGAATCAATTGGGATATTTGGACCTGGCAGGCAAGGCGTACTGGCGAGAGCAGGAGTTCCAGGTCTGCATACGATTTTGAATGGGGAAATCTATTGTGTGCCGGTGGTTCTATTAATATTTTCCCATGCTTTACTGGAGGATTGGTTGAAATGATGGTGGTGATGGTGGTGGTGATGATAATGATCTTCCACTTATTGTTCAAACCAGCGTCAATGAGTATCAAGTAGCCAGCGAATAAAAATATCTGCATAACTTCTTGGACTAAATCTCCGTGGATGAGTGGTGAAGAAAATGTTTCAATGACTGCTGCTGCTATGACTTTGAATTTTTGCATACGTCGAGTTGAGAAAAATGGAGTATCACTGAGGTGTTTACTTGATATAATCTTTATGAGCTTGATTTCTGCATGAACCGAAATTTTCTATAAAAAAAAATCCTTTATCCACTCAAGGGTACCTAGCAGGAAATCTTTCCCGCCCGCACGACGTGACGGCAGCCCCTCCTTGGTTTACTATTGGTCCCACCATGCAAGGCTGACAAGGTTGACAAGGCTGATTTATTCTGCCGCTCATGATTTGAAAAAATGGGGCGGTGGGATGTGGCAGAAAAAAAAGTTCCGCATCGCTCATCGGCCGAATTACATTATTGTAAAATAATCTTCAACTTCTGCTCATTTGATAGAGACCTTGCCGCTTCTTCACAATCATTTTCTTCATAATTTAGATTTTATCTTCTAATATTTCTGTTATTTTACGTAGATTATTTTCATGGAAATTGAATTTCGAAACATTTCTAGCGACTTCGACATTTGAGAGCTTGGGGAATTCCCACCGGTAGTGCTCGCACAACAGACCTTTAGAATTTACTAGTCGCCATGCCTGAGAAGGTTCTTATCAAATTCTGCGATGATGGTGATGAGGGCTCTAATATTGTGAAACCGACGGGATCTTCTAATGCGGAATCACCGAAACACAACTATACGAGGTCGCAATCACAATTCCAACCTGTGAAATCCTGCACGAAACGTCTAAGAGATGGAAGTCCGAAATTGAATTCGAAAAGAAAGAAATTGGTGGCGGTATCGGACAAGGTGGATGGTGCAAATGGTGCAAATGGTGCAAATGGTGCAAAGCTGACAAATTTCCAACATGCGGAAGAGGTAGAGGCGGGTCGGAAAGAGGGAGAAAAAAAAGTAGCGGTTCCTAATGCGGCGGGAAAAAGAATCAATGGCGCCAATAGAGTCAAACCACATGAAGATATAAAGGAGGGACAACGAGGACAAAACCTCAAATCTGGCGGTGGGTTCGACAGTGCCAAAAATGCAGTTCCGGACAGGCATTTACAAAGAACGGCTAGGGAACTTGAACCATTTCGCAAATCTCTTCCAGTATACAAGAAATTGGTTGATCTTAAAACCCATTTGCGCACCAAGGATGTTCTTCTCTTGACCGCAGAAACAGGTTCTGGTAAAAGTACTCAACTGCCCCAATTTATACACGATGAGCCTTGGTGCAAGAAGCAGAAGGTAAAGATCAAGAACGTGGCAGGTCAAGAGGAGGAAATCTCAGTTGGCGGGGTTATTGCTATCACTCAACCTCGTCGTGTTGCTGCCATTACTTTAGCGCGTCGTGTCGCAGCCGAAATGGGATCTGCCCTCGGACATCAACGTACCAGTACTCCCGGAAAGGTTGGTTATTCCGTCCGTTTTGATACCAACACACCCGTTGGAATGAAGATCAAATTTATCACTGAGGGTACTCTGCTTCAAGAAATGATTCACGACCCAAATCTCAGAAAATACAGTGCTGTCATTATCGATGAAATTCACGAGAGAGGGGTCGACGTGGATCTTATTGCTGGATTCCTTCGACAAATAGTCCACGGGGATAGAAAAGGCCGTGGTGGTATTTCGTTGAAAGTCGTTATTATGAGTGCAACCCTTGATTTGGGGGGATACGAGGCATTTTTTGCAAAACCTGACTCACATACTGCTTATCATCCGGGGAATAACTATAGTTCGATATTTGCACCACAACTTGTGAATGATGATAGGGTCGGTGAGACCGCCAAGCCAATGCTTGCTGTGAAGTCTGGAAAGGCAGAAGATGTTGAATCAGAAGAAATAAAAGAATATGAAGGATTAGACACTGGCGTCGCCATTGAGGAAGTCAAAGGTAGGAAATTTAAGGTTGATCTATACTACGATAAACCAGCCGACGCCAGTAACTATCAAGAGACTATGTTTAAAAGGATTGCAAGTATACATGTCACGGAGCCTCTTCCCGGAGATATATTGGTCTTTCTAGTTGGTCAAGAAGAGATTGAATATATGCAAACAAGGCTCGAGGCACTTGGTGAATCACTGAGCAAAGAAGTACCAAAAATCAAGGTCATTCCGTTGTATGGTGCTCTTCCACCAGATGCTCAACAATTAGCATTCGATCCAGTCAAGGAGCCTAGAACGAGAAAAATCGTACTAGCTACCAATATTGCAGAAACGTCAGTCACAGTTCCTGGTGTGCGTTATGTAGTTGATAGCGGTAAGGCCAAGGTTAAGAAATACCGCACAAAGTTGGGAATGGAATCATTGCTCGTCGTACCAATCTCTAAACAGTCTGCCCTGCAAAGAATGGGTCGTGCTGGTCGTGAGGCACCTGGTAAATGCTGGAGAGCATATGGTAAGGACGAATATGAATCTTGGCTTCAAGAAGAAATTCCTGAAATTCTTCGTTGCGATGTGCTCGAGGCAGTTCTTAAGATGAAGGCTCGCGGAGTTCAGGATGTTATTAACTTTCCGCTCATGGATGCTCCGGATGTGGAAGCAATGAAACATGCTATATTCCAACTCAACGCCATGGGAGCCCTTGACGATGAAGGCAATTTAACCGTCGACGGCAAAAAAATGGCCAGTTTTCCTCTTCCTGCTGCCTACGGTCGAGCTCTCATCGCCTCCTCATCTCCTGAATTCAACTGCGTTCTCGACGCCATTGACGTTATCTCCCTTCTAACAGCCGATTCCGAGGTTTTTATCCAACCAAAATCTCAAGAACAAGAAGAGGAAGTGAACGCCAACCGCGCCGATATTGTTCGTCGAGAGGGCGATCTCCTCACTTATTTAACAACCATGCAACGCTACGCCTCCGAGAATACTAATCGTTTCCAATGGTGCAAATCCCGCAACGTCAGCGCACGAGCGATGAAATCCGCAATGCTGAATCGTAAACAGCTGCGTCAACTTTCGGTAACCCATGGTCTCATCGACGTACTTCCACCACCTGATCCTCAACCGTTCGAACCTGCCACCCCTGAAAGAGCCGAATGTTTGATCAGAGCATTCTTGAGGTCGTTTGGGGATAGAACGGCGACGTTGGCGCCGGACGGAAGCTATGTAACGACGAAGGGGAAGAATGCGGTTGTTATACATCCGCAGAGTGTGCTCTGGGGAAGGAAAATGGAGGCGATTATGTTCTTGGAAAATGTTTTCAGTACGCGGAATTGGGCGAAGAAGGTTAGTGCTGTGCAGGCGGATTGGGTGATAGAAGCACTAGGGGGATGGATGTGACGGAAGGATACGTGAGTGGACCTGAGGGGTGGATAGACGATTGGGAGATTTGAGTGCATGTATAGATACCCAGCAGACTTAAAGGATGTAACGAGGGACAGATATATGTGGCTAATGGGTTTTGTCTGATCCTGGAGATAAATACTCGTGAAACCAATGTTAATCATATTTAAAACGCAATCTGGAATCATGGATAGATCCTAATTGATTTTCGGTCTCATTACACCTTTGTGTTTCTAAACACCATTAATGTGATATGGAGTCTAGCTTGCGATTTCCAACTTCATATCTTTGCCTCTTTCGCTCTCTTATCTTCAATCTACCTTCAGGTTTTTAGAAAGTTATCTGTTAGAGCAAGGGGGATGGGGTGAAGGTGTTAACTGTGTGGAGTATCTATCCTATCAGTGGATAAAATTCCGGTTGAACAAGGGAGAAGGGGAGCGATTGATATGAAAATCAAGCCGTGATGCATCTCAGAATGGATTGATTCCCTTTCCATAAAGGAATTCTTAATATTTTTTGGGGGAATAGTTAGCTATTTTCCAAATAATTTATAGCAAACCCCTATCAACACATGAACAGTAGAACCTCGTTATACCGGAAACTTTTATACTGGAAACCCGCATATACCGGACTAAATAAGCCCGATTTTTCATGTCCGGTATAGCGGGGTTCTACTGTATGCGCCCGCTAGACATCGAATGCTCTGCTAGAGGAAATGTCTTTTCATATTGTTTCATTGCATTTGTTATACTAAGTGACGGAGTTGACGAAGACCGGGGCTCTTGATTCGGTAGGATTGAATCTATAAAGTAGTTAGGCTTGAAATATTGATGTTTTTTAAGTCTTCTAGATATGCGAGAATCAGGGCTTATATCACTGCGCTTATGGATGATCGCATCTAGAGTTTTACTGATGTTTTTGACATTAAAGTGTTCAGGCAGATCTAGTGTTGCTGAACTAGACACGATGATCGACGCGATACTATGTATCGCATACGACGCTCACTTCTCCACCCTTTATTTCCTCAACCTATATCGACCCCCTGCACACTCCAACACCCCCTCCTCTACCTTTCCACCTAACCACTCTAGCAAATCCTCATTACTATACGGAAAGCCCTCTGCGATCAACATCTTCAGCATCATAGCAATTTGCGGCGCTCCCATCTGACTCGAGCTATTCGTCAACATACTCTGGACAAACTGCCAATAAACCTTTGCATGTTCACCCGTAATGCCCTTTTCTTCCTTTCCCTCTTCTCCTTCATCATCATTATCATCAGCATTGGCGGTCGCCGAAGCAAGGGCATCGGAACGCGCACGCTCTGATGCGTTCAAAGTTTCGAGAACAGAATAGATTTGAGATTTAGGGGGAAACTCGTGAAGAACGAGTTTGGAGACCCAGAATTTGAGAGCGGAAAGGATTAGGGTGGAGTCCATTTGTAGTTCTGAGGTTAATTCTTCGATGCTTTTGCTCAAGGCAACTTCTTCATCTGTGTCGATGCCGCTTGTTTCACTGTGGAAACTGAAAATTACGGTGGCTTGCCAAGTCGTACATTCTTCTACCACAGTACGATCAGCCAGTTCGAGTTCGACGGTTGTATGGCCAAGCGCAGGGAGCCAAGTGAGTTTTCTGGCGGGTTTGAGGGAGGAAAAGGCCGTAGCGTAGTGGGATTGAAGATTAATAATTTGAGGAGGGAGAGTGAAGGTGGATTCTTGAAGGGGAGGCCAGAAGAGACGGGAAAGAATTTTGGTGTGGAGCATTGGTTGACTTGGCGGAGGGGGTGTGGCTTTCCTTTCTGCAAGACTGAGCTCTTGAGTTTTGTGGATAGCGAGGTCAAGCCGCACGGAATCGAGAATATCTTTTAGCATTACTTCGCAACTTTGCAGCGGAGATTCTCCGAAGCGGGATTTGAGTAGTTCGAGGACTTTGATCTAAAGGGGCGTCAGAACCATTTGTTTGGGAATGAGAATCGAGTAAATACAAACCTCTTTTTCGAAAGCCCCATCATTCTTCAGAAGATTTTCACTAATGATATTTTGAAATTCTTTGATAAAGACATCTTGAGATCCGAAAAAGCCAATCAATGTCCCGATAATATCGGCATTTTTAGATCTCTTGTATCCTGGTCCCGCATCTACAGGATCAGGTATCCATTCCATATCATGCCAGTCTAATTCTTCATCATCAATATTTCGTCCCGACTGCTCTGAATCTTCATTTAGCAATTGTGCCAGCTCAATAAGTCTATCCCCACCAGGTTCTATGGGATTTCCTTGCGCATCTACGGTGTCCGAGAGTAGCCCTGTGATAATTATTCGGACCGTGTCTTCCCGTGAGCACAGGTATACCTGTAATGGGTATGCTACACGATCTAAAAGTACCTTCGAGTGGTCAAGCGAATGGAATGACCATATCATTGATATGTACGTTTGTAAAACTAATAACGTGGAAGCCCCAGGGTGCAGCAGTCTCTCTTTCAGGGTGGCTGCAAAAACTTCTGTCAAATGTAAACGTCTTTGAGGTGTGGTTATAGTTGTTCGAAGGTCGTGCAATGCTCCATTGCTGTTTGGCCAATTGACGACAATATCAAATAGTTCATCCGTCCTGAGTGCTGCAAGACGACCAATGCTCATTTCCTTCCATTTTTCCATGTCGCCCCAAGCCACTTCAACATTGTCTATAACTTTAAAGACCAGAATGGCAAGTTTAGAATATCGATCTTCAATCCAGCCGCAAAGATCTGTTACGCAGTTGGACGGCGATACGTGATGTGCCGTTCGTGGAAGTACAGAGTTTCTTCTATCACCATCTTCGGGAGTCATGTTTACTTCGTTGGAAGACCACAGCCCCCTACAACCTCGATTGACATATTCGGTCATGGACTGATTCATGATTTCAGCGAAAATCACCTGGAAATTCTCCCCTGCTAGGCCGACTTTATGCAACGATTCGACGAGGTTAAGCATTTCTTTGCAAACTTCTTCTGTCCTCGCATCGATAGATGCAATACCAGATCCCTCTCCGCCCTGTAGTCCAAGGATAGAAGAAACATAATTTTCGAGAACTGCCTTCAATGCAGTGATAAGCTGACCTGTAAGTGAATTGCTAACAATAGCATGTAGATCTCGTCGAAATTTCTCGAGCACTACACGCGAGAGCCCCGGAGTCAAAAGGTCAACTTGTTTGAGAATGATCGACAGCCCATCCAAGTACATACGATGAGCATAATCTAATATCCTTACACTGCCAGAAACCAATGGCTCGGGACCTCCACCATCAGCGCAATCTTGTAACATGGGCAAGATTTGATGGAGAAGATGCCTACGGACTTGCTGGGTGTGCCAAACAAGAAGATCTTCCGTATGCTTGGCAAAAGGCAAGCGCCTAGCAGAATCCAGAACATCCTTTAAAGCATCATCGAAGGACGGATCAGGTGGTATAGATAGGGATTTAAGAGTCTTGATAGAACTTGGATCTGATGGTACATCCGAAAGTTGGAGACGATAAGTAACGGTATGCCAAGATCTATCCCACTGGATTTGATCACGAACTTGATCCACAGATTGATCCCTACTATGTCTTCTAAGCCGTTGCGAGCTTGTCGTATTTGAGGAAGAAGGTCTTTTTGGCTCATCATTGAAGCCTTCTGGTCCTCCGAATGGTTGGCTTGGAGTTGTGAAGCTACCTGTTGGGCTCGCGACTGGGGTAGGTTCTGAAATATCGGGCTTTTTGAATACCGAATCAAAAACGCGTCTTCTTCTCGCAGTAAGAGTAGCCATCACGGTTGAAAGGCGATCATGCAGTAGAAGTTTGTTGAATTATTTCATGAGTTTCATGATTCGTGTCGCTTTAATTGTTGACTGTCAAATGGATGTTCTGATGATAGAATATGGTTTTGTGGAAAGAGCATCCAAATACCAAAAGTCACGACTTCACGTGATGCAGCAACTTTCTTGCCAGCCAAGCAACATAACCATTTGCTTGTCTAAATTTCTATATCTTCCAGAGTGTGGTTCAGTTCTCAATTCATGGGTTAAGTGTAGCCTTACTTGAATTCATCCGGGATCATATATTTATTGCGCTGTGTCAAATTCACTTGCTGACCTCATATTGGGTCGACGGGGTCGATTTGACAATGTTACATTTTCAAGCCACTCACTACAGATGCTATATAATAATCCATGCCTAGTCTTAGGCCTTGCCAACTCCTCATGCGCCTTGATCAGCGCTTTCCCATGTAGTGGTGACAAATAGAAGCTGTTTTAAGCATTTTGGGGCAGTCCGCCTTCCAGAACTCCTTTGCCTTTCAACCCAACCCAAGGATGACTATCTAAAACTTGCAAGGAAAACGTTAAACATAGTATCATATCGACGTAATTCTCCCCGCTGGAGTTGTTCTTGGCCTTGGCCGTAAATTAATTACAGACTCCAGTTCTCTGAGCATTTTAGTATTAGCATCCGTTCGGTCCCTCATAGACTCTCTCTTCACACGATCTTCCTTCATCTTTACAATGCGTTCTTCCCTCGTCAACTTGCTCCGTTGACGCGGTATCGCAACTGCTTCAAATACTTCCTCTACCTCGGAACCACTCATTTCAAGGCTAGATTCGGACCTGCCCTCACCATTTAGGGCCCTCAAAGCGTCAGCCGCTGTTCCCTCTTCAACAGCAGTAAGACCTCCCAGGGACGATGCCGGTGATGTCATTCCCCACATGGAAGATACTCGTTTTTCGTTTCTGTCGATATTCATTGCCAATGCAGCTCTTCCATCTTCCCACTCTTGCATTAATGCTTTTAGGTCAATGCCTATCGAATCATATTGCATCATCAAATTTGAACCAAGTTCTGATACGTCTTCTGTATCGTTCAATGATTTATCCGACTCTTCGCGCAAAACATGCAGTTTCGCTTGTAAACCACGAATCCCAGATGACAACGTATTTAGTTTGCGTAATTGTGCCCGCGCACGTTCTCGACCTGGAGTAAGAGGTAATTTTGGAGTAGTCGGAACTGGAAAACCTATAGCGTATTAGATGTTAACAGTATTATTGGATCGGTTGCGACCTACTTTCTTCTTCGCCTAATATACAACGTAGTTTGTCCTCGGCCTCAGACGTAACTGAGCAAAGGGTTTGTAATTCGTCTACGGCAAGACCCCATCGATGGAAATCCGGTTTACCGCCATGCGCATCGAATGCAAGTAGGCAACAGAGGAAAATCTTCCGAATAGTGTGAAATCTTGCAGCAAATATCTTCAATACCCTGACAGACTCCTCATCCTCAAATTCGCCTGCTGTATAGCCCAACATAGCTTCCGAGTAATCCAAATCACTGATGTCGTATACATCATAGTATTTGTCCAGATCCATTTCTTCCGCCAAGGGCTTCAATAAGTTGCATGCTTGAACATAGCGAGGTATGATGTTGGCAAAGGAAATTCGAAGGATTTTCCGGAGCCGTGTACATCTTCGTGTTTGACTTCGGTCTTCGAGGCGGCTGACGGGAGGTAAGGGCGTGCTTCTACCTAGGGCGTTAATTTTGCCAGTAATTTGGATGCCAAGGGAATCCTACAGTCTATAACCACGGGATACCAGTTCAACCTCTTGAACGAGTGTCAAAGCCGCTGCTGCGACAGCGTCGAACTCCTGCGCTTTATGGACGAAATGCGATGCGCCCAGGATTGACTGCTGCCGAAGGTATTGAAGCCACTGCTTCCGCATATATGTGTATAATATAATCGCAGATCCTACTATCGCAGTAGATAGTATTATCACGCGAATCTTCCCATGTATAAAGGAGCCGTTCCCGCGGGTCCAGTGTATTAACCATGTGAAAGAAAAAGCCAGTGTTGCTGTGGCTGCCGCGCCCGAGAGAGTAAAGGGACCAATTTGTGGGGCATCGAGTGTCGGTCCGGTGGCATCTCGAGACTGGCCATGACCTGTCTGACCAAGGAAGGAATCTGTATTGAGAAGTTGCGAAGCTACTATAACATATCGAAATCGCTCCAGAAACTTTGCATTGTCGGCTCGACCGAGTCGTGAATTAACGGCTTTCTACGATTGGTTATCAGACGATAAGGATTGGATAAGGGTCCAAATGACGACTCACGGAACAGGTATCATGTATTGCAGCGACGGTAGGATTGCGTGAGGGAGTGAGCTGCAAAGGTGGAGGAAGCTTATGTCGAAACTTGAGAGGTACGGTTGGTTTACCCCGCGGAGCAAACGACGGACTCGACAAATCAGAATCCGCATCCCCCTCATGGCTTGATGCCCATCGTGTGTCCTCTCCACCTTCTCCTATGGTAACATGTCAGTAAGTCCCCACTCATGCATCACCTGCAACATATTCTCCCTCTTCCAGCATACCTTCGAGATAGGCGGCAAGCGGAGAGTCCTCATCTATAATAGCCTCCATGGAATGCAAATCGTTATTGATAGTTATCGCCACAGTCCATTCCGATTAGGGTTCTCGGGATTCCAAAAGAGCGAATGAATGAATGAATGAATGAATGAGAAGAAGATGCAATGAATGAGATTAGTGAATATGGTGGTGACTGTACGTAGTGATGGGGTAGAGTAAATTGTCCAATTACTATTAGTTGTAAGTTTGTTCTCAAGGAAATGAAAGAGTTTATTCGAATGAAGCAAAGTGATGAGTAGAATGAATAGAATGGATAGAATGGATAGGATAGATATGAAGATCCGAAACAATTACAAGTACATTCATTCATTGCCTTACCAAGTATTTATTATTACCTCCCTTGTTCATACAGTTTAAAAAGACTTACTCCGTACACTGCAACAGAATAGATGGAGAGTACCGAGTACCTTGCAATGGGAAATCTTATTCAGTATGGATTAATCATTAATCACCGATTTAGCGATAAGATAATAATCTGATTGTAAGGGGAGTTAAGATTAATCACAGGCCTAGTACCTTACGAAGGACTTACCTCTGAGCCACTCGAACCAACTCAAGCCACTGGTCAACACACATAACTCCGTATATCAGTACCGGTCGGTACGTACACAAGTACACATACAACACACACACAACCCCTTGATTTAAAGCATTTTTCCACCGATACTCCGCCGATTTCTTCATCACAACATTTTACTACCGTATAAACCATATTTGCGTCGGTCCAATATTAGACCGCCTCTGTAGTTCTCAATGATTGGTGAGATCATTGTGGCTATGAGATATATATATATATATGAGCCACAGAACTTTTTCCCAGAAATTTCAGGCAGAATCGGCTTAATATTCATCCGCTCAGGGACCACGAATCTTTCAGGTTAAATCGTTTGAAGTGCTTGCCTACCTTCCACGTAAAGGACCCAATGTCACTGCCACTGCAACTGCCACTGCTACGCTCAAGAAGGGGGTTCTCCTCTCATTTCCTCCAATTTTGAGTTGAGCCATAGAAACAAATTGTTTCAAGTTGTTAGAACGCTTACCATAGCGCCATTCAATACGGAAAACTCCACTATTTATCTCTACATTGGGGTCACTAACAGTCTTCCGGATTCCAAATATAGTTCTGTGTCTTACCTGTAGCTAACGGACCCAAACCTCATTTCCAGTTCGGAAGTAAAGCTTGCTCGGCTGAGCTTGTTGCATCTTATTTCTGCTTTTACAGCTTGGTGTGGTGCGTACGGAGTACGGTACTGTTACTCTCTTATGCAAATTTGTACCTTCGTATGCACAATCTAGGTTACACCTACATCTTTTTGTGCGTACAAGATGGAAGCACCGTTAGATTCGGATGATGCCATGTGAGATTCACGACCTTCAGCATGAAAGAAAGCATGTGCCAGGGAAATGTATGTCTTCTGGAGAATTCCGTATGGCACCCGAGATCCGCTATGAGAGAAACTTTGGATCTAAAAAGTTCTATCCCTCAAAAGCTTCGGGTTATCACACGATTCCTTAATAAAGATAAGATCCCAGTTTAAGGCGCTTCAGAATCTCGGAAATGGTGAAGATGCCGGTGCCGTGCCCTTTGCTCTTGCGACCTTCAGCTACATCGAAAGAACAATATTCGATTCAATGCCTCATGAGAGAAGACCTCTATCGGACGTGAAAAAGACCGGTGCCGACTGCATACAATTTGTGGAACGATCCATGACGACTTCATAGTCAACGCTCTCAGTAGCGGCGTCAAATTGTCCCCGCCGACGCAATGCAACGTTAATGCAGTGAGACGCAGAGATAGCATTGTGGCTTGACGTTACACTAAAACCCCCCGAAAATTCGAAGTTAAAAGACCTCCCGGCTCAGTTTAGTGATGGGACGTCCAAACTTCTTCAGTCGAGGCCACTGAAAGCATTCTGCCAATCACCCACTAGCTTATATAAGTCTGGCATTGCGTGCATTCCATGCAAGTGTGTGTACATGCATGTGGGTCAGGCGTCGGGAGTCCACTTACTTCTACTTCCCAGTTAATCCAGATCTCAGCGAGGCCGGAATGGCGAGTTGCTTAGTTTCTCGAAGTCGTAGTCTTTGTAGCTGTGACTTCTGTATGGAATGGATAATCAAGCTTTATGACTACAAAAGGCAAAAGGGACTTTCTGGCTCCAAATGCAGCTTGTGTTTGTATTTGATCACAAATTCCACTCCCCTTGACCCAGCCGTCCGACAGGTTTTTCGGTCAACACGACCGAAATATGTGTAAATTGTCGCACCTACAATGAGGTCGATGAATTTGGATATCACTAGAAATTTGATCAGCCCACGATTGCAATAAACTTGACTTGAAAGAGGACATATCTTCGCAATGTCTTTCACAACTCCGATTTATCCAGGCGTCAACTTTGAAGCTAACGAGGGACCTCTATTGAAGGCAGTATCAATTGCTTTCATCTCCTTAACTGTCTTCACTATTATCATCCGCTTATTCTCCCGCCGGTACACCAAGGCCCCTCTCGGCCTTGATGACCTACTCATCCTCATTGCGGCAGTATATCTCACCCTTTAAAATCCCGTCCCACAGACTAAACCAGATTCAGGACCTCTCGATTGCCTACACAGCAATAATAATAGTCGAAGTCCAGACTAACTTCTATGGTCGACATATTGGCAAATCAGATCCAGAACATCTAGAAGCTTATTTGAAGTGTTTATACGTACTAGCGATTATTTATCCAGTAGGTCTTAGCATGAGCAAATTATCATTGCTAGCGCTTTACTGGAGAGTTTTCGCTGGCACCAGGGTCGTGGCGTGGTGTGTTGCTGCTGTGAGCTAATTAATTTTCGTTTTGTTATGCCATACGAAGTTTCCATGTTTGTTGAAAGATTCCTTCATGTCATATCATGTCGTGCCATATCAATCACATTATCAGATGAGGCTTCGCCATACTAGGAAGGGAAAAACTAATATACTCTACCCTCTTAGCTCATTTTGGGAATTTTCCCGTGCAACTCAATTCCAACTTTCTGGGATCTTACCATTTCTGCACAATGCATCGATTACTCAATCTTCTTGACTTCCAACGAAGCATTCATGATTGTGTTTGATATTGTGCTTCTGTTCATTCCGGTCTGGTTCATTGCGCAAATTAAAAGGAGTGTGGGGGAGAAAATTAGTTCTAGTAGTACTTTCTTGTTGGGGCTTGTGTAAGTGTTTCTTGCATGATAGTTTGATTGCCTAGCATGCTAATACCGAGAAAATAGCGTTACGGTGGCTGCTGCAGTTCGAATCTGGCGATTGGTGCTTGCGCAAAAAATGCCGCGGCTCGATCCCACTTGTAAGTTATTCTTTCCTCTCTCTGTCTCCGAAAATTTGTACCTCGCATGCCCACTACTCTAACTCCACCGACCCCCGTAACTAACAGCTCACAGATAACGAAATTGATGCAGGGCTCTGGGCAATAATAAAATTCAATCTCTGGATCTTCGTCGCCTCAATCCCCACTTTCTGTCTGTTACTTATTAAAATCTGGAGCCATCACGCTGGTAAAAAAGCTGGGAGTAGTAGCAGCAGTGACACGTCATCAGACGTTCCTTTGAGTGAAACGAGAAACATGGGGACTTTCTTGGGAAAAATACCAAGTGATATGGATATAGATAGCGAATCTGTGTTTGGATTTGGGGATGCGCAAGGATGTCAAGCAGATATCGAGAAACTTGGAAAGACTGGAAGTGCAGAAGCCCAGGGGAATGGTGATAGTGGATTTGAAGATAGCATAGGTATTAGGGTCGTGGATGTAGATCTAGACTCAAAGATGGAGGTAAAGGGATGGAGAAATGCATATGGATATATGCCTGTCAAAGGGGTAGTGGTGATATTGGAGAGAAAGAGAAGTGGAGTAATGAAACGAAGGACTTGGCAGGGATTAGGGTGCAGAAGAAAAGGGATGTTAGAAGGAATGCCGAGATTTGGATTTAGGTTGACCAATAAATGGGTAATGGATGGAAGGCGTTGGGGAGGATATTCGATTCACGTTCGGCACTAGGGATCTGGATAGCGGTTATTCTACACGTTGATAAATGTCATGATTTACTACTTAGCTGCTTACTTTTAGTTAAAACGGGATTAGTGATAAATGCTTTTCAATGCTCAATGGGAATTCGAAAGTCTTCAGAAATCAAAATATCAACCTTTAGAAAATATATGAACAAAGAGTTTGTCTAAATCTTTCCAACGAAATTCTATAAGCCGAGTCGAAAGACCTCAAGTCTAACATTTTGATGATGAAGAGCTCAAACGTAAACATTACTACAGACAACATGTACAAAACTACATCCATCAAGCAAGTGTATAACCCACCCGACTCGTCCCCTTTGACCTCGCAATTTTTTTCACGCTAGTCTTCCCACAATGCTTCGTACTATTCACATGTGTCCCACCGCAAGGATAAGTTTCCGCCCCCACAATCTTCACCACGCGGAACTTTTCCTCCTTCGTCATTCCCATGGCTACTCGATCGGGTATCAATCGCTCCATTCCATTTGCAATGAAATCAGCCTCATCCCACCAGTCAATCTCAACAGCCATATCCGCTTCGATATACCCGTCGAGTTTTTGTTGGATAGGTGTTTTCCATGTACTTTCTATGAGGCCGGCGAATTCACAAGCAGCGGATGAGGGGAAATGAGAAGCTTTTGTTTCATCGAAATTGGGAACGGAGGAGGAGACGAGGTGACGGACCGCAGCTCCGAGGACGTGGCCAGCCGTGTGGTAGCGGGAATATAGAAGGCGTTTTTCTTGGTCGATTTTCTGAGTGATTTGTTGGGAGGGGTTAAATGGGGTACGCGTTGAAAATGTGCCGAAGTGGAGGACTTCCCCGTCGGTGGTAGCACTCATGCGGACCATTTGGACGGTAAATTCTATTCCTTGCTCATCTTCCATAGTGCCCTCATCCGATGGTTGGCCGCCGCCTTGCGGATGAAAAATGGTGGATTTGGTTGTGATAACATAGGAATCGTCCTTAGCGTCTTTGAAAAGGAGTTTGTTCTCTTCAGCAAGGGCTGTGAAAGAAATTATGGATGTGATTATGGTTTGTATGGTAGAGAGATGCGAATCATGATGGAATGCTAAGTGTGTGCGTTCGGCCATGGTTTTAAGGCGATTGAAAAGTTTGAAAGATATCTAGGCAATCTGGAGCGACTTGGACGAATCTTGAGTCCGTAATTGGCTCAGTCGGTCAATAGAAAAGATCAGGGGATAATCTAGGAAGTCCGTAGTAGATTGGATGGGTTCTTATTTGCTTCAATGATATGGGATCGAGATACCCTTCCCCTGGAATCGCTATGCAGAAAGGTTCCAGTCGATTTGTACACAGCTGAGAATCCGTATCTGAGGTCTGATATATAAGACACATATAAGATGTCTATGAAGAACTTCTAAGTTGGGAATCTTCTAGAGATGTGGTCATTGTAAGCTAGCCTAAGGAGAAAGTAGTGGGGGAGCACATGATTACCACGTGGTCTGTCAAAAGATAACGATCACGCCCTTCCTGCTAGAATTAGTCATTATCCCTTTACCTAAGCGAACTTCACCTTTTGTTCAATATGCATGAACTGAACTTCTTTTCTCATAGTTCTGGCTTAAAAATCAGTCAATCCTTTAGACAAGATGTCATATGAACGAATTGCCACCATGTATACCATGATCAGTAATCGTCGGGGACCGCGTACGGAAGCTGGGAGCTGCTATGCTTGAAGTTTAGCAGGATTGAATTCAATATCCTTCGAAGTCTTATGTCATTGAACGCTTTCAAGAAGCTTGCAGTCATCAGCCACATATATAGTCTTCGGACATCGGCGTAACCATCTCAACAGCCCCGGGAAAGAAAAATCAGCACCAGAATGGCCAGATCCCATCCCGTAGATTGGCGAATGGGTTTTCACAGCTGGAGTTGAGATTACAGTATTGCTGCAGGCCGTATA
Organism: Sclerotinia glacialis; assembly: GCA_002162575.1. NCBI lineage: Eukaryota > Fungi > Ascomycota > Leotiomycetes > Helotiales > Sclerotiniaceae > Sclerotinia > Sclerotinia glacialis. The sequence goes on along the minus strand of NGKH01000011.1, from coordinate 198,262 downwards.
AGCAAATCCCAAACTTACAGTAACGTTATATCATGTTTACCCAAAGCCTAATTAATCACTTTCGACAAATTCTTGAGCTGGGTAAGAGGTGCCTTGTTGCCTGAAATGGTAATTTTCCGAGTATGATGAGTGTTCGTTCCACGATGACATTGCCTCTTCTGCCAGGGCTTTAATGTCCGGAAGAAGATGGGTGAGTAGTTGAGTTATTGCGACAACTAAACACATACTCTTTTGATCCTTTGGTGAGCATTAGAATTAGTCGTCATGGTGGATCTATTCGTATTGCACACGACTTTTTGCAGCACACAAATACGATGAGAACCTTCATGAGAGTTTCGTACTTGAATTTCCAAATATACTCTTTTCCCGAGGTGGCTTGCAGATTGTGACTTTTCTTGATAGATATCTCGAGGATTTATTTAAATTCAACGATCCGTAAGGCTGAGCAAGGAGTTGCTAAGACGTGTAAGTGAAGCTTACTGCACATCTCGAAAGCATCAACAATGAACATGCATACAATAACACAGTCCAGAGCTTACAAATCCATCTAGTCCTTTAGTGGAAGCATACAAGAATGGGGGGATGACATAGCTCCCAAAGATCTACGATCGAGGAGAGGTATTGAGCGAAAGGGGAAGAAAATTGGAGAAATAGAATGCTCATGGATTGATGACAAACATGGAAATTATGACACTTTTGATATTTGTAGTATGTTTGTTATCGAACAGAATATGAATTTATAAGGCCCATTAATAATTGATCGCTAATGTGCTGTTTTAACTCTAACCATTAACAAAACCCCTGTGAAAGTCATTCACTAGGCGGTTCACTAGCAATCAATTTTCCGGTGCATGCACGTTCTCATCATTGCGAAAACAGTGAACACAATAATTTCATCATGGTCCATAACCCATTCCTAGTATACATACCAAAAGGCTGAGATGCGATACCTATCAGGCGCGTGAACATAGAAATGGCATGCATTAACTTTTCCAGCATATTGATAATTGAGCTACGAGCTTTCTATCCTGAGAGTGGCATTTTTTCGGTATCGTAAGCCGACAGTATATTTCGAGCAACTAATAGATTGGGTATATCCTGAATCCATCAGCGTCGCCACCGATATATCACCGGTGGTCATGAATGCCAGGTAGGATGTGTCCCTCTTCATTGAATCAGGGTCTCCACTTCGCCGAACAGTTCCGCATTACACCCCATATCCATCATGACTTATACTACATAAGAATCATATAAGCTCCCTGCATCTCATGAGAGATCTGAAATCCCAAGGAGGGGTATGGAAACCTCTGGATGCAGCTGGTGATGGCAGTCAGCTCAGACCCACCATCTTGGTAACCCCCTTGTTGGCGAGAGTGCCGTAGGATTCCTCGATTCCTGTCTAATCCACTTTAGGATTTTGCTCAAGCTGAGCGTTTTATATGCAATGGTGGAGGGCGTACTGATATCAAACATCTACCTTTGTGCATCTCATTTCTAAGCATCTATATAGATGGGAGGATATCCTCACTCATTTCATTGTTCAGTACATCAAACATCAACAGTTACTTGCACAACATCACAACCGATATCTTATAGCTTTTATCTACTTTCCAATTCACGGTTCTTTCATTCTTCTACATCCCCTATCATCCCTCAAACACTTACTATTTAATCATGTCTCGCAACTCAAAAATTTCCCGTCACCAATCAAGGAGCACCGAGGGCAACCCCGAGGATATGGTCGAGCAAGTCAAGGGCATCATAACTCTACTAGACGAAGTTGTATCTTCTAGACCACAAGAATGCGAAACATATATCCCGTCTGCTCGCTCAGCCGTCACCGCTCTCGAACACATTCGATTCTTTCGTGACCCAGCACGTTTCGCTGAGCAAGTCTGGATCATCCGAGGTCTTCAAAGCTTTGCCTTCTACGATGCAGACAATGGGAGTGTGACAGATATTTCAGACTTTTGCCGGAGTGCGTGGTTGAGAGTTTTGAGAAACTATCCTGAGAATGTTGACGTCTTGATGGGTAAGCCAATATGATATCCCACTATCTTCAGATAATCATGTACCTAACACAGATTAAAAAAAACAGGATTGGGCAGGAATTGGCTCCAAAGATCGCAAGCGACTCTAGCTCGCATCCACTGCGAAGAAGGAAATGATACCACAGGTGCTCCCGACCTGGCCATCCACTTTCTGGGATATGATTCTGATGATTGCTCTTTTCTAGCACCACCTCACGATCCCCGTAGACAAGGTCCCCTTTATGTCGAAGCCCGAGGCTATCTTCAGCCCGCCGTGGATTTTTTCACTCGAGCTATTCGAGCGGCTGATGGACTCGGATCTACTTCCGGTGATTTGTTAGCTTCGGTTCGTCTCAGCCCTCAGAACTGATTGGAAATTCTAGTCTAACCATAAATCAGGCGGCAGAATCACATATGAGTCTAGGTAACGTGTCTGCATCTCCAGCAGACGAGTGTGCATTTACTCAAGCAATTCGATATTTACGTCGTGCGGAAACACAGGGATATCAGTTGTCGATTTATTTGCAACAATATCTTAATGATTATGGAAGATACGTTTCTTAACTTCTTCATCTTCAGCTTGTTCTTTTTCTTTCTCTCGTACTCCTCATGACATCGGGCATTTTAGCGTGTACAACAACATTCAGCATTCGGGGTCAGCATCAGTATTTTCGAAAATGGCATCAGATCGCATAGCATAGCATATCGACGGCGATTAGATATTGGGCAAAATGTCTTACATCAACATTGGTGACAACGACGATTAGATTTCTTGTTGGGCGACTTTACTTCTCTTTTGTATTTGTCTTCTTCTTACATTGCCGCGAGCAGTTTCCTCGCCATATTCGTACCATCTCTGTTCTTTTTCTCCACCTAGATAGATCTTAGAAACTGCAACAGCAGGCCTGTATCATTAGTCTATTAGATATTTAGCACAGCTAGAATAGCATACCAAATTCTTGCACAAATTCCGCTTCCTTTACCAATTCCCCTCTAACGATAGACGATGGGAGTGGCCACGAATTGAAGGGGTTACGCATCCATTAGGTTGGATACTTGGGCATGTCGACGTTAGAGAAGTTGGAATTCACGTAATAACGAGGAATAGATAGATGACCAATTCCCGAGCTCCCCTCGTTCAAATCCTTTCCGGCAATGGAAATAGAATTTAAAGGATCGCGTCTAAGTATTGTAAGACAAGCGCGGTGATGGATGGGCTGTAGCTAAATGTGGCTAAATATGGCTGATAACCAATGTGGCCATTTTCAAGCCTACAAATTAAGGCATAAAAAGCTAAGCTCCAGAACAGCAGCTTCAACGCTTGCACCACAGAGCAACTTTGATCTTCACTCCGCAACAAACTCCAATTTACGATTACTTCCCCCAATAACGCAATATAATTTCCAATTCCCCTCCTGGAGCTTCGCACATCACTCCATATTACTGATTGCCTCATATCATCGTAAAGAGAAATAAATTCGTCACCATGCTTACGGAACGGGAAATGCAAATAAGCCCGGTTGTGCAAGAGTCTGTGATGCACAATACGAAGGTTCGTTTGTTATTCTTTTCAAAGCTTGAGGGAGGCACCTTTCTTTTGGGGTTGGCGGGGAGAGGGGATTGTGCTGAACAAGTTCGCCAATACTTACAATTGCTATGCCATCTCATTCCCTCACACAGACAAATCAACTAATCATCATCTCGCATAGACCCTCGCAACTCTCCACAATCTCACAGCCTCCCTCTTTGGTATCGCCGCCGGTATCCTCGGTCTCGAATCCTACCCTGGATTTCTATTCTACATCTTCTTCACGCTTCTCACCACTACCTTCGTATATGTCTTTCGAATAGCTCCGCATATGAGTAAAGACACAATGGGGAATAGATATTTTAGAGGGGCATGGGAATTTTGGACCAGCGGGTTGGTAGAGGGGCTGAGCGGGTTTGTATTGACTTGGACGTTGTTTTATGGCTTGGTTAGGGCGTGATGAAGGAGAGTTGGGAAAAGTGCAAGGGGAGTTTGGGCATGGATTTGGGAGTGTTCATGGAATATGCCGAGGCAATGCATCACTATGAAGAATATACGGACCTGGCAGGATATCATCTCGAAAAATCAGTCGATTCCCCATCCCCAGTAATCCTTCAAATAAACGTCCGGTAAAAAATGCGAGGAATGGAAAGGATGAATGGATCACAAGCGCAATCGAGAGGAATTGAGGCAAAAACAAAATCGGGAACATAGATGTGGTGATGGCAGGAAGGAAGACGGGAGATTGCGCTTGGTAGATTTAGACGCGGATGGATTTTCATTATTGCAGTAATATTCAGCTGGCATGGCGCTGGGAGTTGAACGCATGCTTGATGTTTTTTGGGGGGGGGAAGGGTCATTATGTTTATGTGCCCAAATACTGCATTGCTGCATAGAATGGAGTTGAGGAATACCAAATTTCACTTTGCGGATATAAATTTTGAGTCGAATACTTCTGCCATATGACAATTAGGGCGAGTATTCGTAATATGGTAGGGATGAGCTATTCTATTATTCCCCTCTTTGATTTTGTGCTGCGTGCCTGTTTTGTATATTTTCTCAGTCTAGGTACTCGCTAGTTGGTCCAAATCTGGCTCAGAAAAGTACTGGGTCGGATGGCAATTGTTGCTAGACAATGCGGTGGAATGGTAAAATTTATCAAATTACCAAATCTAACATATACTTTTTTTTATGCTCAGCCTGTCTCCTCCTTCACACGATTAGAAATTCAATCGCTGTGTTGGTTGACAAAGATACGTCTAATTCTATGGAATTCTGCGCGCAAAGAGTCTGTCGGTTCGTGGAATCACTTTTCGACACTGATGTGCTGACTTTTAACCTACTGGCTGTTGGGTTCAGGGTTCTGTGAAGTTGAATGATCATGCTAGTTTAGTACAAGATATGCAGAGCTATTTTATGAATCATGTAGCGAGAGATGTCGCCGGAATGAAAGCAAGAGAGCCTACGACACAGCCAAGAAAGTCTTTCCAGATAACTTAGGACATCTGCTAGGGATAATGGGGAGTATGAGCAGCTCTGCATATCTCTGCTCGGTGAGAAAGAGGAGTACTAGTAAATTAAACCAAAATAATGAAAAATACAATGGCTAAGTATCAAATCAAAAGAAAGAGACGAACACTAACTAAATAAGGAGCTAAACCCAAACAGAAGCACTACAGCATCCACTCGTCCTTTCCTCAAGAGGGACAATCTACCTTCCATCTCCGTGTCATCAACGTCATTCTCTTCTTCGCACAGTAGCCAAGGCCACATGTGCAATGAAAAGAAAATCCCATTGGGAAAGGTGGACAAAAAAGTGAGATTAGTCCGGAGACCAATCAGTCCGAAGACTAATGAGAAAGTTTTTCTCTTTGAAAGGTTGTTTGAAAAATTATGAGATCAGTCCGTAGACCAACGAACTTGCAAGCAAGCCCGTACCATCTAACTTTTCTTGAGCGAAAGATGATCTCTCTGGACCCCTTCTCTTACAAAGGTAGGTCACACTTCGGAGAGGACGTACACCGCTCTGTAGTGGGCGCCACGCTGGGGAGGATTGCCACTCTATGAAGGTGGGTTAGCACTTTTGGAAGGGGTGGTATGGAGAGAAAAGAAGAAGAAAAAGGACGGCTGGGGGAATGAACTCTTCAAATACTTTTCTGAGGAAGCTAACTAAAAGGGCTTCTGTCTAGTCTGTCTTAGCTGGCTAGCTAGTCATAAAGAAAATCAATTTTGGCAAATGGCTACCGTACTTACTCAGCACAGGCATCGAGTATTAGTACTGGCTCGGGGAACTCGGGAAAGTGAGGAGTTGGTTGATACTAAAGTTTGATACTATCGTAGTTTTTCAAAAGCGCCTCAATACAGTCTAATTTCTCACGATATTGAGGACAAGTTGCTTGCGATGAGTCTGACTCTGGTTAGAAAGAAAGTTTGTTGATATCATTCATATTTTCTTATGATACATTATTAGCCATTGGGAAGGAGCTATTGATTAGATGTTTGGATCCCACCAGAGGGCGTGATTCCAGTGAGCCAGTTCACGAAAGGTACCAGTGAAGCAGAGAGTATTGGAAAAGTTTCGCCCACTACGACGGTCAATACGGAGCACATATATTGATTGGAATATGGGAAGAATTGAATAGTCCGGTGCATCACGAATGCCTAATCTTCTAGTCTGCCAGCCTCTATTTCCTAGAACCCAATCTTTTCAAAATCCCACCAAAGTTCAACAATGGCAAATATTACAATCTTTCTTGAGCCCCAATAATATACAATTAATTAGTCATTGACCTGAATATAACAATCCTCGAGTATGATCAATACGAAAGTCTTATCAAAATACAGATATTCTCGGTTTCTAACTTTAGGCGGTAAAGTAGAATCGAGAGCTTATTACAGTCCATTAGATACAGAAAGTTTTGCATGACGCCATTCAACTCATAAAACGAGAAGCTACTTCAAAGTTCAAGAAGTGACCAATTGGGGGGAGAGGGGTTGCAGCAATTAAGTCATAGAGCTCAACCCAAGTTTTAAACTTTTTAGATAGTGATTAGCTTTGTTGACAGTGGCTACTTCTGAGTTTTGCTAACTAACAACTACCACGGTTGCATTTTTCACTATTGCTATATTGTCTTGACAAAATGCCTTCACTCAATAAATACTATGATTCAAGTAAATTATGTGAAGATCTGTATAACAGTATAGGGAAAGTAAAGTTTCGAGACTACATATCTGAAGAATTACAGTTGATAATGTAGTACTCCGTAGTCATAATATTAGACGATTACCGAGGATAGTAAGGGGGATAAAACCCACCGCTCACATGTCAAAAATGGGCAAAGGAAATAACCGGGAGTTTTTCGCATAGCTAATAATCCTACCATATTGGCTGTGTTCCTGCCTAGAAGAGAAATAGGTACGTCATATTCACACACAAACTGCACGGCCCCCTCATATCCTACTTGCACATGTCAATAAGGCAAATGAGCTCTTGCCTGCAATAAATGTTCTCTCCCCCTCTCCCCATCTTCATCAATTGATACATACATACAATTTCATTTCCTCCCATAAGAAACCTCAATTGCGAAAATGGATTTACGATATCCAATTTTCCATCCTTTCCTCCTTCTCTACCAAGTGTGGCAACTCTTCCTTGCCAAACTTCTTTCTCCCTCTCCTCCGGTTGATGGTCAAAAGCTTGGAAGACCAAAAATCGCAATTATTGGTGCTGGATTGACTGGTGTTTCTGCTGCTTCTCATTGTGTGGGGCATGGATTTGATGTGCAAATCTTCGAGGCTGGTCCCAGGAGTCAATTGGGTGGTATTTGGAGTGTATGTTTAGTCTCTCCCTCTCCCTCTCCCTCTCCCTCTCTCTTTCTCTCTCATATTGAGGATGCGGGCTTCTGCAGGCAAACAGACACATGATAGATGCTAAAATAATGGGTTAAAAGAGAGTCAATAGTACATCTGGTCTACAAATTCATTCCCTGATGTACCGATTCCATCCTTCCGTTCAATGGCGAGGTGGCTATCCAAATCAACACCAAATCGTATCTCAAATTACTGAACTTTGGAAGCGATATGGTCTGGAAGAGAAAACAAAGTTCGATACTAAAGTCGAGAAAGTGTATCAAGACGACAGGGGACGATGGATAATCAATAATACATCAGAAGGACGATTCGAAGGTATCATCGCAGCGGTGGGCACCTGTGGAGATGTCAAAATCCCACATATCCCAGGCATGGACAAATTCAAGGGAGAGATATATCATTCAAGCGATCTCACCGGTAAAGATGCAAAGGGAAAGAAAATTATTATCATTGGAGGTGGCGCAAGTGCAGTTGAAGCATTGGAATTTGCGACCCATGAAGAAGCAGCCGAGACCACAATTTTGGCCAGAAGTGATAAATGGATTATCCCTCGAAATGCCATCGTGGATATGCTACTCGCGTTGAATATATTCGGACAAGAAACATTCTTGAGTTGGATACCCGAAACTCTTCTCAGGAAATTCTTTTACAGAGATCTGGAAGATCTAGCTCCTACAGACAAAGGATTATTCACTGGTACACCCATGGTCAATTCGGACATTATGGATAAAATCCGTGAAGGAAAAGCCGAATGGTTACGAGGCGACATTATAGGATTCACCGAAGATGGTATCAAGTTCAACCTTCGTGCAAAAGGTGTTCCGCCAGGTGGCCCTGGACAATCAAAACTCGTAAAGGGCGATATCGTCGTAATGGCTACAGGATTCGACCGCCCATCTCTCGACTTTCTCCCCTCAGATACTTACCAAGATCCTTACTCGCCACCCAACTGGTATCTCCAAACCTTTCCTCCCTCACATCCATCCATCTGCTGTAACAACTGCACATACGTCAATGCCATTGGCGCGGTAGGCAATTGGCATATCGGAATCTACACACGTATTCTTCTCATGTTTCTATCTGATCCCTTAACCAGACCTAGGCCCTTCTGGATGGAACGCTGGATTGATATGACTCGATTCCTTAAGAGATTCAGTCCAACGGGCGCATTTGATTTCTTTACATATCTGGAGCTGGTATGGTGGTTCACGTTTTGCATTGCGATCAATCCATTTAGATGGAAGTGGGCTCTCTTTGTGTTCACGGGTATTGGAAAGGGATTGCCAAGGAAGGTTGTAGAGGCGGAGGATTCTTTGAGGGGAACGTTGGGATGGAGAAATGGACATGTGGAGAATCATGATCAAGGTAGGAGCCTTTAAGGTAGGGAGGATGAGATGGTTATTTATTTAGAGGGCCTGACGCGTTAGGGTCAGTGGGTAATCTTGGGAATCGAGATGGGAACGGGATATGAGATTTCGACACAAGATGATGATGATAATAATGAATCAACGGGTAACACATATTGGGTCGGTTAATTTTACATGGCTGGTTGTTATTCATAATGGAGGAACAGATACTAGGTAACATAAAATCAAAATGGAGAACAAACTAAAATAAAAGTATAACCCAAAAATTAAGAATCAAAAAGAAATTCCAAGAGAAAATCAAAAATCTGTTGCACATCTGAAGTTCTTGGCCATGCTAATTAGTAGTTGCTAGATCCCGCATTTAGTTCGCTCGCTAAGAGAGACTTAGAGCCAAGACGGATTAAGGGGCTAGTTATTCTAAGAGAAAATCTTGTACGGTTTGATTTTCTTGGCAGGAAAAAACAAATTTAATCATTATAGCTGTAGTCGAAAATTAAGTCGTGGTAGTGGGTTGAATTTGTTGCTTTGTCACTTTTGTTGTAGCGGGGAGAGGTATGAATTAAATCCTGTTTGCCGTTCTGGATTGGGACGGGGATGTAGATCAGGATGAAGATATTGGGGGGATACTTTGAAACGAATTGAGGTAGGATAAGGAGGGGGTGTGGAGGTTTGGATTTGATGGGATGGAGATATATGGATGAGTGCTCGTGAAGTGGATGTTAGTGGTTCTGTGAATAGCATATCTTATTGTTCCAATTACTCGTATTTGTTACAGCTAATGAGTTGAGTTGAGTAATAGTTGTATAGTGAATGGAGTGAATGGGGTGAATGATAGTGTCAAGGGCGATCGTAATTGATGAGATAGATGATGCTAAGATAGATAGCAATATACAACCACCTCGAAAGTTTTGTATTGCATAGAAATATTGGTTTCTCTACCTCCATCTTTGCTCTAACAGGTTGCGAGACACCAATCATCATGTTTCAGACCCCGTTGCTATTGTGGTTATTAGTGTACTGACCCCTCGCACCGGAACAGATAGTGGAACATTGTCTGAAGTGAATTTAATGATTTTTGCGAATTTATTTAATGATGGCAATGTTTGCTTATTGGTTCAACATTGGGGAGAAAAGCTTCGGATCGGATTTAGATTTTGATATTGCTCACAAATAAGTTAGTATGGCATCTGATGTGTCTACTTGGACGATTCGGATGGGGAAGAATTTGACTTAGCACCTTACATCATCCTGATATCTAGCTGTTACATCCAAAACGGTCGGGCATTGTATGTCATCCGTGCTATTTGTTACTGACATATAGTATGGCACTGAAACTGAGTCCTTGGACGTGTATCTCTTAGGAAAAAATGTCGATGGAAAAAATTGTATTTGCCGGACAATATCAAGAATAGGGCTGACGTTTCAAAACCATAAGATACTTACTTGTTGGTGGTACGAGCGAGCTTGAATCTGCAGGCAAATATGACCAGATCTATGTGGAGACAACGGTGCAGAAGAAGACTTCAAGCTACCTGGAAGAAGGTTATAGCATCGGCTTTCAAGTCGTTACTTACTCCCAAAATTGAAGACTCGTCTCCGCTGATGAGTTGAAGAACTACGGTTTTTGCTGTCGGTGCAGTACATGGGCATAGAGTGCAAGTAAATGCTGGTGTTAGATGATGAAGTCGTTACTTCGGTCCGTCTTCCGTCCGTCAGGTGTGTTTGATGGCTGCACGACCTTCTCACGACAGCCAAAGAAAGTCGAATATGTTCGGAAGCAGTATAAACACAAGAATAGAGGATTGATTGGCGGTACTGTAAATGTACTCAGATTGACGAACAATCTCGGACCTCCCCCTCGGCTCCGGGCTTCGCCTAGAACCTCGGAGATGGTGAACCTTACAAACTTGCTAGGTCTAAGAAGGAGAAACAACATCCGCAAACGAAGGGGGTTTGGGGGCTGGAGATCCCATAAATAAGAACCAACTATTTTTATATTCGGTATCAATCATCATTACCAATTGAATGACGCTCCGCTGGCCATCGGGAGCCACTGCCGTGGAGGCAGACTATTTCGCAGGAAAACCATCCTGCTGGCATGATGAGAAACTGCGCTTTGGAGGCTCCTCTCTCTCTCTCGCAAATTCCCCCAAAAAATCCCGCCCTCATCATCCCATGTAGCAAGCACCACCAAAAAAATCCCACCCAAAGTCATCAAAAAGAATAGAGATGGAATTAAACCATCACGAATTTTCAATCCAAAGACGGTGTCTTTGGCGGTGCTGGGAATCGAACCCAGATTGAAACGGAAATCATTCGTGAAATATCCTGTAAAGGATGAACCACAACGTCACGTGCTACCATTACACCACACCACCACTTTCATAAATCCCGGATTCCTTAAATCACTTCGTCACCATCCAGCTTGATGTATCAAGATTGGATGAATGATGAGATGAGGGTTAGGGGGGAATGATTATGCTTAATAGTCTTTATACAAGTATTTTTTGCTAAAAAAAGTTTTATTAAGAAGTGGAGAAGTGCAATAATTCAGCAGATGCTTAAGCGAAGTATTGTGGGGGGCCCGTTATAAGGCTACCAACGGTTCGGAGTTCGGAATAATCTCTAGATTACCGAGATATTGTTTCCCGAAATTTTCACGGGCAAGAGTTGCTGTAAGGTAAATTGCTTATTGCTTGGCACAGCATTGGTCCATGCAGATCAGATGTGCTTTTTGGGGGAGGTTTTTTCTTTCTGGAAATCGTTGGGGAGGTTGTGCAACCCAATGAATTTAGGATGTGATGCAGTTGACAAGTCGTGCAAAATGTTACGCAATGGGTAAAACTGAGACAATTTAGTTTCTGCTTTTGAGAGCCAGCGGAGCGGCATTTTTGGGAAAAAATGAATATGAATATCAGGTGTTAAATTCAGAGCTACTGACAGTTATCATTTAAATATACTTGTGAACCTCTATAGGATTATTGTGGAATTTGTGGAACCAAAAGATTTCTAGCAATTTAGACATTTTTCTAATCAAGGAAAAAGAAAAAGACAGTCATTTATCGAGTATGATGAAAAATCGTTTATATTTGTTAAAGGCTATCGTAAGATAGAAAAAAGAAGTGAACCTCCACACTATCAACCACCAAGGTGATCCAAACTCTATCGCTCCTACTGTCAACTCCACGAATTCACTCCCCATTCCACACACCTAAAAAACATAAGATGACTCGTAGATACATTGAGAGTAGTATGGGTTCTGAACTTTGCAGTAGGTACCCTCAACACAGGTGGTCGATCCAGTGTATCCAATTCCTCCACATCGGTAGTAAGCAGCGACCAAAGAGCTTGATGGATAAGCGGCGGCGCCAGTTCCAGAGGCGAAACCGGTAGAAGCAATGGTCGGGGAAGCACCAGTGGAAAAGGTTGTTGGGTATGGTGGAAGAGAGTTTGCTGAGGCCTTTGAAGAGGATGATGGAGCAATGAATGTTGATGAGGTATCTACATCAGCAGTCTTCAAAGTTGTTGGGACAACGACGGCTGTGGTGGAGGTTGAAGCTTCTGGAATGGAGGTTGCAGGTTGTGGAGTAACAGTGACAATGACGGTCTCAGAAAGAAGGTTTGTGAGTGTAGTTGGGTACGGAACACTGCTTGGTGTAACAAGGTCGGAGCTGACTGCTGGCGCGGAAGTGACGACAGGAGCTTCGGAGCTAATGACTGCAACAGAAGTTGCTGCGCCAGAAGATGCGACCGCAGAGGATGACTTGGTTTTGCAAGGCTTCTTGGACTTGGTGTGGGAATGTTTTCCGCTCGAGTGAGGGAAACCAGATGGGTGTCCGGTTCCAGATGGGAAGGGGGGAGCGGTTCCATTGAAGGCTCGAAGTTGGAAGCTATTCACGATTAGCAGACTGCAAAGATTGAATGTGAAAGTAATATTGTACTTACTGGCCTCCAGGACGATGGACGTTTGTTGCCATGACTGATTGGCCGAGCGCGAAGCTGGCGAGAATGATGGCGTTGCACTTCATTTTTGTTGAGGTTTGATTTTTGATATCTTTTTTTCGAGGATCTGGCCTACTGATATATTCTTTGATGTACAGGTAGAACGTAAAGATGGCACAGCCAAGAGATTGTGGTAAGAGCAGGTCTTTGAAGAAAGAGAGACTGAAGGTGAGATACTTCGAAAGCTGGTAGAGAGAAAAGAAAATCGAATGGAAACTTGAGAAATGAGAAAGTATTTGAACGGTACACAAAATGATAGTGCATGGTTCCAGATTATGGACTGTATGGGTCGACCCGGGTATCCCGCCCCTCCATAATTCAAGGTATATCAGTATTTGTGGATCTAGAAGCTTGAATAAAAGCTCAGGACAGGACTCAGCACTTGCTATTGACCAATGGCAATGGAATGGAGGTATATTAAAAAAGAAGACTCTTCTATTTCTCCTGACGAAGGCTTGTAGCTGTAGCCAACCGTGGTTGCAATCTCACCGCCGCTTGAATGTTTCATTGATAATTAATGGTATAAGATTGATTTAATTTGTATTATGATACCAGCAATCTCGTGGAAAGCAGCAAGACATGTGTTATCAATCTGTCAGGGGAAATGCCAGGGGATTTATTGGTAGACGATAAAAAAAAATATGAAGTTCATCTCATGTCGGATTGAGTGGGTTGGGTAGATTCGGAAAGGTTGAGGAAACTTTTTCGTTCTAGATTTTGGTCTGACATTCAAGGATAGACACAGGACCACTAAACTTAAATAGGTAAGACTATCTCGTCTAATATAGAGGATTTTGATTAACGATGTTTCGTATTGATAATCCTGAGAGAAATAAGATCTTACATACTTTTCTTGCTTTCAAATGTTCCAGATTAAGTTGATAACTTGATCAAGATGATGACGACGAGAGAGGCACGCCATCAACAACCTTCTTCGGAATCTTACCTTACAGCTAAAAGATGAGATGGACCGCTTGCCAAAACATCGTGGGGCGTGCTTACCTGCATTCAATATTTCCAGTCTGTAATGCCACATCCCAATCTAGACATTCGAACCGCTCGTTTAGCATTTATGGTAATGAATCAAGCCAAAAAGATGATGTGCAGCTCTGAGCTCACAGCTTGTCTCCGCCATCTAGCTACCCAACAATCCAATGACAACACTATCAACATCAAATGTTTTCTCAACCCAGATCGTCATTCGGTGATTGTGATATGCAAAGAATAAGCAGTCACCAATGGTTTCATGAAATGATTCCATGGATGGGGGTATAACAACCTTGTTTGACCCCCCCTTATCATGACTCCGTACAAGCCAACAAGGATTTTTATAGTGATGGTCGTAATCACATCAATATAAATATCCCTGACATACTGGAAATCTCGAACCAGAAACTTTTGTCACACACAAGCAAGGCTATACCTGGCTGTCATCTTTGATACAAGATCTTCACTCAGAAAGTCTTAAATTGTTGGAATACGAAGAGATGAAAAGAACCAAAATTTGTTGTCGAGAAAGCTTAACTCAACTTGTTCGTTAACCAGGTACGGTAAATATGTCATTGTTTGACTCTCGCCAAATTTGTAATGTCGAGGCTTACATATATTAGAATTAATTTCTGCAAGCCCCATCACTTACTGATAACGGAGATTTTTCCAGAATTTAACTGAATTTCCTCATCGTCAGCTTTGTGTAGTGCAAGAGAATATATTGGAGTGATTTCCCTGAGTGAGATCGACATGCTAAAAGCTCCGCCCGATGTTTCCCCCTTTCAATCCACATCGATGAAAGTTTGGCGTATTTCCTCCATCTTATCAATTCAGAAGCCACCGAGCCAGCAGTCCCCGACTCGCCATACCTCCCCTTCAATTGCCATTATCTGTTTGTGGCCTTGACTTCTTCCTGCTCGAATCTATATCTTCATCAAGCCCCTTTCATTCGTGAACCTTTCCATATCGATTTCCCTCGGTGCATTCCATCGTTGATTGACGCCCTCTTTTGATACATTCCCTTTCAAGTATTAGGATTGACGTCAACTGAACTGATCAATGCATCTTCCGCTAGACGTATTGATCTATCGATGAGTTATGTGATAAGTCATTGCGAATCCTTACGAGGCAAGTATCAAAAGACGAAAGTATTCATTACCCGTCACATAGACAATGGGAATTTCTCATCTAATTCTACCAACGCATCGATTCCATTTCATGTTACAGATACACGTTTACATATAATATCTGAAAACACTCCGAAAAGAGTGGGAGTAAGTCAGACTAGGCAAAACTGCCCCCAAAAATATGTTGCTGGGATGGTTCTTGTCAGTCAATTTTCCGAAGTTTTTTTCACATCCACAGGGCTCAGAGTCTTATGTGCCACCGTATCATAATCATATTTATGATTTACTATCTCAGAGTTATTTGTTGGTTTGATAGTTTTCCTATTGCAAGACCAAAGTTAACCTCTATGAAAATTGGCTTTTCGGATGCGGAGATTGGCTTTCAGTGACGGATATCTAGCAACCCATTCACAAATGTGGCTCTTATTTGATATTTTCTTTGCTGATTTATTCTGTTGGGATATGAATGATTGGTCCTGAATATCTGGATACTGTTACACAATCAAGCCCCAGCAAACGATTCTCCTTTCTCCAATTCCGGCTCGGGAGAGTTCTCGAACAATCTAGACCATTGCATACAATGATAGATATATTTTTCAGAAACCGTTGCTTAGTTTATGCATAAGTATATGTTGTTAGTAACCTAAGAGGATGACTGCCTGTAGTCATCCCATTCTACTATACCATGGATCGCATATCTCCGAGCATTTTACTTGGATCAGTCGATATCAGAAACAAGAAGTCAGCTTGTATCACCATAACCTTCTAAATATAGAGCAATCAAATGTGGTTACTAGTAACCGGCTACAGCCAATAAAGACGACGTGAAGCTGAAAGAATGAGTTGGAAGTCACAAGGCAAGCTTGCTCTGCCTCGTTCAGAAAACTCCACCGGACTTGTGTCGTAACCTTCGACACCATAGAACTGAGAAGAGCAGTCTGCCATAGAGTGCTAAAGCAGGGTCTCTGTACTCGAATTCGCCCTAATCGCACCTCTAAGGTGTCGGGCATGCCTAGATGAGAAGTGCAAGTTTCCCCTCCCTATATGTATCTATATAGACACCTTCCGGGCGGTTGTCGCACCGCTCCGACGATCATAGCTTTCATTCGACTTTCGTGTTCTAAAGTGGGGGTTAGAGCGTTATGTATAGAAAAAAGTGAGTTCTAGAGTCTAAAGAGGCGCGTGATCTCAGGTCGAGGATCATACTATTCTGAAAACCGAAGAGCAAATGGTATTGGTAGATAAGTATTGCAAGCGACTTCATCGTTATAGTCGGGCTTGGAGCTTAGCTGCACGTTCCAGCGTATATGAGTTTCTCACGCAGCGACGCCCAATAATCCGACTTTGGGAACGTCTCACACAAGCAAGTAGTGCCCATCATCTGAAGTGCCCGATATCATTTCAAAGTCATGCTGTGGTGTGGCAAGATTTTGCTCTTGCAGATACTATTAAAAGAAGACGGTTGCTCTAATAGGGGATTAATACTTCGCAATCCACTCACCTTCATAGTCACAGCTTGGGCTGGCGACGCCGTTAAAACAGTAGTTACACGCTCTTGCTCTCTTCCTGTATCACCAGTATTTACTATAGTTGGAGTAATATTCGGAACAATCAGATCAGGAATAGATATCATCGCGGGGCTATTTCTAGGTCATGTACAGGAGGCAAGCTAGTGCATTTGGACTTCAGTAGAGATGGGTGGCGGTCTGATTTTCTTTTCAATATTTCAACTCTTTCTATTCCACTCGGAATACAGCCGCTCACGGGATATGCATGAATTAGGGAGTGGTCGATCCGATTTAATCGACTTCAAATTGACGTTGCAACCACCAACAGGACTGCATCGCACGGAACCAACCATTGGATGGAGAAAGGTGTACTTGCTGCACCGACTAGAAGATAGTTGCTTACTCTCCCCCGTTGATATCTTTAGATGTATTTAGTGATTTTATTTCTTATTCTTGAGATTTTGATCAGCTTTCATCCAACGAGGGTTGAAAAAGATAAAATCGTGCCGGAATTGATTGCTTTGCTGAGGGTACAGTTGCCCTATCATTTGAAAGACCACACAAAACTGATGGATGGAAGTATCCCGCAGGATACGTCATCTACAACGTCTTTGTTCACCCTCTCATAAAATATCTAGACTCGAAGCTAGCTATCCATACGCAGCTCCCACTGTTTCAATTTCGTGCTAGCCTCCAAAATCAAAGAATCTATCAAAAACCCGAGAACTCGATGAAAGGTGTTTGAATAAGCACTACGGAATGGTTGGACTTTTTCACAGTAGACATCATTTGTGCCCTGGTATTGGGGCATCATTCGGCTGCGTCAAGAAGGGAGAATATTATCGTAGGTGGCCCAAAAACCCGACAACAGCGATGACTAGTATCTTTAATCATCTAACCAAGAAGAAAAACAAGCGGACCCTCGAACAGTTTTGCAACGACGTCAGAAAAATGTTCACGGGGGAGAAAGACAATGGATACTAAGCACTTATATACCTAGTAGATATTGCCTTTAGATAAAGCGAGGTTTGTTTAGAAATGAAAAGATTAAGAAGAGATGAGTAGTATTTGTTGATTTATACTATATTTTTTCTTTTCCCCCCAATTCAGACCGATGCTGCAAATATTCCCTCAACGACCGATTGCTGATACCCAAACATGCTTGTTGGCTTACTCCTTCGTGTGTGATTTCAATTAATTCCGCCCGAGCAACAACTAATTTTGTGTCCTTGCCTGTCCATTCATTCATCCACTCATGATATCAATTTATCCCAGTCCGTTCGGTGCTCTCCAGCTTCACGTCCCTCGAATCCCCCAATCCTCCAACCCTTCACATCCTCCCAACCCAACCATCATAACACCACCCAACACTCTACATCTTCCTATTCTCCCCACCCTCATAACTATATCCCAACCCCGACACTCCCACATCATTATTCCATTCCTCCTTCTTCAATCCCGCTTCAACATGTAACCTCTTTAGATCCTGCTGATTCCAACTTTGATTTCTGACGAGATTAGGTTTCCACGTTTCGACTGTGGATTGTAGGGGCTCGCCCAGGGAATTGCGGCGGCCGTCGGGGTTGGATACTTCGGCTTCGGTGTATGGAGCGCCAGCTGCGGTGCTGGAGTTGGGTTTAGTGTGATGAGGGAGGGAGGCTTCGTCGTGGTAGGTAGGACTGGTCTGGGCTGACGTGGTTGGCGTGGATGTAGTGGATGCCATTTTGATGTAGGTTTTGGTATGTGTTGAAGTTATTCAAGAGGTGGATAAATAAATGGAAGTCTTTTTGCAATTTGCTTTTCGAGAGAGAGAGGGAGAGAGAGAAATGTGTGTGAGTGTATGAGTGTGAGAGAGCGATCAAAAGGTATTTGATTAGAGGAAGGAATGGCTTTATTTGCAGACGATTGCAAGATGCCGATCGAAATTGATAAATTACAGGAAATAGCTTTCTCCGCAATATTTCAATTGTCCTTGTGACGTCAATCAATACCCGCCGAAGAAAACTATATGGAAACACGGAAACTGCAAATGGATTTTCGAGATTTGAAGTTTTGGGGCTTGTAGTTGTTGTGATTTCTTTTCTTTTTTTGGGGGGAATGGAATGAATTTAATAGAATATATATTCCACCAAAACAAGTACGTCAACCAACACAAGCACTACCAACACAAGCACTACCACCAACATAAGCCCCTTCTCACAAATCGTATGACAAACTCTCCAAAATCATGAGATTTCACTCACCACTAGTAATGTATGATCGAATTCGTATATCCCGTATCCTGTTTCCCTTTGTCTTCACCCATCAATGAGTGAATATAACTATGGCCTTATAAGGCAAGAATGATGCTATCAATGACGACCCTCCGCTTCCAACCACCAAAGATATCTACTCTTCACCCTTACCCCTCTTTCCCAACCCATCCTATCGTATATACAAATCTAAATCTAAATCCAATCAAATGTCGTAAAAAGAAACAGGATTCCTATACGAGGGAAGAACTCCCCTTCATGCAAACCCATCGATACATTGCCTAGCGTGAAAGTGGTATGACTTGTCGTCTTCTCCTCTCAAACATGTGCTTTTCGTTCTTCCCCCCTTTCCCCTTTCCCCCTTTCCCCTTAAAGACAAGTCTTGACATCACTTCACTTCCTGCTTGCAGGTTCAATTGGAGGCACGTGTACTAGTCTAATGCGGGGTCGCTTAACCTTATTCTGCGGAACAAATTAGAACCGATTCACTGATAAGATTGCTTTTTCTTATCGCCACTTTAATCACTCGCTGCCATAACACCTTTGCGACCTTTGGATTTTATATTTATTGTGCCTCTCTCTCATTGTCGCAAACCATATTACTATATCCACATCCATCATATTTAATTATATTTCATCAGAGATCCTTATGCGGGTACTTCCTCCACATGCGCCATTCACCTGCGACAACGGAAATAACTTCATAAATGCTTTTTTGTTATGTTTTTACTACCTGACAACGTCGTCTGAAAGACTTCAGAGTTACTTTGATCTCTCCATGTGCTGAACCGAATAGGGCCGCCTCGAGAGTTCTGTAACCAGCAGAATACAAACGCGAATTAATTAACTGACGCCTCGCTATGCAAATGAAAAGGGTATGAGGGACCTGAAAATAGCCTGATATCATCCATCCATCATCGTATACAAACAGTTTTTTTGGTCATTATGCAACTCAACCATACCGCTACGACCGTCGTGACAGTCGTTTATCTTACATCTGGTGAATCGATGTTGAAGTTGTGAAGCATTTGCGACTCACGAAATTCGATTCTTTCCTTGAGCGAAACCTCAAGTCATCTTATTACAGCACACTTATGGAGTCCGTGGACGTTTCCAATAATATTGCTGCCGAAGAGTTAGATATATGTACGCATGGTCAACTGGTGAATGGATGTTACCTTATGTTGCTTTCTACAGTTCCTCAAACTGGGTTTCCTCAATCCTTCCTGGACCGTCTCTTTCCTTGACTGATCGGTATCTTCATCTGGGATGTAATAATATTCACTCTCAAGTGGCTTTCCGGCAGCATCCTTGCCCTCTCGATGGATTTCACCTATGAACGATGTCCTATTCAACATCTTTCGGAGATCTGCCTTTGTAAGGCCCTTGTTTTCCTGTTTTGAGGGACTAATACCTCTAAGGTTGGATGGGAGGTTTCTGAGAATAGCTGACAATGGCATGGATTGAAGACGAGAATAGGCAAGTTGATTCGCTACATGGTTAATGACAGGAGTAACAGCACCCTCCTCAGTGGAGCTGGAGCTTGATCGTTTCTCGGGAGATGCCTTAGGCTTGTGTTCATCACGGCCACGAGCTTCCGGGGGATGGCCAGCTGTAAATTGGGCCATTCTCGAGGACAGATCTGCACCAAAAGGACCAAAGGAGTGGACAATTGGATCATTTTCTTCATCAGGGTCTTCATCTGGCTCACTCAACTCACTCTCTTGACTAGCTAGGAATGATGATGTTGCAGCAACTGTCGGTGAGTACGCTGGTTCAGGATCTTCAGACTCAGTAACTGGGGCGGGCTCTGCTTTATCTTCATATACTTGAATGAAGGTCTTCTCTGCATCATCAGAAAAGAGGTTGGCCAAATTGGCAGACGAAAGGGTTGGGCGAGCAGGTGTTGGCGATACCGGCGACGAAGGGCGTTCAACACGACGAATTGGACTGGAAGGAATAATGTCACCCTGAGCAGTAACGGCAGTAACCTTACCCCTAGGAGAACTGTCCTCGCTCCACGAAGGAACTTCTGTCGGAGCAGCCGAATCAAGATGATCACCTTGTGGCCAAGCAACCAGGACCCTTGCATCTTGAACATCCAACATGATCTCAGCATTTTCCGTTTCTGAGGTGAAACTATCCCCCTTTGCTAACTCCCATGTTCGACCTTGACAATGTAACTTGACTCCATTCCATCCACAACAGATAATCTCAATTTTATTCGACTCGAGTGGGATTGTTGCAGCAATATATCGAGCTCTGATATGGACACGAGAGATGAGACGATTGGCAGATAATTGATAGTGGGAGGAGTTGCTGGATCGGCCCATGAGGAGAGACTCTCCATCTTCAGAAAGAGTGATTGTTGGCACAGCTGACAGAGGGGCTCTTTCAATTGAGGATCGACTTCGATGGAGGCCGGCCCGAGCGTGTACCCCTGGAGGAGAGGATGAAAGGATACCAGTTGTGGAGGTAGGAATTGGAGTGGGATACTTATAAGCCGATTTGAATGCAGATGGGGAAGTACGAATCCTCTTGGTGTTACGTCCTGGTAGACTCGGTGAGGAGGAGGGAAGTGGTTCGAAGGGTGGAAGTAAGGTTGGTGCAGGACGCTTTGTACCCGCCATGGTTGGCAAGGTAGGTTGAGCGTTCATCTTGCTTGGTGAAGAGTCCATCATGATAGATGACCTTTTGATCACAAATGATGAAGGATAAAAAGGAATTTTTTCTCCAAGGTGGATATCTCAGACCGCGACCTAAACGCGGTGGGTGAGTTGAGGTTCTAGCGCGAGGCTCATAGGATTTTTCAAGATGCCGAGGAGAGAAAGAAGAATTTTGGAAGGAAAGATTTGGTGAAACCGAAATCAGAGAATTGCCAATCTATGAAAAGGAATCAAAAGATTGGAAAAGGAAGAGACTGGGTTTTGTATGGGGCCTCCGACCAGGTCTCTTTTTTAGAGGTGGAGGATCGGGAAGGTTGAAGAGGAGGTTAAGAAAGTTCCCAGACCCATCGGGACCAGACGCGACCCGCGTTGGAGTCTAAAAATGATCATTGGCCGCTTTAAGAGAATTGTAAATTATGAATTATGAATGGATCTCTACCATTCATTCTCACCAAAATCAATATTATGAAGGTTTATTTTTAAATATTTCATTCACTTATAATAAGAGTATTGAAGAAATACCTTTTGATATATGAACAGCAGATCCTTCCTCCTTTCTTTCATTATCTGGCAAGTACAACATGTTTTATTCTTCACCTCCTCTTCAAGTAGTACTGGTGTACGTATCAGTAAACTAACAACTCACTTTTTTTATATACCAAGTATCTGCTAGTACCTATCTACCCAGGTCTGGTGTTGTCAGAATTACAAATTACATAAACTCAGACTCCAATACTCTCGAGCCCAATTTCAAAGGACACAACTTACAAGTAAGCAATAAGTATACGCTTATACACCGAGTATGCTTTGAGATTATTTATAAGATTTACAATACATATAGTATATACGCATCTACGCATTCCAAACTCCACCTATACACGCGACACATTCCTTCGTTCCAGCCTCCTTGAACACTTTCGTTTCGTGCTCGTGCTTCGTGCTTTGTGCATTCCGAACGCGATATGCTCTGCCAGATTTTCACGCGCTGATTTGATTGAACCTTATTTGATTGACGGGTGGTAAATGAAAGGTGTTAGAGAGAAAAGTCCAGGCTGATTTATTGTGTTTCTTATATTATATCATGTCGAAACATATAACATGAACATATAACATAAACATATAACATATGTGTTTCCGTCGTTTGAATCATACCAACTTGGCTGGTGCAAGATGACTGCAGATTTCATATGTACCCGATTACTTGATTACTTGATTCATGCATTTATATCACTTGAAATGCTGCTCGCTTTCTCTAGTCTTGAGGAGGAAGCTTGAGATGGGTGAAGGGATGGGTGAAGGCGGTGTGAGGTTTTGGCGGTGATCAAATAAATGAATGGATGCATAGTGAGTGGAATTTCCTACGTGCACAATGCATACTCGGGCCTAAAGGAAGGCCTTTTGAGACGTTGCTTGGTGGATTGGCCGAGAAGAGGTGGATTGTATATCTGTCATTGTTATAAGTAGATTAATTACGCCAACCAAACTAGTCCTCATTTCTCGTAGGAAAGAAGTCTAGAAATTCATTTCATCTCATTCATGTTAATTGTACAAAGCAGCTTCATAAATCCTTATCGTGTAGCCCAGCCTTGCATAATGTAGTCTTCACGATAAGAGAAGGTACGGCAAGCGAGAAGTCGCCTCAGCGCATTTCCATAGCCTCGTCGGAGAAATACTCATTAAAATTCCGACGCCAAAGAAATTTATTTATCAAAACCAAATCGCAAAAATTCTTATCGTAAGAAGCTTTTTTGAACAGTGACAAGAAAGAATTGACATTGCGCATTCTTTAATTTTTAACAAGTTATAAATTGCCACCTGAAAAAAGAATCGATTATTGAATCAAAAAGTTCTTCTTAATATAATGGCACCTAAATCTACTACCTTGACCACAAAGGTCGAGAGTGGTTCGCCATATCAACTTGATCATGACCAGGTATTTTTTCATTCTTCCTCGACCCAATTGACACATACTCACACATAATTACTAGGTATCAAAAGCATCTACTGCACTTCTCAAACATATCTCAAGCACCGAGGTCGAAAAAGCCAAAAAAGCAGGCGCTCAAAACCTCCTCGCCGAAAACGACGACGACGATGCAGAATCCACCCCAATTTGGCTAACCCTCACGACCAAAAAGCACATCACGGACAAAACTAAGCTCAAGCCTGTCAAAGTCGCTGTTCCCCATTCCCTCAACACCTCTAGCACCACGTCCATCTGTCTGATCGTTGCCGACCCTCAACGAACCTACAAAGATATCGTTGCTTCCGCCGCCTTCCCCGCCGAACTCTCCAAGCGCATCACCAAAGTCGTCGGTGTCGACAAACTCAAGAAGAAATACAAGCAATATGAAGCGCAACGCAAATTATTCGCCGAACATGATATCTTCGTTGCAGATGATAGAATTATTACTCTATTGCCCAAGTTATTGGGGAAAAATTTCTACAAATCGACTACCAAACGTCCTATTCCCGTTACTATCCAAGCTGAGGCTCCTAAATCCGAGGGCAAGAGAATTGCAAGGGCCAAGGGGGAGGATGCACCAAAGGCAGCCGAGCCAAAGAAGATTGCGGCGGAGATTGAAAAGGCTATTTCGAGTGCACTGCTTACGTTAAGTAGCTCGACGAACAGTGCGATTAGAATCGGATATGCAAGTTGGGATGCGGCGAAATTGGCGGAGAATTTGGAGGTGGTGGTTAATACTGTCATTGAGAAGTATGTTCCTAAGAAATGGAGAGGAGTCCGAGCAATCCACGTCAAGGGACCAGAGACCATGGCGCTTCCTATCTGGTTGGCTGATGAACTGTGGGTTGAGGATGAAGATGTTTTGGATGAGACTGTAGTTCGGGAGATTGGGGAGAGAGCTGCGGAGAAGAAGAACAAGAAGAGGAAGAGCAGAGGCATTGAGGGAAGCGAGGTGGAAGAAAAGGGAGGAGAGGAGAAGAAACAAAAGTTGTTGGAGAGTAACGATGATAAGTTGGACAAGGAGATTGCATTGAGGAAGGAAATGTTGAAGAAACAAAAGGAGGATGCGGCAAAGGATTTGGATGCTATTCCCGTGGTGATTAAGAAGACGAAGAAGACCAAGAAGGTTGCGTGAGTTCTGTTTCTGCTTGAGGGCAAGCCAAAGCCCGAGAAGCACTTGATCCATAGAGGAACGAGACTCTAGGACAAGAAAAGAAAAGTTAGACATATGTCGCATCAGGACCTGTCGAACGAAGGACTAAAAGGCGTTTGGAGTTAAAAGTAATCCCACGTTTTGCATGTGTGTAAGTAATGGCGACGAAAAACTTCATTCGCGGATTACTTCTACTTGCACCTATACTGGGCATTGCCACCGAGCTTTGGAGTAGATAGATCAATGTAATGAAAGGAAATCTTGTTGTAATGGATTCAATATCTGAATACCTTTGTTGAATATGAGGTTTAAGTGTCGGCTACTTGCGAGAAAAAAAGTCTCATTCTGGTGTTCAATAAACTATTATCCTAAGAGTTAGCCAACCCTTCAAGCAAAAGCATAGAAATAAACGCCCGCATTCCCGTAAACCTATGCCCGGTATCTAAAACTACAAATAATTTCCGTCACCGGCTCCATAAACCACTTGCAACCCTACAACAAATCAATCTGCGTAACCCTAGCGCAACCGAGCACCTTTACAACTCTTCCTCATGTCCAGTCCTCTCGGTTTCCTTCTTGCCAAACTTCTTCCCTACTGGACCAAAATACTCCCTAAAAGCCTTCTCCAACATGTCCTCGCCCAACGTCATATGACCTCCTGGAATCGTTTTAAATACCAATTTTCCAGCCTCATCTAGGGTCTTCAAGCCTATCCAATCTTCTTTATAAATAGGTCTTTCTTTAAGTGGTGTGATTTCCGTCCCATTAACTTCAGCCCACCATCCGCTTTCCTTGGGGATTACAGTTGTGTCGTCTTCGAAGACGTACATTACGAATCGCTCTAATTTTTCCATGTTGGATTTGTATGTTTCATTTTTCAATAGGCGCTCGTTATTGATGTCTGCGAGGAAATTGGAAAATTCGAAATAAGGTTCTAGATTTTCGGGGTCTCGGAAGTATTGGGCGGGTACGAGACGGGATTGAACGAAGGTGGACCAGGTATTGGCACGGAGGAGGGTTTGAGCGCCGCGACACAGGAAATCAGCTGGAGCGCAGCCTTGGAAGGATGAAATGCCGTTGTGTTGGGAGCCGAAGGTTAAGAGGGATCGGATGGGAGGTGCGTTGCAGCGGGAGATATAACCGCGGAGGAATTGACCGCCTTGGGAGAATCCGATTGCGTCGACGGCGGGGGCAGTAGAGAGAATAGGGTGGGAGGCGAGGTCTTCACAGACTTTCTCAATTTGAACTTGGAGGAAGGGTTAGTATAGATATTCCCGAAGGAACTAGGGGATTTGCTCACGAGTGAGATTTCCAAAGAAGGTAGCCGTCCTATCTGCGGATGCATCATCATCAAGATGGATATTGTAAACAAAAGTTCCAGGATGAATAGCCTCAGCCAATGCACCAACTTGTGCAAGCCCCTCAGCCTTGTAGTTATCACCAAGACCATGCCAGATAATCAAAGGGAGTGGAGTATCGTCTTCATCATCGGATGACTTTGTGGTTTGGCGAGTCTTTCCGGACAAGGTGAGATTAAAAATACTTGGAAGAGGACTGTTTTTGTCGTAGACAGTCGCATGTGCATCATTTGCAATAGGAAAGTCGAGAATGCTTTCTGGAAGAACGATGGCGTTGATGAGGGCTGCGCTGCTGAGCAAGGAGACGATTTTGGTAATGGGCGCCATGTTGGTGAGCTTGGTGGCGGGTATGGAGGTTGAAGCTCTGCACGTAACAGTTGTGATGTTAACTAGTGTATCAAACCACCAGAAGCTGTAGAGTACTTGAATACTGTGATCCAATTTGATGGGGTGATAGATTTCGTAGATAATGTCTGCTTGTTCAGCCGACGAAGATGTCTTTGTCGATGTCCCAGCTGAAGGTATTCATAGCCTCGAGACCCTGATGGCCCGTACCCACGGAGCCGCTTTAGGGAGAGATATGATACACAGGAAGAAAGTAAATCCGAACAATATCACCCATCCGCTTCTGTCTATAGGAATTAAACTGATAACTTTGCATCTTCAAACTTTCGCACTGTGTCATCGTTTCGATCAGCAAGTTGATGAACGAACTACGAGATTTGGAGTGGTGAACGAATCTCATTCCGTGAAATCCAACGAGAACCGTGTCGAAAGAAAATTTACTATCAAAATCGATTTGCGACCTGGGCTGATTATAGACGTTCTATTCCGAAGACATTCGCTGAGCGCGTCGCTAGTTGCAACGCTCAAGAGGTTCGAATTTTCACGAGTTTGCCTGAGTTTTACATAGTCAAACCTGGAGCTGGAAACACCAAACTTGAGGCGAATTCACAACAGACATTGACGGGAAATTAAACATAAATGTGAGGGACCCTTGGTCGACTTACTCTCAGACGCTTTCACCTACTTTTCCACATAGCCTTCCATTGATCCCGAATCCTCTTTCAATGGCACCTGCTCCAATGGCGCCTGCTCCAGAACCAGCTCAGGTCAGCCTTACGGGTCCTCATCCATCATTCATTCAAGTCGCCAAACCGTATATGTTTCAACAACATATCAATTCAAAACTTATGATCACTGGCACAAATCCTACGCGTGAGGACCAATTCAGATTACAGGGGGTGACGTGGATTAGTGATGTTAGAATTGCTTTACAACTGTTAGTATCACTCTCAAATTTGTGAATGGAGAAAGCTAACTTTCATAAGCCCCGTTCGGACCTTTTGCACCGCTGCCACGTACTTTCATCGGTTCCGACTTGTTCATAAAGACACTGAATATCAATATCAAGATGCAGCCGCCGCCGCGCTTTTAACGGCTTGCAAGATTGAAGATACTCTTAAAAAATCCAAGGAGATTATTTGCGCGGCACATAATTTGAAGCATTCAGCTGCAGAGCATTTGAGTTCTGATGATACTGTATGTATTAACACATTCATCATGATCATAAAGGGTTAGCTAATCCAAGTAGATTTTTGAGGGACCTTCTAAGGTCGTCATTGGCCTTGAACGTCTTATGCTCGAAGCATCAAGCTTCGACTTCCGTGTTCGTTATCCACAGAAGCATCTTATTAAGCTTGTGAAGAATGGTGGAATTCAAAGAGATGTTGCAGAGGTATCTTATCAAGTCATGCTAGATCTCTATCGAACATTTGCACCCCTCAAGCAAACTTGTTCCACCATGTCCTATGCTTGTGTAGAACTGGCGACATTAATTTGTGAGAAGCAAAAGGGTTGGAAAGGTCCAAGCTACAAAAAATGGTGGACTACTCGATCAGAAATTATGGAGACAATGCTGGATCTATTGGATCTCTATACACATTATCAGAAGCAGTCCATCGTTGGCCCTTTACACAATATTGAGAAGTTTATCAGCATCCGGATCACGATTAACCAAGAACTGGAGGGGAAGAAGTTACCGCGCCACACCGAATACTACGAAGCGTCACGAAATAATGGCATGCGACATGCTCCTAATACCCCTGTTACACCAGCCAGCCCCGCGGATTTTCGATTTAATGGTCATGTTGCATCACCAGCAAACTTGAGTCCCAAATCGATAAGCTCGAGTGGGAAACAACTCACAGGTGTCCGTGGTCAAAATGGCACAGTACGCTTCATGTTGGATGTGGCCACAGCCAAGAACGAGAGAGACGCAGTTAATGAATTCTTTCAGGATGAATATGAAAGTTATGAAATTGAAGTGGAAGAGACGGTGCCTGTTGAGCCAATACCAACCCATCAAACTCCGAGAGAGCCACATCATGGACGACATCATGGGCATGGGCATGGGCATGGTCACGGACACGGTCATGGACGAGATTACCGTCATTTTCACAAACGAATGCGAAGATGAATATCGCGGGTAGGCTCATTGACAAGAGAACATAATATGGCGTTGGGTTAAGGGAGTATATCTGTAAGATAAATGCATACTAGGAGTCTAATGATGATTCATGGGAGGTTTTGGGAGTTCTCAGGAGTGAATAGGAAGATACCACGTTATTTGTAAATAGTTGGAAGAGGTAGATATACATCTTGGTCGACAACAAAAATCGATGAATGCAGAGATTCAATCACAACTTTAATAAATGACTAGTAATGGTGAATTTATACCTACTAGGTGTGATGAAATGCGAATTGAAATTGAAATTGAAATTGAAATTGAAGACGGAAGATATTGAATATTCTACAGCCCGATAGTCTGTTTGATTCATCCTATCATTGTTAAGTGAAGGGGTTAACGTTATCTATAGGCCTTAGTTAAAAAAGCATGTGAAGCTAAAGCAAAGGGCTAAGCTAGAGATGGCTTAGTAAGTTATGACGCTTGCAAAGCCACATAATGATATTTTGGTGTAATGGAAGAAGCAAGGATGGAAGCAAGGAAAGTGGAAACTGAAAACTGGAAACTGGAAATTGTATATGGAGTAGTCATCAGCTTGGATGAATGAATTTAAATATATACATACACATAAATATAAATATATAAATATATGAATTTAAATATGAATTTAAATTAAATAAATAAATAAATATAATTATAATTTATTTGATCTTGATTTCATTTCATTTCTTAATAATCTCTTTCCTTTATAAAGAGAAAATTCATCTCATCTATCTACCCATACCAGCCAGCCCACGCTAGAAAGAAATCGCTTGAGTGACGCAGTACAGGGATTCCAACTGCTGTACTCCATAGAACTCTAATCCAGCCATCCATCTTCCACCAACTTCTTCCCCGTCGCTCCAACTACTTTTAAACTACAAATATCTCCTCACAAGCTCAACAATCACACAATCACACAACACAAATAAATTACCCAACAACCCGATAAGCCTACAAAGGAATACACTTGAATCGATCAAGGAGAAATATCATATTACAACTTCACAATGGCTCCCCCACCTTCCCCTGCCCTCCCACTCCAGCAAAGGCTCATACAACTCGCGCAAACATTACAGTGTAAGTTGATGCTCCTTTCGATACATGCATGAGGATATATGCTGACGATGGTGTTGCGATAGTTGCTTGGTTCGTAGGGTATGTAGTACTCTCTATTGTTTTCCCCTGCGTCAAAGGGAGCTCTTGGGAGCTTGGATAATAAATATGTGGTCTCTTCGCAGCTTTACAATAGCTTCAACAAAGCTTTCCGATTTGACTTACTCAACTTATGGCACACGGTCTGGTGATATATACTGACTTTGAATGGCAGACACCTTTCCCTCTTATTCTGTATTTTCAGATACGGCCTCTCGTACATAACTTTCAACTATTACTCGAGATGGGCTACATTTTCTTATCGCACCGCCTTTATTTCCGCCGCCGTTACCTACGGAATCGTGGTTTATAAGGCGTTCCGTGCTCGCGCCAGAGCTGGAAGAGCAAATCAAGCCGGTTTGATCTCATATATCGCGGATGAAAATGTTCAATATTTGGGTACATGGTTTCTCTACTGGCTTGGTAATATAGAGGCTAACAAATGATAGCTATGGCAATCGTATGGCTTTTCGCCAAACAATACCCCATCGCCATGCTTCCATTCGGTGTCTACTCGATTTTCCACGTCGCAACTTATACCCGCACCAATCTTATCCCAACTCTTCAACCAGCTCCACAAAGTACCGACCCTAACGCTACTCCAAAGCAAAACGCTATGGCCGAGACCATTGGAACGTTTGTCAAGGAATACTATGACACCTCTATGGGGCTTGTTGCTCTTCTTGAGATTATCCTCTGGGCACGCATTTTCCTCTCCGCTATCGCATTCCAATCGGGTTCCTGGATTTTGATTTTCATTTACACTGCATTCCTTCGCTCAAGATTTTCTCAATCCACATTTGTTCAAGCACAATTCAGACAGTTGGAAGCAAGAATCGATAGCCTTGTTGGCGCTCAATCTACCCCACCAGCAGCAAGACAAGTTTGGGAGGGTGTTAAGGGTGGTGCTAGAGCTTTCCACGATACTACCAATATTGGAAAGTACGTTGGTGTTGCCCCAGCTCAAAAGAAGACTTCATAAACGATAACTACGCCGATTCAAAGACAAGAAAAGGTCACCAGTCAAAAGATCTCTGGAAGTGTCGGTGAAGCACAAAGGAAGGATATTTGAACTGGACAGGGAAATACAGATATGAATGCTCAAAAGCGAGTGCTATTAGCGAATTAATGATGAATGGAATAGGTCTGAGGGGCTACATATATCCGGGTGGTTATACGTCGTGATTAGTCGGGGGTGTTTGTTCCCGAAAGGAGGAAAAGGGTGGGATATTGAGGAGGTGAGCAGTAAGGATGGTGTATTCGTACTCGGTATCCTGGCTGTTTCCTCTTCTCTTTTGTTTTTTCTTCACTGCAGCAGCGGAGTTATTTGTGCGCTTGTTTTAACGTTGCTAACATTATGTGTATCCAAAGTCTAATAATCAGGATTTCATGAATTAAGATCGATTTATAGTGCTATGCGTGAGCCAATGTTCTTGTGAGTGCGAGATGATTATGAATTTTATGATGGAAAACAGCTAGTGCCTAGTCTGACTAAATAGAACTGTTAACAAGTTTATTTATGAAGAAAACCTAATTGTGAATTAAGACCGGCTACAATTGGCCATTTCTATATCTCTAGATGTGGTACCTGGTGTGATATAAAAAGAAGTAAAAAGAGTAGAAGCCGCGGCTTATAAAAAGTGTTGGTAAGGAATGATAATAGATAGGATTTAAATTGTTAATAATGAATAATGATAGATGAGATTGAACTGAGACCAGGAATCGATATTCTTCCACCCCCTTTTTTGGTTGCTGCTTCTAATGCCCCGAGTACTTATTTTATTACAAAACCAAAGGTCTATATCGATTGAGGGACTTTGAACAAATCCACGTCTAGACCTGGTTAAGCAGCCTCGAGTTTTCTCACATCCAGATCCAATCCATCTACCAGTATTCTAAGATTGACAAGAGACACGGGCGTCCAATCCCACAAATTTCTGAAAAGCAAGCATTCTTCATGCCAGAAAATCAAACTTGTTTTCGTCTTAAACTCAATGGCAGTGATCTTATGTCCTGGGGTCTTCTCCGAGTACAAAAAACACTTTACAATTTTGTTTGGGCTGTCTTTAATGGCTCTGTTTACCTATCGAGGACTATGAACAAGCACAGATCACATCACAGAATTCCAATTTTATTTGACAATATCCTTTCATCTTGTACTCGAAAGTATCGTTACGGATCGGAATCATCAATAATTCACGCACTCGTGGCCCGGTACCCAAAAACCTTCATCCCCTTTCTTGACAATACAAATCAACAAGAAGAATAACAACTAGTGCTACCAATTCAAGGTTTCAAAACAATTTCAGGGAAGAATAACATAGCAGGGGAGCTATTACACATCTAGTAGCATCAGAAACAGATAACTTGCTTCTCACTTGAACGTTCTCGTGACAGTGATACAGTATAAACAGTTCGCGAGAAGCAAATATCATAAAAACCCGAATAAAATTGCTTGCTAACGGCAGTACCAATTGTAACGACAGTGTGTATACCTTCAAAAGAAACAAACTATGTTCTCGTAGCATCATCAACAGCAGAACTTTCTACTCCCATGGAGGCTATTTCTTTCACAACCACTTTCACCGCTATCCTGCATCTTAAGAATGAATCCAGTTCAGATCATCTAACTAATTCCCAGGTTTTGGTGGAGTAAAGCTTTGCTCCAATGCCTTACCATCCGCCATAACAATCTTTTCACCACCAGCCATAAAACAGAAGCATCCTATTCCACAGTTAGTCTTAATTCATCGTAGCATTCAAAACAGGATCAAACGTACGACACCATTCATCGGTTCTATTCTCCCAAGTATGCATCGTGCCTCTCTGGACACAGATATCACCCTCCTTCAAAACCGTTTCCTTCCCATCATCAACACGTAGTACAATTTCACCCTTCATAACAATCATGTAGTCACACGTGATAGTCCGATGAGTGGGAGTAATGTAGCGAGGTGGAAAGTCCGTTGTGCAGGCTACTAAGCCTGTGGGAGGTGGGCGAGGAATAGATTGCTCGGCATTGGGGTTGATGGCGGTGTTGAGGGGGGCGGGGAGGGAAGGAAGGGTGTGAATAGTCGTGAAGCCTGATGCTGAGGGACCAAAAGGATAGAATAAGGGAAGCTGGGAGTCGGAAGAAATGATGGCGGAGCCGGATGCTGTATGCGAGGTTATTACCGTGCGAGGTGGTGCAATAGTAGACATCGTTGCTGCTGAAGCGATTTGGAGATGTGGTGGTGGTTTTGCTGTGGTTGAGAGATCCGATAAACTTCTAAATGGTTTCAAATTGGAGATTTGCTGACTTGATAGATCTATTTGGTGTCGAAGATGTAGAAATAGGGAAGATGTGAATTGATAAAAGAGAAGCCAAGGAAATAGTATTCTACTTATAGCAAATGTGAAGCTATCCACAAAGTACGCGAAGGATTTTTGTGCATACTGTCACTATATAATTCTGGTACCTTGTAACGAATTCCCGGAATTAACATAAATGATGATTAAGGAAAGTCATCAGCGAAAAGCCGAGATCATCCATTCCAAAGATGTGTGACGCGCTACAGACCAAAAAAGTAAGGGTTTGGCCCCCATTGTAAGATTCGTATGCTTAGCTTCTATAACTTATACGTTCAGACCAATTGTGCCGAAGCGATTTGATGACTAATGCCCTTAGTGTAAGAGCGAGAGGCCGAGAGCTGCGAAATCCTTCAAGAGGGATTCAAAATAGTCTAATAAGGCCCCGTTTCCTGATCTGAAGCGCCGAGTGATATAAATTCGAAATTGCAACATATCCAATCAATGCTTTACCTATACAGTTACTTGAGACCGATCTGGATAGGTGTGATGAGATGGTTGGAGTGATGCCGACTGCTTCCTGAACAAATTCTACAAGGCGCTCTCGTTGAGGTTAGTCTGGCCTCAAGACAACGGTGCGGATCCATATGAATGCTCTTCATCTCGTTTGCATTATTGAACCACGTTTATCATTTTTCCGATCCTCGCTAAGTATGTTGTGATGTTATACATACCCGTCACATCCCTCTTATGCTGCTCACTGAGTTTACAACTTTCTTTACATTATATATGCAACAGTAATCTTTATTTTCTTGTACTGCCAGATTACTATTACCATTTCTCTTGTGTTATCGGTAAGATTGCATTCGATGTGACGTAGTCGTTCCGTCCTTCTTGTCGTTTGCACTCCTTCGTCTGACGGAGACAGCATTTTGCACTCATATGTGCCTGTTTGTGTGACATTTTCACTCTTATCATTTACTGTTGCTGTTTAACATGAGCTACGATTGGCTCGTGTTTTATATTCCCTTGGAATAGGGTGACAAAAGTCACCGGCTACGCCATCTACCGTGTACACTGCAGCTACCTCGCATCATGCGGCCTACTACCAGCCCCTTGGCCTTGTTGTTGATAATCGGAAGTCCAACACGACGCTGCCTCAAATCCAATTGTTGGGAAGTTTCCTTCCATTAAACATTCCCCAAGGTGGAGTAGTGGACAAATCTACATATTCTCCAAAGCACCCAATTTCAGGAAGCAGCTATACTGAACCATGTCGAGAATGAGAGAGATTGATAAGATACCACCAGTGCTGGAACGACCCAAAGAAATGAAGGTACTTTGTCTTGGGTTATCTCGCACGGGAACTAATTGTATGTATCAAAAATGATTCAATCATCTTCTACTAATACTGCAATTGAAAGCATTGTATATCGCTCTTCAACAGCTTGGCTACAATCCATATCATGGCAACCAATTATTCTCCAACGATCGCCATAATAAGTGCTGGGAGGAGAGTTTGAAGTCGAAGTTCTATGATGATACATCATATGGCCTCGTTGAATTCGACAAACTGCTGGGGAATTATGATGTAGGTCTCTGGTAATTTTCTATACTTCTCCCGGATGAGGCATGTTTCCAGGTTAATGGCTGTGCTCAACCACAGGCTGTGACCGACTGTCCTTGTGCCAATTTTGCCGAGGAGCTGATTGTTGCACACCCCAACGCCAAAGTCATTCTCACCACCCGAAATCCCGACAGCTGGGTTCGATCTATGGATTCTTGCTACTATCAAATCCTCGATAAACTCTCCTGCAACCCACCGTGTATCTCGAGCCCAATGAATGGGGGGCCTTACAAAACATTGTCTACATGATCTTGACACGTTTAACTCAAGACGATTGGAAAAATCGTACAGCTTTACGTCATGGCTTCTTGGAGCACAATGATATGGTTAGACCTCTGGTACCTAAGGAGAATTTGTTGGAATTTCAAAAATAATAATAAAACTCTCGGTGAATTTATATTACTCGCTTTCCTTCAAAATCAATACTTCTATTGAGAGGATTTGATACAGTTGATTAATATAGGAACAATTCACACCCATCGAACGTGCAGCCACGATGACGTCATATATAAATGCTCCATCTCCAAATACCACATTAGATTAGTGTAGCTAGTCTAATCTAAAAACCACAACAAGAATCACATAAAAACTCAGCCCAAGATCCACTAATTCACGTGTTTCCGATGTCTGTCGAAGCAACTCGATCCCGATGTCGCGCAACATGGCAATCTCAACAAATCGATTAGTCAAGCCATGGTATTTCGATGACGTATTCCCATTTTCCATCATCATCGTTCAATGCTGATCGATCCCCCCCTCGACCGATCAATGACTTGAAACGGAATTGCTTAGAGCGGGGTAGCTTAGATAAGTATCATAAGTACCTTGTTTATACGAGGAGGTAGGGATAATGTTTCCCTACTCTGACTTCCATGACGACTTCTTCTTAAGCTGTTCTTAATACAAATTAAATCTACTTGAGTTCTTCACCATCTGGATACTTAGTTCCTTTCTTCCATCTTCAAGAGACTCTGTTTAATCAAGAGAAAAAGATGTAAGTTGTGCTTTCCTTTCCTTTCCTTTCCCTTCCCTTCCCTTCCCTTCCTTTCCTTTCCTCTCCAACATCCAACATCCATCATCCATAAAATGCGTCCCTCAACTCGTCTCCTCACCACCGGAGTCTTCAAGCCCCGTACAAATAAGCTGATCCTCTCATCTCTGTCCAGACAAGCCAAACACCAATACCAACAATCCACACCCACATACAACCATATAAAACCCATCACCAAAATGTCCTTCAGCAACACAGACACCGGTTCCAAGGATGCCGATCCATACAAGTCCAAGAATCTCGACGACGTATCTTTGAAAGAGAAGGTTGAGGATTTGAATGAATTTATCGATGCCTGTAAATTTGGAATGATGACTACGAGAGATGGGAAGACGGGTGCATTGGTTAGCAGATGTATGGCTGTTGCTGCCAAGGTAAATCTCCTTTTCTTGTGCCATTTTGTTTGATGGGATGGAGATAAATGGCTATCGAAATCTCCGAGAGATTCAATCACTCTGAGAGCTTCAATGCTTGGAAACACGCAGACTCCATCCCTTTGAAAGATCCAATTCATTCGAAATATTGAACCGACTTGAGCAATTGATACTAACTACCAAAATAGGAAAATGGAGGAACAACCCTCCTCTTTCACACCAATACCGAGTCTGGCAAGACCGACGAGTTGGCAACGGATTCCCACATCAACATTTCATTCTTAAATTCCTCCGGAGAATGGGCTTCCATTTCCGGTATGTCATTTTTATTTGCCCCTCCTTCCCCGTGCATTCCATACTCTCTCCTCTCCTCTCGACACCTCCCACTTTTCCCCTTCCTTCCCCAACCCTCCCCTCTCCCTCCAATCAACCCCCACCCCCCCGCCTAACTACACTAACACCCCCACCTTAACACAGGCCTCTCAACCGTAGAAACCAACCGCGACCTGATCAAAAAGCACTACACCCCCACCCTCAAAGCCTGGCTTGGTGATCTCAACGACGGCACCCACGATGGCGGTCCTAACGATCCACGCATCGGAATCATCAAAGTAGATGCTAGGACCGCCACTTACGCCATTGTGCGCAAGGGTTTGTTGGCGCGGGCAGCCGAGGTGGCGCAGGGAGCGATCACGGGAAAGACGGCTAGTGTGAATAAATTGAGGGAGATTAGTGAGCAGGAGATTCAGACGTGGAGGACTAGTATGCGGATGGTTCAGTAGGTGAGGTGAGAGAGGATACTCGTGGTTTTGGGCTGGGGGGTGGAAAATGAGGCTATGAATTAATTAATCAATCAAATCAAATTGTAAAGCAGGGAACTTGCTAATTTATA
The DNA here is from genome assembly GCA_002162575.1 of Sclerotinia glacialis. Classification (NCBI taxonomy): domain Eukaryota; kingdom Fungi; phylum Ascomycota; class Leotiomycetes; order Helotiales; family Sclerotiniaceae; genus Sclerotinia; species Sclerotinia glacialis. The sequence continues at coordinate 161,552 of NGKH01000011.1, read as the reverse complement.
CTGTTTTAACATTGTGTCGATGATGTCGTCGATTGTTGATAATGCTAGCTTGATAATGCTAGCCTGTAAATTATGCAAAATTATGCAAAAGTATGCATGCCTACCAATCAGTATCCAATACAACCTTTACTAATCCCATTTCCATGTTAACAAAACAACTTATGCTATGCTAATCCCATGTTAAACACTCATAATTATAGAGTATCCAAAGTCTCCATGCGCCTCGCTCCTCAAAGTAATACAAGCCCTTAGCCAAAATTCAAAACTACCAATCGTTAGTAACAATACCTTCCAACCAAACCAGCCGGTCAAACTTACCAATTTCAAAGGAGTCTTGTTCAAACCCCTGGTAAAATTACACATCGCCCTCTGCTTAGTTGGTCTTTGTTGTAATCTCCTAAACGCCTCTTGAATATGTCTCGTCTCGACCGGAGTCCTCCCCTCACTGGGCGGATCAAACAATCCCTGTACCTTTCTCTTCTTGCCCCTTTGTTCACCGCCGATTTTCTCCTTGCCCAAATCTTCTTGCTCCTTGATTTTTAGTGCTTCTTCGGTTAAGGTCTGGACGATTTCGAAGGTGAGGAAACCGAGAATATCAACAATATCGTCGTTGGGTTTAGAATCTGTGACGACGCCGAAGCCGGCCCATTCCTTGAATCGCTTTCCTTTACGGAACGTAAATGACGCTTGACGGTATTCCGACCAAGTGACGTATTCTTCTTTCGTCATGGCTTTGGTGCGCTCGTCGGCTTTCTTGAGACGTTGTAAGGTTGCATAATTCATTTCTTCCTCATCTTCGTCCTCTTCATCTTCGCGCTCTGGAACTTCTTGGCTGTATAAAGAGGGGACTTCCCACGGGAGACCGACTTTGGCTTTCTTATTCTTCTTCGTGGTATCCGGAATGGGGGCATTAGCTCCTACTGTTTCGTCACCAGCTCCGATATCCGCGTCGCCGCCTTTTTCGTCAGAGTCTTTGACGTTTTTGCGGACATCTTTCCAGGAGAGAAAGGTCCGAAGACGAGAGACCTTGGCTTGGTCGTGTCGGATAAGAAATATTAGGTCGTCTGTTGATATTGAACGACTTCCGCGGCGGGATGCTTGCTCAGTACATTGGCGGAGCTGAAACAGTTAGGGTCATGTGATAAGACGGGGATAGAGGTGATCTTGAGAGAGGGGAGGGGAGAATGTGGATATGTACTGACCATTTCGATAACTTGTTGCCGTACTATCTCTTCAATCATACCAGTGGTCTCAGATGATGCCTCTGCTGTCTCTCCAGACACATACATCATCTGTGAAAAGAAACGAAGAAACTTGACGTTAGCCATATTCGATGCTATGCTATTGGTACTATGCCTTTGCTACGGCTTTTTGCAAGATATTTAAACGCTTAATGGGCCCCCAGGATAGATATCGCGAAAACATTTTCACTATGAGTGGTGATGGAATAACGAACACCTCACCGCCAGCAATGACTCGATATAGCCTCATAATCTCCCACAATTGCAGTCCATAGCCAATTCATAAAACATATCAAATAAAGGAACTGAATTCGAACAAAGGAGTAACTAACCTGCTGGATTTCTGCCTTGTACTTTGCCGTTTTGTCCGTCATTTTGGGAACCTTTCACTGTCCAATCACCCAAATTAAACTCTTTCTCTTTCTGACACCTTATTCAAAAATGGGGAAAATCACCAAAAGTACAATTGAATATTGAACGAGGGAAGAATTGATCCAAAAATGTTATGTGTAAGTGTACAGAAATGAGCTATTGAGTGATGAAAGTCCCAGAAGAGCTCGAAAAGTGATTGAACTTGATGGAGTAACTGATCATGACTAAGAAAGTTAGAGGCGGTCAAATATACTTTACTTCTTTGAGCAGGCAGAAAGTGAATATTCACATCCACTCCGGGGTAGTGGGGGTGTTCCTGCAGGGCCAAAATAATTATTTTTCTTATCAAGGAATATACATACATACATGGTGTTCCCACTCTCGAGGATTGTTACAATTATCAGATATTCACCATGCTATACACATTGCTGCACAAATTTCAACTGCAGATATATAGCAAGAACATCAGTATCAGATCAAATGGCATATGATCTAATGGTGCAGCTAGGAAGGACAGGGAATAAAGGCTCATGCGAATGAAAAAAAAAAAAAAGTAACCTGGCTAATGCAATGCATATCCATCCTTCAAGTAACACCAATGCTAATCAGCTTAAATATCATCGAAAACCCTGTTGCCGCAACTCCTATCATTTCACTTCGTATAGAAACAGAACCCTAAGCTAATATGTCACTTTCAGACCACCTCCTCCATGGAATCCGATATCATCTCGAAATTCAAAACCCTTGCGGTCCCTTTCCATCTACACCCCCAGTTTTGAAGAATTCTGTGACTACGCCAATCGCGTAGCAGCCACCGCCGACGATTGCTCCACCTAGCAGCACTCTCTTGGTCTTGCCAGGTTTCTTGCGCTCGGTTTCCGATTTGTCTTCCCAGGAAGATTTTCCACTGAAGACAGGTTCTTCGCGTCGAACGTCAATATTTGACTTAAATGGTGGTTCCGCAGATACCGGTAGATCGTGGTTAACAAAGCCGGTAGGGCTGGCAAATCTACCCGTCGCTACTTGCATACCATCTATCGGATTGGTTGTGTTATTCTTCAGATCGGCTTGCGATGACAAGCGTTCTGCTGGTCGGACTTTGCGAAAAACAAGGACGTCGCCACCTCCAGAAACAATCTCATACCCTTCTGCCTGTAATGGCTGGAAGTGCGGAAAGAATTTGGCCGGATTGGACAATCGAAGAAGAACGTCAGCAGGAGTCAAAGCCGATGCAGTATCAGTCACGATTGATGTTGTTTCAGCGATGTTGATTGACTGCATTGTTGAGTCATAAGCCAGAACCTTGTAAGTGGTTGACTCAAGGTCGGCCATGGAATTTTCTTTGGGGGAATTTCTAGCTTTAACATCATTTGCTGGTACCTGGTGATGTTTGGAGTCAATCTTGCCATAAGTATCTTCATAGATATCTCGGATCTCACGAACTAGCTCTTTGTCCTTACCAGATTGTCGTCCGGTCTTTCCATACGATGAAACATATACTGATGAGTCTCCTTCGCCTTGGTTCGCACATTCCTCTTTATATAAGGTCTCTAAGCCTTGAGGTACTTTTGAATACGGATCAAATTCTGCTTTTGCTTTGGCTAAGTCCGCCTGAGGAGATGTTAATTTTGCTGCAAATCGATCTAAGGATGTTTGAAGCCTTGGTGTGTTTGGGTTTCGAGAGAAGGCCTCTTTCGAAGCGAGACCGTCAATATATTCCTTTTCATTTTTCGGGACAGTTTGCTCGACTTCCGCTGAATAAGATAGCTCTAGTCCCTTGGGCGCCTGGTCATAACCCCAAGCATCTTTGGATAATTTTGGTGACAATTCTCCTGTGCCGTTTTCTTGTATCCAAGATTTCTGGAACTCTTCTGGAAAATCCCGAACAAAATTTCCTATTACTTTTCGTTTCTCGGCTTGTCCTGCGCCAGAATTTGTGTGAACAATGGAACCAGAATATTTGCCTACTCTGGAAGTTGAAGGGCCGGAACTTTCACGCGTTCTGGTTTCAATCTGTCTCGTTTGCTCAGCGGCAATCTCCTTGGCATACTCAACCACGTTTTGATGCGCTTCCTCAAATGCATTCTCTAATTGCTTTCTCTTAGCAGACTTTTCTTCTGGAGTTTCTTTCTTGCGGTTTTTGATAATACCCGAAGCAGCGCGAATGTCACTTGCTCGAAGTAGGTCAAGATCCTCTCTGGTATCCGGGTCAGCGTATTTATGCGACACTAATTGAGAAATTTTAACATTCGTGTCTTTCTCGGATGGCTTTATGTCATGCTCCATGGAGTTAGAGCCAGAATCCTGGGAAATCCTGGATTGCTTTTGATCATAATCCTTCAATGCTTCGCGTGTCGGATCGGGACTCTCGGGAAACTTTCCATCTGGCTCATTGTAGCGAAAGGAACCATATGAGGTATTTCCATCATAATCCTTCAGACTTTCTCGGACTGAATCTACCTTTTCGGGAAGTTTGCCATCGGGTTCGTTATACCGAAAGGATCCATATGAAGTGGTTGTATCATAGTCCTTTAACGACTCCTGAACCGTATCTGGCTTTTCAGGCAATTTTCCATCCGGCTCATTGTGACGGAAGAATCCGTAAGTTGTGGTTTCATCGTAATCCTTCAATGACTCTTGCACGGGGTCTAATTTCTCTGGCAGCCTTCCATCAGGCTCTCTATATCGAAAGGCGTTATAAGATGCACAATCATCGTAATCTTGAAGTCCTTCTTGTACTGGATCGGACTTTAGTGGTGGCTGTCCGTCGGGTTCGTTGTGAAAGAATGGTTTGTATCCTTCGCCATCATAATCCTTCAGAGATTCTCGTACAGAGTCAGGCTGCTCGGGCAATTTGCCATCAGGTTCTCGGAAAAGGAATGGTTTGTATCCTTCGGAGACAGAGTCATAGTCATTCAACCCTTGCTTTATCGGATCGGGCTTTTCAGGAAATTTTCCATCAGGTTCATTGTACATGAATGGCTTGTTGTAGTTGTCAATATCAGCTTGAGTACCACTGACATCCGGTGGTACTAAGTTCTGGAATCGGTGACGATATCCTTTGAATGTCTTTACTGGAATATTCACAGGCTTTTCTTCTTTGAACACCTTTCGATTCGTGATTGGGTCTATCTCGTAGTCTTCACTCGCCTCCCTGTCCGACTCGTTTTTCGACCTTAGATTTATCCAATATGCATTGTCAGCTTGTGATAGGCGGATCGATTCACCGCCATCTCTGTTCTCTACATCGGCTTTGAAGGTATACTTGGAGCGAGCAGGAGAGAAGTAAATTGTTTTACTGTGCATGAGGTTATGCATGGCGTGTTTGTAATCCGGAACTCTTTCATCATGCTTAGTGTCCCTAGCAATTGGCTCCGCATCGTCATGACTCTTAGCAATTCGATCCATATTAACCCATCGCCCCCCAGGTCTTGCATCATGTGCTTTCCATGCGCTGCATCCAAAGCTCTTCCCAAAGTGCTTCATAAAGCTCGAAGGTTTATGGTCCCAGGCAAAGTTGCGATCCAAAGCCTCAATATATTTATACTTCAGGATTCGGTGACGGCTTTTGGGTTCTTTTTCAAACCCAGGGTCAAGATATGAAGACCAATAACTACCCAATCGAAATTCTCGACTTTGTTGATTGCGGCTGATATGGTTCGAGGTTGATCCGGCGGACCGAAGTATCTTGGCAGAGGCAGAAATCGATCCATGTAAGATCAGAGGAGAGGCTGTGGTCTGCGAGACCGAGGTGAGTTGCGAGGAAAGCATTTCAAAGACTTATCTCGATCGTATCATGCTCGGTGACCTAAATCATGTTTAGACAAGAGTCGAAGATGAAGCATAACTACACATACGAATGGTGTTTCATTCAACCTAGCCTTCAGGATTGGCTAGTCGAAAAGGATCAGGATAGAATGAGTGAAAAGCGAGCAAATTTATGAGATATGATGCTATTTAGGTTATAATGGCGAACTTGTCGAAAGAGAAAACAAAGGCAGGGGAAGTATTCACGCTAGGGATGAATACTTTACGAGAAATTGTGACAATTCAACAATCAATGTTAAAATATCCTTTATTCCAATCACTTTGATCCTTCGAAGTCTATGAAGACGTCCAAATGGTGTTTGTTGTGAACTCGATCGGTCGCTTTATCTTTGAGCTTGATGGAAGCTTTGCTTTGAGTTTCTTTGCTGGTGGCTGATGGATTTGTTGACAAGTAGAAGGATCAAGTGAATAACAAAGTGCGCTGATATGAATCGAATCGTATTGTACGCTCCAAACAATCAAGAGAGAAAGCCAATAGATAGAAAATCGAATCGCGAATACATCAATCAGCATCAGAGTAGAGTGGTAGATTGGTAGAGTGGAATACTGAGATACTGGTAGAGAGGTATATCACACAAAGGTAAGAGAGAATCAAATCAATCAGTCATTCAATCAATCGATACATAGATAGATAAGTAGATAGATAAGTAGATAAATAGATAGATAGATAGATAGATACAAAGCAAGTAAAGTAAAGCAAAGTAAAGTAAAGTAGCTCAAGGCTGTGCAGAGGTAGGCACGAATGTTCACACCATTTTGTTTGCGGGGTAATGGCATTAGCATATAGCATTAGTATTGGATCCACACGGATTACCCCGAGGTTTCCCGATAACCCGACGCGTGCGGTGCGCTGTGTGGAGAGGGAGAGGAGAAGGTCCTAATTTGCTTTAGTGTTTAGTCAGCCATGCTATCTATGCATGGCCTGTCCTGCCATTTGAGGATTTTAATTGGTTAATGTTCTTTTTCTCTTTTTGGGCGGCTAATGTGAGAAAATAGGTGGGTAAAATTACTAGCATCTACCTAGTAGGTATTTCTTCGCAGAAGGATTGGATTGGATTGGGTTGGAGATTTAAAATGTTTAATTATAATATATATATATATATATAGATGTATTTGTGAAATATTATTACTCCGTCTATCTATCTATTTGAGGATGTAAAAGTAAACCCTGAATCCTCTCAACTAATCAGTTTTTCCTTGAACTCAATCCTATAGGTATACTCCATGCCCCCCGCTCATCCCACGAGACCAAGTAACCCCTTCTATAACTTTCGCCCATCTCTTTCCCTCATAAAACGCCTCTCCCTAAACTTTACAACTTAACGACCATAGTTGAAAGCACAGCGACACAATGGACACGAGCTCTGGTTGCTGCTCGCAAACCATTTGAACAGACAATTTCCATGAAACGTATTCTTACACGTTCCACATTTCTTATCCGGCGTTTTCTTGTCGGAAGATATGATACTGTAGCAAATAGCACATTCGGTGTGTCCCTTAAGACTACCCTCAACGTTACGACGGAAGGTGGTCAGTCCATCGATCAAGCTGCCGTTGGAGAATGTAATGGCACCTTGTACGATGAGTAGCCAACTTCGCCATTTCTTTTCTGGTACAGCAACTCGGTTTAGACCCTCGACTTTGACGTTGTAGAATGGATAGTTGGGCGGGAAACGAATGGCAATTTGAATGCTAGTATCATCAATTTCGTAGCTAGCAAAGACTGAGCGTACGCCCTTGGAGGGTTTGATTTCGAGCTCTTTCTCGCCTCCTTCCTTGGCCTCCTTTGAGGCTGCCCATTCATCAATCTCATCGAGCTTGTCTGAAATCAGAAGTGGCGTGAAATATTTCTCTGTCCATGTCTCGACTGCTTGACGCGTCTGCTTGGATTGGCAGTCAGAAAACCAGTTTTTGGCAAGATCACCAGTGTGTTTGAGACATAGATGATATAGATGAATGAGAAGCCATTGCATGTTTCGCTCGTCTGGTTCAACATCCGCGAGTGATGTATCATATTTTCGGATGTATGATTCATCAAAATGTGCTTTCTCGAGATTGAGAGGTACACCTCCTGAATGGCCCAACACATCGAAGAGAAACGTCAAAAGTGACCCGATGCAATTTTCTGATTGTAGGTGATTACAGTAGTCTTTACGAACTTTCCACGATGCAGTACTGAATGAGTCATAAACTAAATGCCACGAAAGCAAATAGCATCGAATTGAAGGGGGAAATTCTGCAAGCTCCTCGTCATCAAAGTTGCGGATGGATGGTGCGTCTAGAAGAAGAGACAATAATTCTTCTGGTAATTGAGCATCTGTATACTAGTTAGCACGATACATTTCGAGGGATAACTGCGAATGATAATGTAGCTACATACCTTTCTTCTCAAGAAGGGCATTGACTGAAATTTCCTCTTGCTCTGCAGGAATGGCTCGATGAAGGACATCAAATGCTGCAGATTGTACCATCCTATTTTCTGAAGCTACCAACGGATAGAACTCGGAAATGTCATCGACATGACTCAAAGGTATTGTGACTACCAACCGCGATAAGATATTATCAACAAACTCAACTGGTTGTGTTGGTTTAAATCTAGGTAGCTTCATGAGCTTGATGAAGCAATGAGATGAAGTTTCTCCATATTTAGTTAGCGCGTCCTCAAGGTCATCATTAGCATCCTGCAAGCTTCGCAAATTCGAGAATAGTTTCAAAGACATCCCCATCATGGAGAGCTTTTGGTCGTGGTGCTCTTCGCTTTCCATTGATTCCCAAATCTTAATGCAGAACTCCAGTGTGCTATCCCAATAAGACCCATAAACTGATTTGATCGCTGGAAGCAATCTTTGCAGAGAAAGACAAGACTCAGAAGAAAGCTGATAATTTGTGCTTGCAATTTCTGGGGTCCATGAAAGAATTTGCTTCACCGCAAACACTAATCTGTTCTGAGCCACAGGAAGGTCGTCATCATCGTATATGGATAATGTTGTATTCAGGAGAACAAGTAAGCCAAGAGATTTTTCGGATTGAGCAGTGGCACCAGCAACATCACTAATGAGCCGATTGCAAAGATTACTGACAAGCTGACTGGTACTCAGAGTTTCGTGAAGCCCGGTCAAGATGGCGGCAGCCCCAAGGATGTTCGATGTAGAGGACTTGAGAACTTCAAGGTTGGCAATCCATTCCTCGTTCCCCGCTTGCCATCCATGGTGTTCAACAAGCTTGGGTAATAGATGGCTCAATACACGAGCGGAGTAGAAAGAAGTGGATGTATTGCCGGAGGAAGCATTTATGAGCTTCAGAATCAGGGTGTGAACAACACCCGAGAATTCAAGTGGCGACCCTGACTCAAAACCCTCTTGCCAGGCTTTCGAATGGAGTAAGATGAATGACCATGACTCTTGATGTATCCTGTCCACAAATTCGCGCGCACCAGCAATAGCTTCTTCGGATGAGAATACGAAGAGCTTGTTAGTTTCTAGCAAGTCCAGTTGATCGTTCGCTAGTTCTACAGTCAAGCCCATAAGATATAGAACCTCGACCAAAAATTCTTTTGATAAGCGATCAGGATGCTCTCGAATCAAACGTGCCGAGTACATCGCCATTCTCAGAGCTACAGAGTAGCCATCGAGGTCTCTTCCAGGTCGGGGAATGTTACTACCCTTTTCTGTACGAACCAAGAACACAGCCCCCGCAAATGGTCTCATCACTCCCAAAGTAGGATTTGGCGCTTGGTCTAATAGAGGAGCTAAGGCTTGAGACCATTTGATGGCATCTGGAAAGAGTTCAGGATGAAGCGAATTATCATCTGAGGCAGCAATAATTGCTTCGGCCTGTTGAATAAGCGTGTCGATACTAGAAATCAATGTCAGCCACTTCTATTTGTGCAGTCACAGATTGCAATAGAGAACTATACTCACGTCAATGTTTGAGGATTTGCATTTTCCAAGTTTTCTTTGAGTATATGAACGACAGAAGAAGCGGTCACACCAGTTCCGCTGTCGATCAGCGATCGTAAATTCATAGCCCGTTTACCAAGCTCAGAATCTGATAGCTCTGTCAGTGCCAAAAGCTTCGTGATCAGATCCACATGCGCATCTCCTTCTCGAATAACTTCAGGTCGTCTTATGGACAGTAACTCAAGTGTTTGAAAGACAAGGTTTATGCTAGGATTAGAAGCATCTAACGCAGAAATTATACTTTTTAGTAACAACCGTTTTGTCGGCCTGGAGAATCCATTAAAAATCGCTGCCGCTTCGAATAAAGGCCATCCTTCGCTGTTGCCTTTTACTACTTCGCAAGATGTCTCAAGAAGGAAACCTTGGAGAGCCTGGTCATCAATAACTAAATCCGAAATATAACTAGAAGATATTAGTGCTGTGATGGTTTTCTGTCGTTGCAAGTCCTCCGGGGTCGATAACAGGGCATCGATAGCGGCCTGCCAGATGCTCTTGTAAGTACTTTGTTGTCCGGGGATTGAACGGAATTGGTCTAAAGCTGAAGCCAGGTATGAAGACGATGGAGACGAAAGCAACTTGGGAAGCTGAGTTTCCATAAATGTCTTTACGGCCTCCAAGGTCGAGGGAGAAGCTTCAAATAAGTGCGGAGAGGATCTCAGCACGAAATCTAATACTGCACTAGCGGAGTACGGTTTCCCATTCCTATTAATAATGACTTGAAGAGCGCTATCAATTATATCGCGCGAAGGTTGAAGAAGAGGATTTTGATCGGCTGCCAAGTCCTTTATCTTGAAGATTTCAGACAAAAGCGAGAACCATCGACGGCCTTCGGCGATGACCGCATCTTGTGACAATAAATAGTCTTTAGATTGCTCCGGCATTGATGTTTGAATCCTCGTAATAAATCCTTGAGCGAGCTTTTGCCATTCTTCCGCGAAGGACGGCTGGAGATTTGAGTTCGTTCCTAGAGTAGAGATGAAAAATGATATCGTCGTAGACTGGGTATTACTCCTAATCAGCCACTCGGAAGTACTCGAGGATGGATGAAGATAATGCTCAAATACAGGATACGTGGATTTCTGCGTAACCTCCACTTGTTGGGAACTTGACAGGTTTCCAATACAAATATTGGATGTTTGTCCGTAAGCAAGCCACGCTTCATGAGAGTTGGCCTTATTCTCTTCTCTCTGGTTGATGCTCTTGCGGAATACCTCCAGAAACTCCAAGATAGAATCGGATTCTTGTGGCAGAACAGCTATTGGTAAAATTGCCACAAGAGCTCGCAATGTCTGCCAGTAAACAGGGGAAGAGCCTTGCGAGCCTTTCCGAATGAAAGATTTTAAGTCGTCTGTAGCGGAATGTTTGCCTTTATATGCAGAAGTCCATACTTGGGGAAATTGTTTGGTTAATTGGTGTAAAGTCTGCAACAGCTGCAGAGCAGATGTTGGTTGAGGTGATCTCAGTGCCTTTGATATGAATGCACGACTGATAGTTACAAGGTTGTTCTCGACCATTTGAGTTTGCTTCTCAAGGCAAAGCAACAGCAATTTATCGGTACTTTTTCTCGCAGAAGCATCCTCACATGAAGCCAAAGTCCATAATTTCTTATTGCTGAAAATAACCTTTTCGTACATATCTTGATACTTGAATATATCATCATTGCTGAGCTTGGCCAGCAGATTGGCAAGAAGAGATACGCTCGCGCTGTTCACTCGAAAGTACTTTTCATTTGCGTCCTCTGTTGGGACAGATCTTTCGTCGCTTAAAGTATAAGGGGTTTCATCTAAGGCTTCCTCGGCGTAGTCGAGAATCTCGTTCTGGCAACGCTTCCAAAACATGTTCATTTTAGCATCCGTATCAAGGAAAGATGTTAGACCATCTGTCGCAGATCGCGCTACGGCCCGGTCTCTATCATATGTTCCTGCCAGCCAGCTTCCCACAATTTTTGGTATATATCTTTCCATTCTTTTTCGAGCCGATCTTAGAAGCTCATACTGCACACTATGAGACAGCTCGCGAACGCGGCGTGAATTATCTATGGAAATTCGAGGGTAGACGTTGACCTGTATAATGTGTTAGCAAATTTACTCGCCACGTTCTCCATGGCGCATCTTACCCAAGCGTCCAAAACTGCCTCCTCAATGCCCCCTTGCTCGTTTGGTTGATTTTGAACGAACGTTCGCAGATCCTCTAAGCCTTTCGACTTTGTTGTTCCATCTTTCTTGGAAAGGTTCTTGAATGATACAACGACATTGGCATCACTAATGAAAGAGAGGTTTGATGGTTCCGCGAGGTAGGATAATCTGCTAGATGTTGTAGTAAAACCAAATCTAGAGCCCGGGACAGTAGCAGTTGCAGCTCGAGTGCTAGAAGCCTGCGATGTGAATTGTCGTTTTCCCATTTTGGGTAGACGTTTTGATGAGGGTCCAGAGGATAAAATATCCGAATGTCTGAGATAGTTTAAAAGTATGAAATGATTTAAAAATCTAATATGGTTAGAATATTTACAACGGGCGAAGAGCAGAGGTCAGTTTGATTGTACGGATGAGAAATGATTGTTGGAGGGCAAGGGGGGGAGGGGGAGGGGGAAAGATAACTCTAGTAGTGGAGAAAATTCAAAGGCCGAACAATGACGGCAGAGTGCGGGACTTGTAATTAGCCAATAGTATTGCTATAATGATCATACTCTTAATAATAAGGCTCTGGCCACTCAAGCCACTATTTGGCCATGGGTTGACTATGAATTTATCTAACCATAATAAGATCAGCACAGCCCTTGAAGTCCACTCACCGGCTTTGCTTTGCCACAGACTAAATAATACTGCCGTATTTTCAAGGCGGTCAGAGAGTTTAACTCAGTGGCTCATGAATATCAATTAACGGGTGGCCATTATGATGACTAATGCAAGAAAGGAACAGTTCAGGACATTTATAAATATACTGACATGATTTTTGGATGGTGTAACTTCCCATCACAGCTTCACAACAAACTCGACTCAAGTCCGAAATCTATAGTCAAGTCATAATAGGTGACATGGGAGAGGGAGAAGAGGGAGAGGGAGAGGAAGACATTGGTCTCCTTTCAATTCTAGGTGATTGAGGAACATGAGCTCCTGATTTCCCGTACCATTAATATCATAATCATGAGACTTGATAGTATGAGGCCGCACACAATAGGTAGGAATGTTCATTACACAATGCATGAACATTGAAAGGGCTCGATATGAGGTGACACTTGCCAATTACATCCGAAGAGTATGTCAAATCTTTACACTTATGATATTTCTATGTAGTTGCGAAATTAACTCAAGTGCTCTTCCTATTTCGAGCAACTTTACTTTGCGATTTTACTTACTTTGCGATTTTACTTACTTTGCGATTCTACCTACTTTGTGATTCTACTTACTTTCAATTCCTCTTTGCAGTTTTCTGTCTGGCCATTCACATCTCATCACAGCATATACTCAATCCATCATTATAAGCTTGTTATATTTTAGCACTCGCTCGCAAATAACATTTGTTATTCTTGCTTTTGGAACAGGCAGGGCTCACTTATTCATCGTAAATTGATCACTTGCTAATGGGTTATTGTTAGCAGAAACTAGGAACTGTTTATGTTCATGTACCTCAGTAACTTCTTTGCATGAGAAGTTAAAACAAATCGGACATTTTAACATTGATTTTGTCCAAGATCGATCTGAAATCAAGGCTATAGCACTCTCTGGTCGTTTCTCCAAATTCTTTCGCCTAGTTCTCAAAAAAACCTCCAGAGAAAACTGGACCTAAAAGGATAGGGCCGCGTGCCATGGAGCCCACTAATGATACCTCCAATGATGAGGGCAATAAAGCGCCGGGGAATATCAATACCAGTACGGCTAGGAAAGACAGTGCGGGTAGCTCCATAGAAAGCAAGAAGAGCGCAACATCATTCAACCTCCGAACCAGAGCGAAAAGAAATGGTTCCGAAAATGATCCTCTAATCAACTCCCCCGGGGAAAGAGGTTTCATTGCCATGGAAAAATGCCACATGTGTTCCAACACCACATTCCAGATCGAGTCTCCGACCGAGACTTGTGATAGAAGACTGAAAACATGCCTTGAATTCATGACAAAACGTGCTAATGGCAATCATGGGAACGACGACAAGCGCGTAAACGGTCCTTGGTATAAATGGTTCACAAAGATTCCCTCGTGCATCTTTCAACAACTTTTACATAAGAAACTCATCATAAAATACTTATTCGAGGTTCAGATCACAGAGGTTGTCGATGAAAATGGGCAAATAAAATGGACGTCAGAATTCTGGGAACCCGAAAATTGGGACCCAGAGAAGGATAATGCAGATTCCGGCTTGCGTGACAAGACACTTTGGATGTTCTATGGGCCTTTCAAAACTCTTATGGGACATTTCTTTTGTCCAATGGAAGGGCGCAAGAAATGCAATGATGAATGTTGTATTCCGGAAATTTTAAAAGACTTCAGACTTGTGAAAAATGTCCAGACGATGCTTATATCCATGAAGTGCGAGTGTACAAAGGAAAACGCACGGCCTCAGAGGTGGCATGTACGTTTGTATCAACGCAGACCAGTCGGGTCAGCACGGGACGAGGAAGAGAATACTGATTATCTAGAGGACTATGAAGAGATGCGAGAAAATTCGAAGGAGAAAAAGACAAGTCCGATTGGGGAGAAGATGCCGACGATTGGGGAAGAACCCGAAGGAGAACCGGAAAATGATAATTCTCTTGTAGGCAATAATATCCCATCAAAAAATACGGAAGCAAACGATCTAACGATTCAGAAAAATGCAGTGAGATTGAATAGTGCCAATCCTCAACCCCTCAAAGACGAAAACATATCAGCAACTGATTTTGCAGCCCGTGAAGACAGTTACTGGGAAGGCGTTGATGATGGACTTAGTCCATGGAAAGGCAACTTTCCAGGAAGAGAAGAAAATCGCAATGACAGAATTTGGAACTCTCGTTGAAAAAAGGATGAGAAGGCATGAAGTAGAATTGAACAACAGCGAGTTTAAATGTATTTAGCCATAGCCCTAGCCAAATCACAGCACAGGATGGCACAACATTTTTCATGATTTGTATATTCCTTTTTGAGATTTTGCTGATAGCGGTAATGTTTGCATGTTAGCTGATTTGTTATTTGGTTAGCATTGGTGTATGTGCAATGATTCCGAGACAACTGATTGAAGTTTGTGGAGGTGTTGGTGAATGGCTTGAGGTTATGAGGAAGCACAAGAGAGTTTCACAGCATTGTGTAGAGGTAAGCAGCTGGTAGATCTAGCTTTCTGAAGGATTGTATTCGATTTCTCGTCATGTTTTCATATTTTGCTGAGGTTGATTGATATGTGTTGGTAGTTCTTTCCTGGTGAATGCTTTACTACTTGGAAGTTGATGTGAGAACGGGAAGTTTTTGCTGGTTGCTGAGGTTGCTGAGCTCAAAGCTAGAGTAGGAACTTGTCTCTTACACTATATATATATATATATATATGTAGGCATATAGACTCATTGCGGAATTGGAAGGAAAGAGGAGTTTCTCCTTCCTTTCTATATGTAGATAATGGATACTTACTAGGTAAACTCCAAACGAAACCTAATTGTTATACGTACAAGTGCCTTTACCTGCCCTTTTTGCTGTCTGCTGTTACTATGTTTATGCACCATGGTCGATTAATCCCAACCTTGTCTATATTCTGATAGTGCAGCTACCAAAGTCATAAATAGATCTTGTCATAGGGAAATCCCCACAAGCTTCGATGATAACCCCTTGGTTTCCCTTTCTACATACACTCACCAATAGCGAAATCCTCCATAAAGCAACTCATTTTCTTGAACCTCTCGGGCTTTCGGATTTCACATGAGCCGAACAAAAAGCCCATTCACTATCATATTTCTGGTTCGATCCGATCACTGAGTGAATATGTTACTCCAATTTCTTTGTGGAGTTTCAGCAGTGAAGTTATTAAAATGAAGCCATTGAAGATCTTTCGAGGAGCTACTGGGATGGTTTCAAGTTCCCTTTGTTCCTGATATTGGCAAGTCATTTAAGTGGAGCTATGAGGATCATAAGAATAGCTTCACTAACACTTATATCGTAGATATCTTTAAGATTGTTTGATGATGATAGCCTTTAGTACATTTCAAGAAGGGTAATTAATCTGGTGAAAGGACTTCAGATTGATAGCATATAATTAGAAGGAATCATGGAGAATTTCTAGGAAATGGAGATGTACTTAGACAGTATACAAAGCATATTTTTTTTTGGTTCTTCCCACTATTTTTCCTTATAGTGTTTTGATTTTGCTTCACTCTCCCTTCCTTTTTTCCTTTCTACCTAGAGTAAAGATAACCGATGATTGGCTCGAACTCTCAGTATTCAATATTGAATTAGAGGCAGCAGAAAGGAAGTATTTTTAATTCAAGCCCCATCAAGAATACAATAGATACTTTAAGAATAAACCTGCCTAATAATAAGGGTTAGCAAACACTGACACCCAATGAAAAAGGCACGGGGGAGTGAGGCTTAACCTTTTGATTTATCATCCAAGAATAGAAAAGTCAATCCTGGAAGGTACGTTCGAGGAGAAAGATAGGACAAGATACTCAAATACCTATCGAAAGTTATCCATCAAGGCAACATGCTGTCTATCTGGTGGTCTATCCGATCCAGCCACTTTTTATATTCACTTATTAGTTACAGTCCGATACTTCTTTAGCGACTTTTACATTTAATATCATTGATCACTCATCATGAATTGCACCAATGAGAATGAACATAGAGTATTTGCACAGTTTTGGATGTTCTTTCCATTTTACTGCCTCATGCATACTTTGACCTTCCTAGAGCCAGTGTTTCATGGTTCTTTCCTCATCTCTTGAGTGTTCAAAAACTAGCTAGTCTCTTTCTGAAGGTTTACCAATTAGTCTTTCAAATTCCCATGAAGTAAAATTTCCTTTAAAGCCCTAGTCTTCCTCAAGATACTTATCTCAAGGAACAAGATAAAGCATTCTCCATGACACACTCAAGATCTCATCTGAGGATTCATATCTCAGGTGTGCAAAATCAAGGCAGAGAACGGCAAAATTCGAATCAATCTTACTATCTTGAAACAGCTCAACTTTGAAACTGGCGATATCTGACAGATTCACTGTCAATGTCGGAGGCATGTCCCATGTGGTGCAATAGCCTTGATAAAGGTACCTATTAAGCGATTGCCTACATTATCTCACCTCCTTCAGAGGACCTTCGCTTCCTTTCCTTTCCTTTCCTTTTACAACCACAATCATTAAACCACAATCGTTAACAACAATAGAACAACTACCCACAGTCAAGAACAATGGTATCTGAGGCCTCCAAAGCTTTCAATTCCTTGTCAGAGAGCAAGACAGGATTTGCTGACCACGAAGATTTATATCCTATCATTCATTCTACACCTATCACCCTCCTTCAAGAGACTCTCCTTAATTCTCCCTTTGACTTCAAATATGGAGATATCGATGGATACCAAGGTGACTCAGAGGAAGCCCTTGATCCCGAACTCATCCAAACCAACATGGTTCATCCGATGGACATCCCAAATTTCGACTGTCCCTTTCCTATGGAAGTTGATCCTGCACTAGCACTCGATTCAAACTTCCCAGAGTCCGATTCAAATTCAATCACTTCAGTCAATCACTATGACCCAACTACCGAGCTTCCTGAGCATGTCTCTGTTACAGAGGATTCCAATCATTTTACTGTCGACAATGGTGGAGCCCCTTCATCCGTCGGAGTCACAACCCCAAATGGCTCGACCAACTTCCACAGACCACAGAGACATGCCACTTTTGTCGATCCCATGCATGCACAAGCTCATCTCAAGCATGTCGCTGTGTTTTGTTGTCAAATTCCGGATTGTGTGAAGGAGCCCAGGGCTGATTTCAAGTACTCAACCCGACAATTCATTTTACGTTATTCTCGACCAACAATTGCAGAGCCATTGTATGGCGGTCGCACAGCAAAAGTTCTCACACAGTTAGAAAATCCAGACTGTCGCATTCCTATGCTTCTCCTTTCCGGGGCTAGGGTTTATCGAGCTGAAAAGTTGGGAGATGATCCGGTGGTACGAATTTTTGTTGGTGACATAATCAACCAGAAGAAGAAATACTGGGAGGTTTTACCGGGAGGAGCAGTTGAGCAATTGGGATGGATTTATGAGCTCCGAGATACCGTAGCTGGTGCGGATAGAACCAGTACCTGGAAGTGCAACACGCATGGACATACTTGGAATGTCAGTGTCTTGGATCATATCTTTGATGATGGTACTGGCAACTCTGGTACACCTGCTATGATCACCACAGATTATGACAGTGGTTATGCGAGTTCCTCTGGTCAGGTGGGAGCTTCGTCAAGAAAGAGAAGATCAACATATGGCGACAATAATGCGGCTCGCGACTTGCCTTCCAACGCACCCAGCAGCTTTGCTGTTGGTCACGACAATGATCAGGAAATCCCTGTTCGTACCCGCAATCACGGTCAGGGAGTTACTGTTCGTAATCACAAGCGCGGTACCAAGAACTTGAGCGGCAAGCACGATTCCCTGGGACAGATTGAGGAGCAGGAATTTGAGGACTTTGAGATGGCCGGTGATGGTACTGGACTTTTCACAGATAGTGTCTTCACCAGTGGTGGCGACTTTGTGCAAGCTCATGGCTCCATGTGGGAGGATGAGCTTTTGGCCGAGGTCAACATGTTTAACTCCGAGGAGCTCAGCTCTGAGCACACCATCAAACACGACTTCTACGCTCTTTGAGCTGAAGTGACATTAATACGAGACGGATACGATAATAAGATACGATAGAAAAAATATGGCTGGCCATTACTGTAACTGACATAGACACGAACTGATATCATCAGACGTTTAATTTTACAATTTGGATTATTAGGGGATACGGTTACCGGGATGCAAATTTCATGCAGGAATGATATCTATGGAGATATGTCTTTGGCGAGTTAATGGTTAATGGTTAATGGTTAACGGATAATGGGGATGAGTAATGGGCAAGGGGCAACATCTTTCCAGTTGAGATTTTTCTACTGAGCGGCGGTGCTCTGGCATCGAAGCATGGCGTTGAGACATTGAAGATATGTATCTTAAGAGCTGGGCTGGTCCTAGAATGAAAGCAATGCTAGAATCTAGATGCGAGTCTTTCGTGCATGCGTGTGAGCTTTTGTGATTTTGATGAGATATCTGCTGACCATATGCATCAGAAGTTCAATCTTAAAAAGTGTGACAGGTCGAGTAAGAATATCACGGCCTTGGTATTAACAGCATCACTTTCTAGAACCCGACCGAAGTCTCAGTATATGCTTTCGTGCTTTGCTATGACTCTTGCTGAGACAATATTAGGTGGTAAAGCTCGAGGATATTGCTATTGATATTCATCAGCTGGCTTTATATAATAGATCTAGAATCATGTGTATGCATGTCTTACGTTTTCTTTTGTGGTTTCTTGGGTAAGATGTTGAGATGTTATGTTGGAGGGTAAGAGGTAAGAGGTAAGATAAAAGGTATCAGAAGATCAGAATGTCACAAGTACATCTTGATTCCTTGTATTGGATAGGAATGGATGGATGGATAATGGTTATTGGGTGGAAGTTGAAAGTTGGAGGTTGAGAGTTGGAAGGTGGAAGGTATAATATTCGGTTTTTTTGGTGTGGATTGGATTGGAGGATTGGAGGATTGGAGGATTGGGGTCGATGGGGTTGATGAGCTGGAGAGATGATTTGAGAGATGAATTTTGGGATGTCTGAAGACTGTTGCATTGTAAATCTTAAGATCTCTGATAGATTTTAAGGAAAATTAAAATGAGGCCCCGACGTAGAATTTGCCCTTTGCTTTTTTTTTTGGCGCATCCTTTGCAGCATAGTATCTCGATATGGAGAACCCGATGCCCACCGACTCATGAGTTAATCACTACGCCACCAAACCGCGGCGGGGATTGTTGATTCTAGCCCCGTTGGTTTACTATCCCTTGCGTCGGAGCTGACAGGCTGAGAAATTGCTGCTGATGTGCTGATGTGCACATTCCTCGAATAAGCTTCACGCGAGAAAAAACCCCTCTCGGTCTTCTCCTTCCACATTCTTGGGAAAACGGCTCTGCGTCGGTTGTGGAGGAAAAGAGTTCAACAAGACTTTTCAGGAATGTGTGGAGGTTTCTAATTCTTCTATATACGTGGGTATTTCCTCGCGTTATTGTGGAGAAAAGCAGATCATTGAGAACAGAACCTTTTCAAAAGCCTCAAACTTCAAAGCTCAAGAAGAATTTACAAAAAATGCATTTCCTCACACAAACCATCATCGCGGCGGCCTTCCTCGCAGGAGCCGTCCTCTCGGTTCCAAATCCTCAGATTCCACCCAATGGTGGTGGTGGTGGTGATCAGGGAACAGTTAGTATTTTTCTGGCTTTTTTTTTTCAATCTCTTCATACAGACAATATTCCCGTCGGGATATCTGAGCTCGAACAGAAACTAACGAGGGTATAGTGCTATTGGAAATGCTGCGAGTTTGACGATCAGACTTTTGGTACCCTCTGCAAGGACAACGCTTCACCATATCCACATGCTGTCGATTGTAGTATCGATATGGAATATCCGGCCAATATAACTTGTTGCCATCAAACCGATTGTCTTGATCAATCTGTGATGCGCAAGCCGATCACGGTTGTATAGAGAGATTTGGGGTTATGGCGACTGAAAACTAAGATTGGAGATGGACTTGGAGGAAAGAATGAGGTGAAATTTCGTTTCTGGGGAACAATATGTTATTGACTGTCGTCTGGACCTTTGAAATAAGGGGAGATTGGGTGGATTTGGGTGGATAATTTCGCATTGAGCATGCGGATTGGTATTTCTTGCTTTGATATGAGAATGAGCGATGGTATTTGGCTTTGTGACAGTTCGGGGTCAATCAATTGTTTTGGGTAGTCAGCTTGGTGATAGAAAATCACTTGTGGAGGTATGAGTCTGGAACCTTGAGGTGTGCCATCAGAACCAGATCTGATATACGTGCAATCTGAAATGTGAAGTTGTAAATAATACTGAATAGCCCAAGGAGCAAGAAATCATCACTTGACCTGGCTTGGAATTTATCTCTGAATGAGTATATGGAAGCTAATCCTTTGATTCCAGTTTTTCAACGAAGAACGAATGTTTTAATGCCTAAAAGATAAGGATTAGCCAACAGCCCTTGGCTTTACGGAATCGGTATTCATAGGTAAGTTACCTGATCCGCAGTCAATCTCTTGCCACTTTCATAAATAATCAGACTCGCGACTAAATCCCTTCCATCCTCCTCAGCGTCTGGTAGTAATTCTTCCCATGATTTGCTCGGGAAAATGTTCCACCATTGGAACGGATTCGTTTTCCACTTCATTGCCTCCGGCCATGTCTGCTCAGTTGGCGTCCCAAGAGTTTTGAACATACTTAAAATCAGTCCCAATTGATTCCCATCTTCATCGCCGCGTCGACTTTCCAGGAGTGGGAGGGGGGGTGAGCGAAGGCATTCGGCGAGTAGAACACCAGTGGACCAGAGATCAAGAGAAGTAGTATAAGATGTATTAGAGAAGAGAGTCTCCGGACCGCGATAGCACGTAGTACCAACCTCAAGACATTTTTGATCAACAGGCTCAGTAGATGAAGAGATGCTTGGATGCCATGCGGTGCCAAAATCGGTAATGACGATGGGATCCTGGCCATTGATATCATGGGGTAAGAGAATATTGGACGGTGATATATCACGGTGAATTATTTGCTCTCCGTGAAGGTATGCAAGTCCGGATAATAATTCTTTGAAGATCTTTTTAGTTGTGCCTACGTTGAGGCCATTGCTACTTCTTGATAGCAGGTCTGATAAAGTATATGGCATATATGGCAACAGCAAGACCAATCTCGATTCCTGATCATAAATTGTCGTATGAAGTGAAATTATGGAAGGGTGCGAGAGCCTTTTCAGGATAGCAATTTCACGAGTGGGGGAGTGTGGTTCCATGTTATGTGTTTCTGTAATCACCTTTAGTGCATAAGAACCCTCCTCAGTATCACACCTATAGACTTGAGAAACAGCACCACTAGAGGTATGGTGGCAATTGTTATAGGGCCCTATGGTTATACCGGGGCTTTTGGGCGCAGAAAGAGTTTCTGATGAAGAGACTTCAGCATCTGGCTCAGTAGGATTGCATAAATCATCGTAGGCAGCCTATTTTGTTGGGTCAGTAAGATTCCAACAGTGATATATATAGTAACTACTCAACAGAGGGGTAAAAATCTCTTCTGTCTACGGTTCAAGAAGGAAATGATATGGAAGCAGAAAGAGATCATGCCAAAAGGGGAAGATATGTTGCTCACGTGATAGACGACACCGATATTTGAAACCATTAACTCACTCTAGATGACGAAGAATTATAAGCTTCTGATTCTATCTCGAATGCAGTTTTCTGCGTATTACCACTGAGGCCGCCAAGCGAAAGATGTTTCTTCCTATTTTTAGGATGATTAGCCATGGCAGTTCATGTGTTGAGTTGGAATAGTACCACTTTACAGCTTTAAGATATTATCATATCGTTCAGAAGCTTTCAACTCTTGCTTCCAGTCTGTTGTGGAGTCCATGTTGTCAAAGCAAGAGGTTCGAGAGAATGATAAACTGGGCAATTGCAAAGGTTGTGTCGACTCATGAATTGCGTATTCTCATAAGATTGTCTTCTCCCGTTTGATGGAAAGCTATTTTATCCGAGGTGATTATAAATGTATTGAATACGAGATGATCTCTTTCATTAGTTATCTCTGCAACTCTGTTTCTAAGTTATCGGATAAAGTCCGGAGGTTTTTATACAAAATATGAAGTTATGGATGAATTAGCTGAATAAACAAAGTACAATCTCATCAACAACTTATTTGGTATATGGTCGATATTTCGAAATGTTCCCCTCTTTTCCTGGTCTCCCTTAATAATCCGGTAAACTACAAAATCTAAATAGGATTGCTTCATCAAAAGGTTTCCGAGGTTCTTCTTCATCGAGTCATCACGTGATCCATTCATTGACCATTTCCTTCTCATTTTGTTCTGCATGATTTTCTAACAAGGATGACAAGCACCGACCAATTAATTCCAGAAGAGCCGCTTTCGCTCCTTCGAGGTTGGGAATCGTGGAGAACATAGAACATCTAATTCCGAAAGCATGATATGTTGATAAATTAATCCTCTCTCTCACTTAGTAATTCAAGTCTACCTCAGTATGCAAATACATGTACAATTATAACTCATCATTGTTTACAATAAAGTACTACTACCATTACCATAAGGTCCAAAGATCTTCTTCAATCATTGCTATACCTATGATTATGAACAATTATTAGTTACACAGGCGATCAACTTATTAGGAAGTTAAGATTACAACCACCTCAAATATGGAGCGTCAAGAGTATCCTGCTATGCTGGCAAGTTATCCTTCGGTCGCAGAACACAGTACTGCCATCAAACTCATTTGCTAAGTCTGGCGCAGGATCGATTACAACCAGCAGCAGCGGCAACAAAACTTAATGATCGTGTGAGGAGGATAAATAAAGTGAATACGGAAATTGCGGATTGGTTGCAGGTATGTATTTGTCGGACTGCTTCGATGGCATACCGTTTACACATGCATTAGGAACGTCGGAAAGTAGAAGAACAATATGCTGCCGGCCTTCGGAAACTTGCGCGCAAACCTTTACAGGAAACTGGGGGAGAATTGGGGTATGGCATTCTGGGACATCCGGACTCGATATGAGCTAACCGGACATTAGGGTATTTGATGCACCATGGAGAAAGATCGTGAATTCAGTCGAATCAATCGCAGATTCTCATTACAATTTATCCGAACGAATTTCGAAGGATGTTGAACAACCTTTGCGACAATTTGCTACACAAAATCGAGAAATGCAGGCAATGACGACAATACAAGGCAATCTCGCGGCCATGGCTAAGGAAGTAGAAGATGCGCAACATGCATCGGAAAAGCTCAGCAAGAAGGGGGGAAAAGCAAGTACGCAGAAGGTAGAAAATGCGGCTGCTAAATTACAGGGTGCTGAACAACAGTGGGACGCCCAGGCTCCATTCATATATGAAAGTCTCCAGGCAGTAGACGAAAGACGCTTGAATCACCTACGAGATGTCCTTACGCAGTTCGAAACCCACGAAGCCGATAGAGTTGAGAGAAGTCGAGTAGCCGTTGAACAGACCCTAACAGCATTGTTAGAGGTAGATACTGCTCAGGAAATTAGGAATTGGTCAGAAGCAGCTACCGGTGGTAGGCCCGTCACGGAGCGGTCCAATAGACATCTCTCTAGTGCTGGAGATAGTGGCGGTACCACAATACCATTACCCCCTCCTACCCCACGGTCTACACACTCAGCTGCTGCCAGTGATATATCCAAGCAAGAAGGTCCTGGTGGTAAGTGGCAGTCCTTGAAATCCTTTGTTTCTACATAGTGCTACATTTTTTTGTGACATATACTAACATACTAAATCTAGAATCGAAGATAAAGAGCCGCTTTGGCACGATGCTTCAACGTAGACGCCAAAGTATTCATGGAGGATTTGCTCGCGCCCCGTCACCGAACAAGGGGTTCTCAACTTTAAATCACAATTCCAACAGCAGTTCGGGACGACCAAATCTGTCACCTCATACATCATCAAACAACTTACGAGACTCCGCTTCGCAAGACAACCGGCTCTCTGCTCTCCCTGAATCACCATCGAATCGAGATACACTGCAACCTAATGGTAATTCTAATGGTATGGGTCAAGAATCATTAAGCGTATCGGATATGGTTAGGCCAGCTACCTCTAATGGTGTACCGAGCCCGGGAATGATGGATCTATCGGAGGTTGAACCACCTCCAGGTCCACCCCCATCACATTTCAAAGAAACTCACAAGGATTCTGAAGGCTTCTCGGTACCGGCAGCCATGGATGATCCTATATCGCAAGCTCAACAAGAGGCTCACGAGCAGAACGAACCTCAATTTAAGCTAGATATTCGAGATCAGCCCATTCCCGAGCAAGATGCAGATGCACAAGCTGCATTGTCAAATGTCGCCAATACTTTGCGTTCATCTCAAATGACCACTTCCGCTCGAAAAGTTGGTACCGTCCGAGGTCGAAGAGATGTTCGAAATACGGTCTATGTCCCTTCGCCTAATCTTGAGGTAGGTAGCATAGAAAACAATCTGCCTCCTTCGCCGGCTCTCCCACCAGGGGCAGCACGTGCGGCAGCATTCGCAGCTATTTCAGAACATGGCCATGGCCATGGTGCACCAAGTGTATCTGATACAAACTCAATTCGTTCCGGGCACTCTCTTTCAAATAATGCCGTGGTCAAGCATGCTGATATGCACCACCCTGGCCTCAATGCGTCAATGATAGAGACTGTCAGCGTCACTATAGAAAATGGGACAGTCGGAACAGTCAAAATCAGCGGGGAGATCGCTCTGATCTACATATCGTCAGTGAATGGTACTCCGTTACCAGCTTCAGGTAAGTCAGTCCCACTACATGCGGCCGCCAAGTCTAACATAAATAGGAACCGAGACAATCCGCATCAACAACTTCCCCGCCCTAGAAGCTATCGGCCCTAACAGAACATTCATTCATCCAGTCTCATCAGAGAAACCGGACGAATTCACAGTCGACCTTGCATCAGTGTCGCATAAAATGTCGCCGGCATTCACTTATCGAGTGCATCTCGATGATCAGGATATGGCTGCACATTCACCTGTGCTGTTGAAACCAGCGTGGAAACCTGTTGGTGATAAGCTTGGTCTTATCATCGAGTACGCGCTCAATCCAGCTTTCTCTTCCGATGCCGTAGCTTTTAACAACCTCGTCATCATAGGTAAATATGCAGGTGCTGGAGCTGCCGTATGTAAATCCAAGCCTACTGGCACCCACTATCGTGACAAACGCTCTATCGTTTGGCGTCTTGGAGACATCACTCTCAATCATGAGTGGCATAAAATGAGCGCTTTATTCTCCGGGCCAGATGGTGCAGTTCAACAACCAGATCACGCCGAAGCCAGGTGGGAAGTTCAGAGGCCAATTCTTGGCAATGGTATCAGTATTTCGAGACTGGAAGCAGTTAAAGGTGCAGAGGAATCGGACCCATTTGCAGATGAGTCATTGACTCCAACGGGAGGTAATTGGATGGATGTCGAAACGAGTAGGAAGATTGCCAACGGGGTGTATGAGGCAAGACAGGTTACAGCGTGAAAAAATGGGCCTAGGTTAGGACGTTGAGGGTTGAGGAGGAAAGGAGTTTTTTTTCCCCGGGAGTCATGTTTGACTGTTTAGGTGCGTTGAAAAGTGCTTGAAAGGTAAATAAGTGGAGATGGAGCTATCAATGTTGGAAGAGTAATGGTTGGGGCATTTGAGAGGTGGCCTTCGAGTTGATACCTAGCGTTTATCGCTATCTTTTGTTTTTCGGTGTATGTAAGTATATACTATACCCATAGCGAGCTTGTTTGAGATTAAGGCATGAATCTTTCTGCCCACACACCTCTCTCTGTGATACAAAATGTAAAAATGAATTGATTCCTGCTATCACAGTCTTTCTTGCTATAGGCATATCTTCGCGGAACATAGCCAGTCACACGATGGATGTAATAAATCGCATGCCATACTCCATACTACCTGTGATATCTGAATAGTCATTACACAATCAGAATAGTCTCCTGGATTGAATAGCCTTACAATACTAGTTCATATTGTCTAGGGCTTTAAAGATGTCTACATGGATGGATTTCGATGCACGGTTCATCTAGTACCAACAATAATAAACTACATCTCCCCAACCTACTCCGTCCAACCCGGTTATTTCTACTCGGCCACCCTGATCAGATCAGATGACTCAATTATCAATTATTATTTGTCATTTATGATACTGCTAGGTAGGCATTTCGTATTGTGTATTTCGTATTTCGTATTGCGTCTTTTGTATTACGTCTTTTGTATCACCTGAATTGTTGGATGTCGGGTTGTGTTGCTGTGGCTGTATATGCTTGTACATTTTGTGTGATGATGGTCTGTGATCTAAATTCTTGATGTGCTGGATTCGTGGTCCGGGAAAGTGCATCTTGTATTACTCGTTTGTTATCGGTTTTACGATGAAGTTTATTGGATAATCTTGCTTTGTGGAAGATTTGTGGTGCGCGTGGGGAGGTGGGTTTGGGGATGAATGGAGGGGAGGGGAGGGGGAGATGGTGAGGTAGGGCAGGATTGTGGAATGTCACATGGAATAGAATAGAATAGGATTGGGGTTGGGGTTGGGGTTGGAATTGTCCTTCTCTTGTCCTTGTCCTTGTACTTGTACTTGTACTTGGATCAGGAAAGCGGGGTAGTTTATGGGTTTGCTTTACTTCTGGTAGCTTTGATCGAGGTATGCTATGATCTTATTTGAATAGCTGGTGATGATCGAATGAACATGTTGCAAACAGATACAAGATTCTTTCAATGAGGGGTTAATATGGCGATATTGTGATATTTTGGTTTGGAATTTGTGATATGTGATATGTGATATCGATTAAAAGAGTGCACGTTGAGTATATAAATTACGTCACTTTACCCCTCATTGCTCCTGCTTCCGTGTTATCAGACAATTTCTTCCTACCGACAACCTCTTACAACTTCTTATACCCACCACCTACCACCTACCACCTCTTACAACTCTCTTATTACAACAACACTTCTTCAACTTCTTCGTACAATAAAACTCGAAACACTTTCATCTCGATACCCATCACACCTATCAATACCAAGATCCAAACCTTTCCCTCACTTCAATCGTAAGTGTCAACTTCACTTTCCACCTACAACAACGACCTCCCAACCATTCATTGTCCAAAGACTAATACCAACAATCCTCAGCAAAAGCAATCATGTCCGGCTACGAGAACGACGATCAATCTGGCGGCTACGGCGATGATCAGCAGAGTGGTATGATCTGTTCATTATTCTCGGCATCTCGCTTTCAACTTCTAACTTGTCGCAGGTTACGGAAGCCAAAACACCGATACTCAATCTGGTGGTATGTACCTTTGCTTTACTTCTTATCTCGATATGAATCTTGCTATGATGTCTTGATAGGGTATAAGGGCTAATCTGTAAGATGCAGGTTATGGCAGCACCAGCAGAGATAACACGAACAGTGGTTTTGGTGATGATAACACTTCTGCTGGTGATGCGTATGGTAGCACAAGAAAGGGTAATACAAGTACCGGCTTCGGTGATGATGACGCTTCATCTGGTGATGCGTATGGCAGTAGGGGAACAGATAATACAAGCAGCAGCTTCGGCGATGGCAATACCTCAACTGGCGATGCGTATGGCGGTGCCAGAAAAGATCACACAAGCAGTGGTTATGGCGATGATAACATCTCATCTGGTGATGTATACGGCAGCACCAGAAAAGGTGACACAAGCAGCAGTTTCAACAATGACAATACATCCTCAGGTGATGCATTCGGATCTAGCACTGGTGCCGGAAGCGATTCTTATAATAATGACAAGATCGGTGGATTTGGTGGGGTTAAGGCCAGCTCGGCTGGATATGGTGACGATGTTACTGGTGACCGCAATATCTCGGGTAAATATGGAGGGGTGAAGAGTGGTTCTCAGGGTTTGGGTGAAAGTGGTGATGATGATACTTCATTCGGTGGTTATGGAGGCAGTAAGTCTGGCTCGGGAGGGAGAGATGATGACGATGATACTTCAGGTGGATATGAAAAGAAAGATTCGAGCTATAGCGGTGATGATACTACATCTGGTGGATATGGAAAGAAAAATTCGAGCTCAGGTGGCTACGGTGGCGATGATACTGCATCCGGCGGTTATGGTGGAGATGACAACCAAACCTCTAGTGGTTATGGAACAACAAAGTCTAGCTCTGGAAATTATGGCGATAATGATCAGACAATCTCAGGTGGATATGATGGAGATAAGCCTAGCTCTACTGGATTCGGAGATGATGAGCAAGATGAACAGAAGTCAGGATTGCAAAAGGGTCTGGAAAAGGCCAAGCAATTGTTCCACAAGGATTGATCATTGGCAATACTTTCGGGGTGGGACGGTCCTTTGGTAGGAGGATCTTTTTCGGCTCTCAGGATTTGATTGATTTTGAAAGCGATGATTTTTGATTATTCCCAATTATCTGAACGATTTAATAGGATATTGGGACATTGGGATGAGGAGATATTTGAGATGCTATGTTTTTTTTGTTTGAATTTTTCACAGATCATCTGGAACTATCGAAACGGATATTGGGACACGGAGATATTTGGGATGCGATGAGTTTCAGGAAATGATATTTTATAAGGATCTATAGTTACTCGATGAATTGCATCTTGACCAAATGCTTTCCAACTTGGATTGTGACGTGAACTGGCCGTCCGATTCGAGAGGCTACTTTGTTACTTTATACTCCTCCAATCTTCAAATCATGGCCTTCAAGGGAACTAACTGCCTTGCCTACCTCGGAGTTGGAACCATACCAATGAACTAGCGGGTGGTAGATGTATCCTAGGCCACAGTATACCATCCGATTAGCTGAAACAAGTGTTTAAGTTTGTCAACCCAGCTCCTTGTCGACCTCCCATACGATGACAAGGACGGTGTCTCTTCCGTAGCCAAGCATATTAGCTGTTCATATTTGCCTCTATTGACAATCAAGCCCGAGAGGATGTTTTTATTTGGTATGACTTTCAAGTAGCTTGATCTCGCTATAACGCTTTCCCTGATAAGTTATGTCTAATTTTCCACGTAGAGAATATAGACACTGAAATATAGGAACCAAAAAAGCCTCGAAAACTGGTCAAGAGACGGATGATAAAATAAAGAATCTGTGTATCTAATGCTTCAGATTTCAAGATAGGTGAATGATATGTGTACGGATCTGGTCACGTATTCTGACATCAAGCTAGTTGTGCCCTGGTTTAGCAGCGAGGGGAACAGTATATAATATGGTATTTGTCCGAAGAAACATTCCCTGAAGCTCGTATTGGTTGAAGCTAGGGATTTCACATGGAGGCACCCTTGAAGTAGCAAATGAAATGATGCATACGTCTTTGTCCTCGGAATGAAAAGGGGAAGGGGTATTTGGAATTGGATATCAGAAGAGCGGCGAATTCATACCAGTTACATCCAAAGAAGCTAAGTGGACGAGTATTGCTCTATGACATCTCATGTATGTAAATTACATTCTTTAGTTTGACACTGACCGTATCGACCACTTGGTTCTTTCTCATCTTGTGGCTTTATGATATTGAAAAGTAAAGAGAAACCGACACCAGCAAAGATCCCAACATCATATCATATTTCATAAGGTCCCCCCGGAATAGTTCTAGAGTTATTGAGCTACTGCTCGGACAAGCTATCGCCCAATGCCCACTTGAGGCCTTCGTAGGCTCTCCCATTAATCAGTACCTTTACATTGAGTTCATGCTCAAAGAAAAGTCTTGCGCTATCGATATGCTTTATTGGGGGGCTTTTGGGAGTAGATATGGTGTAGAGTAGATATGGCGTAGAACAGGTTTGGAGTAGAATATACCCACTTATTTACCATACACTAGATACTGAATGATTATTTGGACGGTCAAAGCAGCAGACTCTGTTCCCAAATGGTAAAAGTGTAGACAAAAAAAAGTTTCTACAGCCCCGTCCGTGACAGGTTAAGGGGACCGGACAAAACGAAAGCTGATGATATTACACCGCCTTTCTTGGATCGGCAGAATTTATTTAATAAACATATCAACGAGCCCTCCACCACTTTCTCCCCTTGACATCATACAATTCCCAAAGCTTCGTACAATAACACGCGTCAATTACTACAGCTAAACTCCAATTTAAATTCATCACGTCAAAACCCTTTCACTATACAAACTCTGTTCCGCTGTATTCAATAGAACCTGTTGACGCGACGCGCATTGCCAAAATGGCAGTCCATGATGTTGCTCCGGACTACATTACTTTCGAGAGTAGAGTGGCATCTTACCGTTATGCACAACCTATTACCGGCCGTAGAACATCGACCACTGGATCAAGAGTTCCAAAAAGTCTCAAATGGCCACACAAGTTCTTGTTGCCAGAACAGGTATGAAGTGCTCTACCTTTGTTTACCGATCTTCCACTGACTTTATGCAAAGCTTGCAAAAGCAGGTTTTTTTTATTACCCTTCCCAAGCCAATCCAGACAATTGCGCTTGCTTTCTCTGCCATAGATCCATTGACGCCTGGGAGGAGGGTGATGATCCATTGGTAGAACATTTAAAACATTCTTCAAATTGTGGATGGGCAACTGTTGCTGCAATTGAAGCACAAGATGAAGAGTTGAGCCAGGAGTTTCCTGCCAGTTTGAGAATGGTCGAGGCTAGAACTGCAACATTTGCAGGAAGGTGGCCTCACGAAGCAAAGAGGGGTTGGAAATGCAAGACCAAACAGGTACGGGCTATCTTTCATCCATGGCGACATTTATATTGATACGGTAATAGTTGGTCAACGCTGGATGGAAATATACCCCAACTTCGGATTCGAATGATATGGCTACCTGCACTTATTGTTCATTGGCATTAGATGGATGGGAGCCATCCGATAAGCCATTGTATGTTTGGGAAAGCTTCCAGTGTCTACAAAAGTTAACTCTTCTCACAGGGACGAACATTATAATCGATCGCCAGACTGTCCTTTCTTCACACTTGTCGACGAACATAATGCAGAACTTGCCTTGAAAAAATCCACAACTGCCAAAAAAGGCAGAACATCGAAAGCATCCAGATTATCTACACAGTCCGCTATTACTGTTGCCAGCGATGCAACTGCTGAAGGAGATAGCATTATCTCTACAGCCACAACGAAAAGCAAAGCATCTGGGTCGAGGGGTCGGAAGCCTCAAGCTAAGAATACCGAACCATCGCGATTATCTACACAATCCACTATTACTGTTGCTAGCGATGCAGCAGTTGAAGAAGGAGATAGCATCATCTCAACAGCCACAACAAAAGCAAAGACATCTGGACTTAGGGGTCGGAAGCCAAAGGCCAAGAAGATTGAGCCAATTGAAGTTTCTAAAGCCCTATCAGTATCTACTACGTCTAGTAGAAAGAGGAAGAGTGACGACGAGACCTCTCAGCCTGACTTCCCAAATCCAGAGCCTAAAAGACGCTCTACAAGAGCAAGTTCGGCACGGATTGTTGTTCCTCAAGCATCCGCTGCGCCACTACGAGCACCAACCTTCACAGACTTGCAGAACCAGGCAGTAGCCTCGAATTTGCTATGGATGGAAGGATCTCCTCCATCATCTCCTCCCCCTTTGTCGCCACCTCAATCTCCCGTCGAAAATAATCAATTTTTCGACACCGAACATCAATCTTCTGATGCGGAAAACCATCTTCCTGAGAGACCCAATACCCCTCCAAATCAAAGTTTTATGACACCTAAAACTACCAAGCAATGGGAGGCCATAGATGCTGAGATATTTTTTGGTAATGAAGAACATGAGCATTTCGTGACCTCAATGGCCAAACTCAAAACGGGAAATTTAAGCAAAGCTGAAAGTCAAATGTCTGTGGAACAATGGATCTATCACACAGCGGATGTTGCTCAAGAAAAGCTTCGTGAAGAGTGTGAGCGAATGGTAGCAGCATTTGAAGCAGAAGGCCTAAAGGCGTTGGCTTGTTTGGAAGCAATTGAGATTGTTTGACTTCCTTTTGAAATTTTCTAAGCTTACTTGGAGCATTTTCAGATCGGATTGCGTCATATCTTCTTTTCTGGCATTTAATTCGGCCGTGTTTAGCAACCATGGTTCCAAATCATAAGCAACAATTGAAAACACTTCTACTATGGAGTGGAGTTCTGTAGAACCTGACGATAGTTGGTGACGGAGAGAATGACGCTGGTTGGATTGGAAATGGATGATAGTGGGTGGCTTTTTATATATTCTTAGCGATTGGAAGAACGAGGCGTTTACACTGTATATATGAGCTTCTTTGGGACAATAAGAACAACAGAAGAGGATTATTGGCGTTTGATTGTTTTCTTGTCTCTTTATAGGTACACTAAATATTATACCCATGATCGTTATTCTATATCCCAGATGTATTTTGAACCATCAAGAATAACATAATTTAGATATTGTATTGGAATGTTCATGGAGGGGAGTTGATTTTACCGGCGATCTTCCTCTATCTAGACAGACAACCTTAATCTATCTGATTTAGATTTGGCGGTTGGATGTAATAATAATCGTTTGGATATATATTCATCTACTCTCTATATTTATATATTTGTATATAATATACCATATATCCAATATCAATGGACCAATAGATCAATCGATTAGAGTAATAATAACGAATATTCGAAATCTTCAAGTCCCTAGAAAATGTAAAATTTAAAAAGTAAAAAAAGTATTACATTATATCAAAATTATATCAATAAATCCCAGAAGCTTTATATTCTCTCTCTCACTCTCACAATCAAAAGATTTTTCATTCTTTAACTTCTCAATTGGAATTGGAATTTTCATCTCATTAGTAACATAAATATTTTCTTAAGCTCGGAAACTTTATAATAATCCATCAATCGATCTGAATTGGAAAAAAAATTGAAAAGAACCAAGTGAACCGAATGCCATTGTAGTATGTAATTCATCTCGTAAATTGCGTACCCTAAACTCCAATATCCTTGGAAATCCGTATGCCCCTTCCATATTTTAAACCAGATACATATCATAAACAATCAACCGACCATTACGGTACCATCACCCTTTTTCTCTTCGTAGAACTCCAATGTCAAGGCTGCTAAGAAACATGGAATACTACCCCTTTCATTTACCCAGAATTTGATATTTTCCATTATCCTCCCTGCGAATTTACTTTCCGGACCGCCGCTTACTTTCATCGTTCCTCGCTCTCCATCAAAAACGATACTGTTCTCTTCTTCTCCGACCGAAGGGTAGTAAAAGGATGTTACTCGCATCTTTCCGTTGGGCATGAAGACAGCGTCCCATCCTAGGAGAGAAGAGACACCGTCACGAAACTCTTGGGATTTAAGGCCCCAGACCTTTTTGAGGCGGTCATTTCGGGTTTTTTCATCCTTGAGTGCGGCTTGGGATTCGTCGACTAGATCTTGTTGGGTTTGAAGAGTGGAGAGGGGAACCGAGGCATTAGGCGGGAGGTTAGTTGTGAATTGCGCAAGGAGGTCTGCATTTTCTGCACGGAGGGTTCTGATGGTGGAGAGTTTGATAGCCTCGAAATCGGAGGTTGGATTGGAGCGAAGAGATAGAATGCGTGTCTGGGAGTGAGTGGTTGCAGCTGTCAGACGTTCTTGGGTGACGGCGAGCTCTTTCTGGAGGAGCTTTTGTGATGTTTGGAGAGTTGTAATGCTGTCTTGGAGTTTACGGTTTTTCCGACTGAGGACTCCCAAACTTTCGTTCTCTACAGTTTCTTCTCGTGGGTGTTTAGTGCCAGCATGAGTCGCTGTGGTGGGTTGTGCTGATTCGGCGGTCGCAAGGTCAGTTTGAAGAGATTGCACCTCTTGACGATATTCATCGACAATACTTTCCAGCTCTTCAATGCGCTTGATTTTGGCATCATCAACATTATCACCAGCTCCGAAGGCTTCATCTTCGGCATCGAAAGTCTTAAGTTGCGCGCGCAAATATTCAACTTCTTTGATGGCCAGGGCCCGCTGTCTTTCAAGTCGCAAACGAGCCTTAGAATCTCCACCACTAGCGTTACTTCCCGCCGCCCTGACTTTCTCCAACTCCTCGATCATAGACTTCTTATCATTTTGTAAGCTGCCTATGATGTTGTCCTTGTCAAGAATTTCAGACCCTATAGCGCCAAGTCGCTCTACTAAAGTAGCAGTTTGCATTCTCTCTTCAACAAGTGCTCTTGCCAAATCTTCTGGGGAATTAAACTCGAATTGGCCATCAATACCACTCTGATTCTGAAGGTATGCAGTCCATGCCAAACGCTCATCTTCAAGTCTTTGTCTTTGTAGTCTTGCTTCTCCAAGTTCATTCCGTAGATCATCCATGGCCTCGACTTTTCTCTGCAAGCTTCGTTTCTCCTCTTCAACAACTTCCACACTCTTGTGTAACTTCTTATAATGCTTTAGTTCGGCCGATTGCTCTCGAGTGGTTGCTTCCAGATTTCTAATATGTGTGACCTGCTCGCTCAATTCTCTTTTGATCACCTCGAGTGTGTCGGTATCCCCAGTCTGTGCTTTGAGTCGCAAGACTTCAGCCTCAAGAGCTCCGTATGCCGTATCTTTATCAGCCAACTGTTGTTGAACATCCTGCAATAAGGCCTCTCTCCGATCTGAGTCTTCCTGTAAATCTTGGACGCTACGTTGCAAAGTCTGGTTCCTTGTTGCGAGCTCCGAGACTCTCCTTTCCAGTATACGGCTACCTTCTTCACTTTCTGTTTTGACATCCTCGATTCCCTCTTCCAAGAGCCGCTTGCTTTCTTCCACCTCACGAACTCTCTTCTCCAATGCAGTCTTTTCGTTACTTGAAGCGTCACGAATCTCGTTCATCTCTTTGAGTAAAGCTTCATATTGTCGCACAGCCTTATTTCTCTCCCCTTCTGCGATTTGTTTGTGCTTGAAATCTTCTTCAGCTTTGCGTGTTGCATCTCGAAGTTCATTTTCGTGCCTTAATTTTGCAAGTTCTTCCTCCTGTTTGTGATTGTCGATGGTATATCTTAATGACTTTACTTCGGCCTTCAATTCATCCAGTTCTTTCCTCCTTCTATCGGCGTCTTGATCGGTCTCAGTATGAAGTGGCTCCTTTCTAATTTCATCGATGACGGTCCTGGTTGATTGTCGGAATCGGTCTGTCCGTGATGGTGGCCTATGGGTAGATTCCGCGCCTGTTAGAAAATCGAAACTGGGTTGAGTGTTCGATGGGCGCGCAATAGACGTCTAATAAAGGAATATGCATCAGACAATTCAATTGCATGTAGATAAAGGTGCAAGGCAAAGATTAATTCTTACCCTGGATTGAACACGAGGGACAGCACTACCCATACTCATTCTATGCCCACCGCTGGTTGAAGATCTTCTTCTTTGAGAATCCCCCAAGCCCTGAGGAGTATGGGCCCTCATTGCTACGATGTACCGCTACTTCCGGATTTCTTGTGGCGTCGCGTTGATAATTATCGCAAACGTGAATTTGTGATGCAAGGCTGAGAATGGATGATGGGTACGGTTGTATGCATTAAGTAATCAACAAATAGGGAATGGTTGACGGGGTGAAAGAGTTCTACCGACAACCATTTATCCACATTGATCCCATTATTCGGTACCTTATACCTTACTCGGCCTGGCCCAACACAGCACCAACACCAAAGAAAGAACACGCGGGTCTAGCTCCTGCTGACTAAGATAATCCTCGAGCAAGAAAAGGTGGGTTTCCTTGAGAGCTCCATTCTTTCCCATGGAGATTCAACAACGTATTCACATGGCGAAATACAGCCGGTGACGAGTTCGCAGCATTTCGCTGCTTCAAAGAAATAATTAATCAGATACCAATTACTTCTCAGAGGTAGTATCGTATCATTATCCGATACAATGGCAATTCGAAACCTCCCTGTACGGCCACAAATCCCTTCCGATTCTCCCATGCTCTTTAGCTAACAGCTATTTGGCAGGCTTTGAAAGCAGCTCTCGGGTCATCCAAAGTAGGATCTTCAATTTCATATACAAATGCAAGATGGCCATATCAATCGATACGCCGTACATTCTCTAAAACGCATACTCGTGCCTTTGCTTCCAAAGGAACTCCTGAGTCGCAGGTAGAATTTGCGAATGAGAACTCCTCCGATTCAGCATCTGCCAAACCCTCCTCGACATCGTCTCCTAAACAATCCAATCCTCCCTCTTCGTTTTTCTCATCAAGTCCGGCGAGTGATATCCCAGCTCCAGCAGATTGGGAAGAGAACCCGAATTACAACATCGAAAAGTTCTCAGAACTACCTCATTCTAACTTCGGAGTCAACCAGCACATGGTCATCAATGATGAGTTCAAAGAAGCTTTGAGGCAGATCTTATGGCAATTTAAAGCCCCAATTAGATACGCATTTGCGTATGGATCTGGCGTGTTCCCTCAGTCTAAACATACGAAAGTGACACCTTCGAGTATTACATCCATTCATTCGAAACCACCTCCTGCAATTGTTGAACAACAAGGAGGTGCTCCTAAGATGATTGACTTTATATTTGGTGTATCATATAGCCAGCATTGGCATTCCCTCAACTTAAATCAACATCGAGATCATTATTCGGCACTCGGCTCCCTTGGATCTGGGGCTGTCACGGCTGTGCAAGAGAAATGGGGAGCTGGCGTTTACTTCAATCCATATGTCACAGTCAACGGGACTCTCATCAAATATGGAGTCGTTAATTTGGACACCATATGTACCGATCTTTCTGAGTGGACAACGCTGTATCTTGCGGGGCGATTACAAAAGCCTGTGAAAATTCTCCGGGACGACGCAAGAGTTCGTCTAGCAAACCAGGTCAATTTAATCTCTGCTTTACGTACTGCACTTCTACTTCTGCCCCCTGAGTTTACTGAGCAAGAATTATATGGCACAATTGCGAACATTAGTTACCTAGGCGATCCAAGAATGGTTTTACCAACAGAGGACCCTTCAAAAGTAGCCAATATCGTTGGGAATAACCTACCTCACTTCCGCCGTCTCTATGCGCCCCTTATTGATACCCTTCCTAATGTCAAGTTCAACGATTCCAAGTGTTCCGATCCAGAATGGGCATCCGATCCATCAACAAATATACGATTGGCTCAAGACATGGACCCGATTCGAAGGGGCAATATGGTGAGACGACTGCCAATAGCGTTTCGGTCGAGGCTTTATTTCCAATATCAGAAGAAGTATCAAATACCCCGACTGGAATTCGATCAAATGATGGAAGCCTCGCGTGATGAAGATGGGACTAGGATTAATAGGAGAGAAGGAGGTGGATTCGAAAGAAGGATTGCCCGAGAGCCTCCAGAAGATTTAAGGTCTGAAGTAAGGACTGTGATCAAGAAAACGATCGGATGGCCTAGTACGAGTCAGAGTTTGAAAGGACCTTTCACGGCTGGATTGAGTCGAACTTGGCGGTACATGAGTGAAAAAATGGCAAAGCATTCAGAAGGAAAAAGGAAAGCCGAGGAGGAGGCAAAGAAAAAGGAACAAAATTGAGCGTTTTGCCAAGACCTTGATATGATAGCGACACGGTCAAACGGGAAGCTGTATTTTGTTATGTGTGCTGTAAATAGACCGAGTCGGTTTTAGACTCATTGCACGGCTTCTGTTAGAAGGTTTATCGGAAACTTGGATGGTTAAGCATTTATCATGCTGGTGGGTGGCTATACTTCAAGCATTTGGGAATTAGTAGAAGGGAATTGGATCGATAAAGATTAGTGGTATTGCTCGAGTACTTTGCATGAAAAGCCAACGTTTCGAGAAATGGACAGTACCACATTAGCAAAAGTTTTAGACAACTTCTCAATTTGTGTCTTCCATGCTTCTCAATCTATCGATCTCCTTTGTATCATGGTATACTTGCCATTGTTAACATTTTCATACTTGCGTCGATTGTCAATCGGTTCGGCGTTTTCAGCCTAGGGTTACATCACATTACATTCAGCAAGGCTTGATTGATAGATACTTCCTCACTTATACTTATACCAACCATGCAACAATGTATTATGTATCCATAGTCATTGTGCTTAAAAAGTAGGACTATTCACAAAGCCTGGCAGTTTCGGTTACGGAAAAATCACCTCCTATTGCGGGGTGCGGAAGGATCGATCCGTTTAGACCATCTCACAAACAACATGTAACCTCCATTTATGTTTAGATGGAGTCATAAAAATAAGGAGTCATCATTATCATTCTGTTTATTCCACTGCTATTCGAAAAAGAATAAAAGCATCGAAGTAAATCGACCTTCAATATAATTGTTGCAAGTTGCAATTTAGCACATCAATGATATTCACAATCTACAGGTATTCATGTCACACCAAACTCGTCAAGGGTTCTTAGACGGTTGGGGATCGATTCATACATTGCAAAATATTGTACCAATCCTGTGGATTTAAGAATGATGCGCTGGAAAGATGGTCAGATCCTCATCAAGTGTCCATTGAAAGAACCTGCGGAAAATGATTATATATCTCCTTACTGGTTAGTCATTGTCTCACGGTCGTATAAATGGACTAATAGAAGATAGGCATGTTCATTGCTCTGCTTAACACTTCAATCCTTTTGCTCTGCAACACTGCAATCGTTAATGTATAGTATTAGTATAAAAATAAAAATCATCATGAAGTCTCAGACTACATCAAACTCAAAAACGGAATGAGAGTTACAACTACAGGGGGAAAAACCGAGGTATAGTTCATCAACTTCTATTTTCTTTCTTGGTAGTTTTAAGAAATGAAATGAAATGAAATGAAATGAATATCTAGAATCTTGTTTCAATTGGATATACTAAATACAAATACATTAATATATTTATAAATATATATTTTATTCTATTTTATTTTATCCTATTCTATTCTTCTTTAATCTCACTTCGCTAAAAGCAAATCATTACTCTAATTCAACTCCTTTCTTTATCAAATCCATCTACACTTTACAATCAAAATCAAAACCAAATAAGATCCAAATTAGAATATATGATTAAATAATCAAATAGATAAATTAATATACTATATTCTCATAACTTTCCTTCCTCTTCGCTTCTTCTCCCTTTCTTCCTTTTATTATTTTTCCCCCCAAAAAGAAAAATATGAAAAACTTTATAAATACATATACACTCACTAACTATATGTCACGATTCACCATTAGGATTGGTAGTATTACGATGTTAACAAACTGGTTAATTAAAAGAGTTTGGGCCTTGTGCAAAAGCGATCAGGTTTCATCAAATTAGTATATGATCTTGGTCACCTGAAGATTATATACACATGCACCATCAGAAATCATGTAATGAAGCCTCCAGGAGCATAGGCTCCTTCAAGCTCCTAGGAGCCTTTAGGAGCGCAAACTCCTCAGGGCTCCAAAAAGAGATCAGTATATAGATAAGATAGTTTCATAGTTTAGAAGCTTCGTACTCAACTTAATTATCAATTAATTACCTATATTCTATTTGATCTAGTAACGACTTCACTTCCAAATGAACTTTATTGATAAAGCCTTAATCTACAATTATCAATTAATGAAATCTCAAATAACTATTGCTTTTAATACAATATCGTTACACTTTGAACATCGTTTCGGTTAAGCTATATCAATTACAATGGATTCTTTTCAGCAACCCATCGAACCAGTTTCCTTCTCCTTCATCGAAGCCTCAAAGCAGGCTGCCATCAATATAGAGTCGAAACAAACAATCCAAATATCCATTTCTGATCTATTTCATAAAGATCATAATAAACATCAAGCTTTTGTTATATAAATTGATCTTTATTATACCTTTAATGAACACCTTTTTGTAATACAAATATAGAGGATCTTGTGGTTAATCTCGTTTTTCCAAAGAACTGTGTTCAATTGGATCGAACCTTTCTTCAATGACCTAATGATCAAAACTACCAATAATCAACTTAATGAAAATATGAAATCTGAAACACATCGTCTTTTTGATACTTACGAATCATTTCGACAAGGATTCGACAGGGCTTTCGAAGAAGTTGATCTTGATCATATAATTGAGAGAACATTACAATAATTTAAGCAAATAGGATCAATCACAATCTATATTGCTAAATTCCAATAATACATTAGATATATTATATAGGATAATGATTATTTTAGATCTTAGTTCTATAAAAGATTCAAGGATATCATCAAGAATAAACTAACAAAAGCTTCAAAACCACCAAACCTTTCTGAATTAATCGAAATCTTTATTTTAATCGATAATTGTTTTTACAAAAGACAAATGAAGAAAAAGGGAATCATTCAGAAAAATAGAAAGTTTTCTAAACCTCAGCATCAGAACAGACATTACGATATCGACGATCCAATGGAATTGGATAAAGCCAAATATCGATATAAATCAAATAGATTTAATATTGAAGAAAAGAAAAGATGTAAAGAAAATAATCTATATTTCATTTATAAAAAGGGTAGATATATATTTCGAGATTGTAATCAAAAAAAACTATTCGTTGCAAAAGGCAAAAAACAAAGAAGATTTGAAAACAAAAGATAAGGATCTTGAAAAGTAAACATCTTAAAAGGTAACTTTCGCAAAATTGGATTGTTAGAAAAAGAGTTATCTCAATTATATCCAGAACAATTTAGGGAATTGGATATGATTATCTTATCTACAGAGATGGAACCATCCGGAAATGCCAACAAAGTGTTACGAGGGTAGCCGTCTAGATCACGTGGAAGTGTTCTAGGCTCTCGAGGTAGGTTTATAACTAAGCGTCAAGCAAGGACTTAAATAATGATAATAATGAATATATTATTCATAATTAATAGTAGAGTATATTAAATGATTGATCTTGAGTATGAAGCTTTATACAAAGGAAATCCATCTTGTTTATATAGACCTTCATTCTTTGTAGAATTTAAGGTTCCGTCTTATTTGAAGCCCTCCTGGATCCTAAGCTCCAAAACTCCTGGCTCCTTGGATCCTAAATTCCAAAGCTCCTGGCTCTTTGGATCCTAAATTCCAAAAGCTTCATTATATAATATTTGCTATATAATATATTGTTATCTATTATAATACTATCCCTTTTTTAGTTTAGTATTTGTCCCAAATGTTCTTATTAATAATTATTTTCTGTAATGATATTC
Organism: Sclerotinia glacialis; assembly: GCA_002162575.1. NCBI lineage: Eukaryota > Fungi > Ascomycota > Leotiomycetes > Helotiales > Sclerotiniaceae > Sclerotinia > Sclerotinia glacialis. The sequence continues at coordinate 120,248 of NGKH01000011.1, read as the reverse complement.
TGGGCATCATTTTCAATATATTATCTTCAACTATTAAGGTTTCTAAATATAGACAACGCATTTTCCTTTCTGAAACAATTCAAGCTTATAATTCCGATAGTATACTTTATTCCAATTGTTCCTGTTATAATCATCGTTGTATAATATTAAACGATCATTTACAATATTATAATGAATACATTCGTCGCAGGGTTTGTTGCGATGTTGTTCAGATTTCTATAAGTGATCTGGAAAGCCTTCATTTGGAAAAGGAACGACTTTAGTTTGAAAAAGATATTGCTTTTGAGATTGTGATATCGGGTTTTGTTTGTGTTTGTGTTTTTGAGTTAAGACAATAGGAATTGTATAAGTGTAATTGTGAAATGCTTTATTGTAGATTTAAATCCTTAGATAAATTTGATATTTTAAAAGGAAAGAAAAGATTAAAGAAAGAGTATATGAAGAAGGAGAAGAAGCAAACAAATATTGATCCTATTATTTTATCGATTTTGAATGATCCTAATTTCTTGTGGTCTAGTTTATCGTTTGATCGTTTTGTCTGTATGTTTCTTCGAATAAGATAAACTTTATCTCTTTCTTTAAGAGTAAATCCTATACTTCTTGATTCGTTATAATACAATACTGTCTTTAGAACAATGAATTGTAAATCTAAAGAGAGTTGTTTATAAAGTTCCTTGATTTCCATGATATCTTTTATAGCTTTGTCTGTATTCGTATTTTGTAGTAATGATGATTTATAAGCCAATAAATTGAACCCAAAGTTAATATATGCTAATGTTACTTTTGTGGTTTTTGTTTTTGATATATTATATGCGAATTGTATTAAGGGTAATAACTTAATTTAATTGTCTTGTTTATAATTGATGTAATAATGAAGATAGGCTTCTATTGTTTGGTTTAATCGTTTTGTTTGGTTATTTGTTTATAAATAAAAAGTTATTGAAAGCTTTTTTTTGATTCTAAACAATATTATAAAAGTAGACCAAAACTTCGATATAAATAGTTTATCTTTATCTGAAATAATCTTATCTGGTATATTATGAATACTGATTATATTCTATATGAATATATAAGCAAAATTATCTATTATCCAAGTTTCATAGAATAGTATTATATAAATGAACTTGATTAATCTGTCTATTATCATTAATATAAAATCGTATTCCTTTTGGATAACCGAATCCTTGGATAATGGTAGTTTCATTACAAAATCCTAAACAATGGACTTCCAAAGTTGAATAGGTAATTCGGGGGTTTTGAACTGATTATAAAAGATATGCCAAACAACTTTATTCTTTATACAGATATTATAATTCCTAATTACGTTTTCAATTATAATCCTTATCTTTGGAAAATAAACTTTTCTCCTTATTCTAATAAAGGTTTTTGCAATATCTTGATATTTGTAAATTGGTAATTTGTATTGTTCTATAATATAATCCTTAGTTAAATTAAAGGGTATATAAAGTTTGTTATAAAAATGGATAAATTCATTTTCAATAATGAATCCTTTTTCTAGATTATTTGGTATAATTAAGATTCTTTTGATTGTAATGTTTGTTGTATATTCCGTTTTTATAATATCTTTGATAGTATTATAATTTATTCCTGAAATAACAGTGAATTGTGGTTTATTATGAATTAAAGCATCATTGTCTTGTTTTAATATTATATATGATTTGTATATCTTATTTTGTAAATATTCTGGTTTTCGGTTAAGAGTATTTGTCCTAGCATTTTTGTTTCTTTTGATATATGAGATTCTGAAATTGTAAACAGCCATAATTTCCGATCATTGGATCTGCCATCGATTTAATTCCTTTGTTATAATGAAGTAAACCAAGTTCTTATGATTTGTATATATTTGTATTATATATTTCGATCCTTTTAAATATATTTTTTATTTTTTAAAAGTATCTATTATTGTTAATAATTCTTTGTTGTATATTTTATAGTTTAATTCGGTTAATGATAATTTATATGAATAATAAACAATTGATTGTTATTTCTTATTTAAATCTGATTGATTAAGTATTGTGTTTAATATATAATCTGAAAAGTTTATTTCTATGATTATTGGTAGTTCTAGGTCAAAAGCCTTGAGAACTGATTCTTTTACAAATGTTTCTTTAAAACATTCGAATATTGTTTATATTGTTTCTGTTCATCGAAATTCCCTTTGATTCTTTTTGGTGATCTCAATTATTAAAACGATTATTTTCGAGTAGTTCTTGATGAATCGTCGATAAAAGTTGGCGAACCTTAAGAAGGATTGTACTTCCTTTACATTTGTTGGTGATTCCCAATCTTTGATTGCTTTTATTTTATTAGGATTCATTTTGAGATCTTTGAAGAATATAATATAATCTAGGAATTCTGTTTCGGTAATATAGAATTCGTATTTGCTAGATTTGTATTGGAGATCTGTCTTTTCCAATTATTGCAAAACCTTATAGATATCTTGAATATATTGTTCTTTGTTTTTTGAGAATACCAATATATCATCTAGATAATATATATAACATATATTTAGGTGTTTCTTTAATATATTATTGATTAAATGTATATATATTGTTAATATGTTTATCAATCCGAATAATATAATCTGATACTTGTATAATCTATATCGAATTCTGAATATGGTTTTCTATTCTTCACCTTCCTTTATTCTGATGAGGTGAAATCCGTTTTGTAGATCAAACTTGGAGAAAATCTTGGTTTTTCCCAATCGATCCTTTAATTTTGTAATTAATAAAAGTGGGTATCGATCTTTGATCGTTATATCATTGAATTTGCGGTAATCTATGCAAAGCCTTTTTGTACCATTTTTCTTTGGTACAAATAATATAGGGCTAATTATTTGTGAGATGGATTCTTTGATCTATCCTTTTTTTAATGTATCATCAATATAATCCCTAAGTGTTTTTAGGTCAAAAGTTGATATCGGATAAATTGGGTTGAATGAAGGCATCTTGCCTTCTTTCAATATTATCTTATAATCCCATAATTTATGTTTTGGTAAAGCTTCATAACCTTTTCTTTCTTCGAATAATTTCTTATACTTCTGATATTATTCTGATATTGATGTTTTTTTTTGTTTTGTTACAAGGATGTTTTCAAACAACTTCTTTTATTTATTCTTTATTTGTATAAAAGATTCATTTTCCTTTGCTATTAATGAAGGATCCTGGATTTGATATTCTATATCGATAATGTTGTTCGCCTTTAGTTCTCCATTGTATATATTCAGTTTTGTTGGTTTTAATATATCTCGTTGATCGCTTTTCTTTGGAAATGATATAATTTCCGATAATCAATCAATCTGGGGGTTATATACCTTCAATTATAGTATTCCCAAAATGATCTGTTGATTCTTTAATAAAACAATATCGAATTAGATAATTTCTTTATATTAGATTATGCTTATTTACAATAAACGAATCTCCTGCGAGATCTTTTTGTCCAATCTGATTAGTTATCCATCAATTAATTGTAATTGATATAGTTTCTGTTTTGTTTGAAATTGTACTCCCAAATGTTTTATAGTTTCTGATATAATAAAATTTCCTATAACTTTTGAATTTATTATAACCTGGATTGTTTGTCTGTTTATTTTCGTATTACAATAGATCTGTTCTACCTGTCCTACAATATTCAATTGGGCTTGGACTTCCTTATAAATCTTAATTGTTTTTCCTTTTTTATAGATTCTTCTTACTTTCCTTTAAAAGAATCAACCTATAGCTTTTTTATCTGATAAATGAATTCCGTAAGTTTCATCGTAATAAACTGTCCAGTTTATAATAATATACTTAATTATCTATTCTTTCGATAATGATTCTTTTGATTCTATCTTATCGAAGGAAAAGGAAGAAGTTCGTAAATATTTCAATTTATATTGATTTATAATATTCAACCCTTTCTGATCTTAAAGTATTATATTGATTTCCTTTTGTTATGCTTCTTATTTGTAATTATTATTCTTAATAAAGTATAAAACATATAATTGGGATATAAAAGTAATATTGAATTGATCTTTGTTGAACTTCTTATAATAGCCTTTTCTTAATAATCTTTTGTTTCAACAATCTTTGGCTCGATAATCTGGTTTGTTATATTCGAAGTATAATTTGTTTTTGCATCTTTGTTTTATCTCTTTTTTGGATAATTTATCCTTGAATATTGTATTTAATTATATCGATTCTTTATAAGATTGTTTGTTTTTTTGAGGTCTTCCTTTATTCTTATAATATTTACTATAATCTCGATTTCTATAAAAGTTGAAAGATCGATATTCCTTTTAATATTTATAAAGTATCTTGTCCGCTTTAATAGATTTCTTGATCAATTTGTTTAGATCTTCCCAAGTACAATTGCGATCTAGTTCTAGCCTGACTTCAGGTTTGAACCTTTTCTGATAGTAATTCATTGTTGTGTTTTCTTCCTATTTAATGATACTTATATATTTCCTGAATTTCACAATATACTTGATTACTGACTTTGTTTGCTTGAGGCCATAAATCTTGGATTCAGCATTATATAATTCATTAACGTTTCCGAATACTCATCGTATTTCTCTCTTGAATCCTTCGAATCTTTCAAAAATGATTTGAATCGGATATATTCGCTTCTTCGGCTCACTCAAATAGATGAAATAATCTTTGAGATATAATTGGATTCATTTGGCAGCTTCTCCTTTGAAGTAGAAAACGGCCCAAATGCTTTTATCAACATCATAATTGAATTTATCTTGATTAAACTGAAAGTAGATCTCAAATTGAAGCAAAAAGGTTTCTAGCTTTTGTCGGTTACCTATAAATCGATCTGGTAAGACGACTTTAAGAGTTTCGGTGATAATGATCTCTTTAAGATCTTCGATACCTTCTATAACGATGTCTCCATCCTTGTCAGTACTTTCGGGGGTGACCTGGTTGATCATAATAAAGTTGTTAAATTGTAGTGTCTTGAAAGATATGATGTTGTTATTTATCAAATCAATACTTGAAATAATAATGATGCTCAAAATGTTATAAAGGTAGCCGTTTAGATCATATAGAAGTATTTGTAACGATACTGTACTGGAGGCAGCGGCTGCCTGAGGTTTCGTTGGTTGATAGTTGTAGGTTAAGGCTTTATCAATTGGATTCATTTGGAAGTGAAGTCGTTACTAGATCAAATAGAATGTAGGTAAATTAATTGATAATTAAGTTGAGCATAAAGCTTCTAAACTATGAAACTATTCTGATTATATACTGATCTCTTTTTGGAGCCTTGAGGAACCTGCGCTCCTGGAGGCTCCTAGGAGCTTTGAGGAGCTTATGCTCCTAAAGGCTTCATTATGTGATCTATCATTTGCTTTAGGACACTAGTCCTGGGACGAATCATATTCTAGGATACTTGTCCTAAGACCCAATGGTTGCTTAGCCTATTCTTCTTGGGACATCATTTGTTCTAGGACAATATTTGTCCTAGGATTTTTTATCGATAAAGATCCCTTCGAAGAAAGCGGCTCAAATACCGGTAACTAGATTTATTTTATAATAATGAGTGTGGTTCGTGACAGTATTCTAGACTTTCGAGATAGGTTTATAATTAGATATCAAATAGGGACTTAAATAATGATAATAATGAATATACTATTTGTAACTAATAATAAAATATACTAAATGATTGATTTTGAATATAAAGCTTTATATAAAGGAAATCTATTTTGTTTATATAGACCTTCGTTCTTTGTAGAACCCAAGGTTCTGTTCTATTTGAAGCCCTCTTAGATCTTAGGTTTCAAAGCTCCTGGCTTCTTGGATCCTAAGCTTCAAAGCTCCTGGCTCCTTGGATCCTAAGCTCCAAAGGCTCCATTACATAACACTTGCCACGTGATACATTGTTACCTGTCGTAACACAAAGGAGTCAAGCTTACAAGAAACCACAAATCAGTCAAATTGTTCGAAAAGGAAAGATCTATAAAAGGATCCGAAAACAATCAACAAATCAATGAGGATCTTTTGAAACCTTAAAAGAATGAACTATGGTACTTGACCAATTACCTCGATGGAAAACATATATAGTGTCATCATAAAGAACAAAAACCTGATTTTGTAGAAAAATATCAGATTCATAATCATTCAATTTTGTTGATCTTATATATTATTATTTATAACAACCTTTATCGAATAGTATTCAAAGAGAATATATAAGAAGACAACACTAAGAGATTTGTTATGGATTTAGACTCTCTTTATATTAATAAAGGATAGGAGAACAATGATTATGATTTAGAAATCGGAGATATATAGGAAATCCTATTACAAGCTGGATATCGCAGGATCTGGCGCAGGATTAATTATTACTATGAACGCTAATAGATTGAAGATTATTGTTGAGATTTTCAAATAGAATCAATAAAACTATTAATAACTACATCCTATAGATTATTGAATATAAACGAGTATTAGTATAAATAATTGAATCTCTTTATCAAAGAACAGATCACCAAACTATTATCGTTAGAACTAAATAGTATAATTGGGATTGGATAATTAATCATAGGAATCAATCTCGAAAAACAAGAAGTTAAAGCTTTGATCAATTCAGAAGTTATGGGAATATTCATGGATCCCAATTTCGTTGAAAAAAATGGAATCCCTATTAAGCCAAAAGAACATCTATATCAATTGATATTATTAAAAGAAAAGAAAACTGAAATAGATAAATAAATACAAAGACAAACTAATACTCTCAAAATAATTATATCAAAAAGGTATATAGAACAAATCAAATTGAATTTAATATCATTAAACAGATATACAATAGTCTTAGGAATCCTTTGGATTAAAAAACATAATCCAAATATTAATTGAGTAAAGAATATCTTTATATTTGATCATTACAAATACAAAAATGAATGATTATATAATCCAAAGAAACAAACTTCTAAAGAAACCGGATATTATATTATAATAACTACAGATCCTTTATTGGTCGGCGAAATCAATACAAAAAAAATTCCAATACAATACAGAAAATTCGTTAAGCTATTCAAAGATCTACAGGACTTGAAAGCTTTGTTAGAATATAAGTCTTGGGATTATAAGATCAATTTCAAAGAAGGATTTATATCTCCAATTAAGAGATTAAGATTATATAACCTTAATACTTTAAGAATATAAGAAGAATATCGATCGAAAACTGAAAAGAAAGAATAGATTAGGAAATCCAAATCTCTTTATACATTTAATGTATTATTAGCATTCAAAAAAGAAGATCCAAATGATCAACCTTGTAAAGACTATTACCAAGTGAACAATGGGATCATTAGGGATATATACCTTATACTCAAAGTTCAAAAGCTAAAGAATAAATTGAGCAAGGCAATAATCTATATTAAGTTGGATCAAAGAAACACCTTCAATCTTATACAAATCAAAAAAGGATATAAATAAAAAACCGTTTTCATATTATCTTTCAGATTATAGGAATATATTGTTATATTATTTGGATTAATAAATATATTTGCTATATATCAATGATAAAACAACGAAATATTTAAGGAGTTTAATTTATTTGTAATCTGTTATTTGGATGATATCCTGGTCTTTTTTCAAAAGAAGAAAGAATATGAAGAATATATCCTCAAAGTATTCGAAGTATTTAGGAAAGTTGATTTACAATTCAAATTATCAAAATGCAAGTTTGGAGTCAAAAAGGTAACTTTTCTGGGATATATAATTGAATTAGGATAAATAAGCATTGATTCAAAGAAAACCGAGAAAGTAAAGAATTGAGAACGATTTAGAAATATTAAAGATGTACAAATTATACTAGGATTCGCCAATTTTTATCGAGTATTTATCAAAGACTTTTCCAAGATAATAGAACCATTTACAAATATAATGAAAAAAGATATAGGATTTGTATAGAACAAAAAGGCAGAACAAACTTTTCAGGAAATCAAAAACAGATTTATTAAAGAACCTATATTTTACAATTATTATAATGATCGAGAAAGCATCATTGAAACAGATGTTTTCGATATCTATATAATAGAAGTTCATCTTTAAAGAAATGACAATAAGAAACTATATCTAATTGTTTATTATTCCAGCAAGATAGATAAAATAAAGCAGAATTACAATATCTATAAAAAAGAACTTATGGTTATAGTCAAATCATTGAAGCATTGGAGAATCTATTTCCAAAAGGCTAAATTCCCAGTAATCATCTATATTGATTATATAAATCTACAAATCTTCATTATAATTAAAGTCTTGGATAATCGAAGATTGGTTCGATGGGTTGAAGAATTAGTTAGTTTCGATTTGATAATCAAGTATGTCAAAGGAAAGGACAATGCAAGGGCAGATGCATTAAGCAGGTTATTAGAATATAAAGATGATAAAACCTATCAAAAGACAATAATTTTGAAATCTCTTTCAAATAAAGACCTTATTCCAAATTTAACAGAAATTGTTGTTTTAGAGAATAAATCAATAAAGGTCTGGAAAAACAAATTTACAAATATATAATTGAATAAGGAGAATATCAAATAATCTGAGTTATCAATAATTGTAAATGGATTATTACAAATTGTAAAGAAAATTTGGCTATCAAGTAGCATTACTACAGAATTTATTGAAGAACAATATATATTGCTAATTTATAATCATTAGGGAGTACGAAGGATATATTTAAGAATTAAAAGACAATATTGAAATCTGGGATTCCGAATTATAATCAAGAAAATGATCATCGAATATAATATTTATATCAGAAACAAAGTTTCTCGTTATACCCCTTATAGATAGATATATACAATTGAAATACCACCAATATTATGGAAATCGATATTATAGGATTTCATAGAGCTGCTACCTAAATCTAAAGATCCAACAATAAGAATGGAGTACGATTATTTCCTAATCATTATGGATCGATTAATCAAGTATATAATATTAATATTATACAAGACCATCTTAATTGCAGAAACCCTAACAATTATATTCCTAAAAGAGGTTATTACAATATATAAATTATCAAAGGAAATATTATTTGATAAAGATAAACTCTTTATATCAAAATTCTGGATCGCTTTAGTAATGTTATTAGATATGAAAAGGAAAATATTTACAGTATTCCATCTATAAACAAATGAAGGGAACAAATAAATAAACCAGATTATCGAAGTATATTTACATTATTATATGAATTATCAACAAAATAATTGAATAGAATTATTACCTTTAGCATAATTCGTATACAATAGCTTTGCTTCAGAAACTACTCAAATCTCCCTGAACTATATCAACTTTGGATACAAATTAGTTATATACCGAGAACCAGATATTCCAGAAATAGAGAACCAATCTGCTAATATACAAATAAAGAAACTCAAGGAAATTCATAAAGAATTAATAACGGAACTCAAATTTGTTATTGAAAGAAATGCTCATTATTATAACAAAAAACATAATCAGAAGCCAATATTAAAAGAAGGGGATAAAATCTATCTACTCTGGAAAAACATCGAGACAAAGAGACCAAATGCAAAATTGGACTATAAGAAATTGGGACTATTCAAAATCAAGAAAATTAAAGGATCCTTGAATTATAAGTTGGCGTTATCAAGAAATATGAATATTCATTTAGTATTCTATATATCTTTGTTTGAATTAGTATCATTAGAAGTATTTAAAGCTTTTGAAACCGAAATCATATTTATTGATCAAAACGCCGAGTATAAAATGAAGAAGATATTAGATTACAAATATATTAAAAACAAAGTCAAATATTTGATGAAATGGGAAAATTACCTGGATTCCAAGAATATATGAGAATTAGAAAAAGATTTCAAGCATTTTGAGAAGTTTGAGGAGTTTCGTTGATAAAATCCGGATTTATTTAGAAAAAGGGAGAATTCAGTATGATTTGTATAATTGGTGAATTCATTGAATGTAAAAAGGAGGATTCAGGGAAATCGGAACTAATCGCAGGGAATTCAGGATCAAATTGATCAAATTGACCAGAAGGGTTGGGAGGAACAATAGGCATTGAAGTTGCAACAATTTCTTTTTCTTTTTTTTGTCTTTCCTTCTCCTTTAAAGCATCAAATTCATCGATATACTTGAAACCTTGCTTAATTATCTTTTTACAATATTCACATAAATAATCTTGTTGTTTTCGGAAATACAAGATCTTAATTATAATCTTTTCCTTTTCTTTTCGAAGTTTTTCTTTTTGTTTATTCAAAGATTCTCAATCATTCATTCTTGGGATCTTTTTATCCTATATATCTTCTAAATAATGTTCGGTATCGCAAAGAATACAAGAATATATACATTCAGAACAATGAATCTTTCGTATATTATTCAGAATCTTAATACAATATAGATTTTCTGTATAATAATATATACAAAGAATCATTTCTATACCAGAATTCTGAATTTCAATAACAAAATGGGATTTCTCTTTATCTTTTCGACAAATCTTATAGAAATACGAATTGTTCATGATAAAGAGAAGGTCGGAGGATGTAAAGATAAAAAACAAGTGGGATACCCATTAATTATAAGCGATCGAGGACGATGCTTAACCAGGAAGATAATAGTATCACGATTCATTATTAGGATTGGTAATATTATGATATTAGCAAACTGATTAATTAAAAGAGCTCGGGTTTTGTACAAAAGCGATCAGGTTTCATCAAATTAGTATATGATCTTGGTCACCTGAAGATCGTATATGTACGCATCATCAGAAATCATGTAATAGAGCCTTCAGGAGCATAGGTTCCTCCAGGCTTCTAGAAGCCTTTAGGAACAGAAGCTCTTTAGGGCTCCAAAAAGAGATCAGTATATAAATAGAATAGTTTTATAGTTTAGGAGCTTTGTGCTCAACTTAATTATCAATTAGTTATCTATATTCTATTTGATCTAATAACGACTTCACTTTCAAATGAACTTTATTGATAAAACCTTAACCTACAATTATCAACCAACGAAATCTCAGGCAGCCGCTGCCTCCAGTACAGTATCGTTACACTATACTCCACCATTCCATAAAATCCTTCAAATATTCTACAAAAATCCCTTCAAACTATTCATCTTATCATATCTCAATATATTATATCTCATCTACCTCTATACATCTCTTTTCCTTTATATTACCTACTTGTTACGACGGGTAACATTACATCATATAATAGGAGTCATATGAGGGAGCGCTCAGGAGCCAAGACTCCAAGGAGGGTATCGGGAGTTAGGATTCCAAGGAACTCCAGAGTATAAAGGTTTATATAAGGAATCAGGATTCCATTACAATATAAAGCTTTATGTTTAAGATCAATCATTATTTTTATAGTATAATTACAAAAATAACAAATCAGTTACTATATTACCTTATCGATTATCTATTGAAGTTTAATCTAAATCTATTTTATATTTAGATCTTTATAATCATTTTTGTATAATCAAAAGGTTGTCTTTATAATACTTTGAATATTATTATTGTTTCAAATACTGAATCGATATTAATCGTTCAATATAATGATTATCAGCAATGTTCTATAAGAGAACCAGTATATCAATATATTTTCAACAAATCAGATAATCGATAAAGACAACGATATCATTATAAAAGAATCCAAAGATATTATGATCAACGAAACCCTTAAGATAGTTTTATCAAACAAATATATTGGAAATCGATAAGAATTTGAGATATTCCTATTATAATTTGAGATGTACTTTAAGTTCAATAAGGATAAATTCATTATCGATTCAATCAAAAATGTATAAGTTATATTGTATCTTAAAGGAGAATGTTACGACGGCCAACATCCATGCCGCGTCACATAACTAAATATAGGGTAATGTAACAAAGTCACGTTATGGACCGCATAACGGTCTTGATTAGTTATAAATATAAAGGGTTATATAAACAAGATGGATTTCCTTTATATAAAGTTTCATATTCAAGATCAATTATTTAGTATACTCTACTATTAATTATAAATAGTATATTCATATTGTCATTATTTAAATCCCTGTTTGATATTTAATTATAAATTTATCTTGAGAGTTTAGAACACTTTCATATAATCTAAACGATTACCCTTGTAACACTTTGAGCATCATTATTGTTTCAAATATCGATTCAATAAGTAACGATATTATATCTTCCAAAACATCATAATTTAACAATTCTGTTATGATTAACTAAATCATTTTTAAAAATACCAATAAAGACAAAGACATCGTTATAGAAGATATCGAAGATCTCAAGGAAATCATTATTATTGAGATTCTTAAAATCGTCTTATCAAACCGATTTATAAGCAACCGACAAGAGCTAGAAATCTTCTTGCTTCAATTTGAGATCTACTTTCAATTCAATTAGGATAAGTTCAACTATGATGTCGATAAAAACGTCTGAGTTGCTTTCTATTTCAAAAAAAAAGCCGTTAAATAGATCTAATTATATCTCAAAGATTATTTCATCAATTTGAGTAAGCCTAAAAAGCAAATATACTCGATTCAAACCATCTTTGAAAGATTCGAAGGATTCAAGAAAGAAATATAACAAGTATTCAGGAATGTTAATGAATTATATAATGTTGAATCCAAGATCTATAATTTCAAATAAACAAAATCAATAATCAAGTATATTATAGAATTCAAAAGGTATATAAATATTATTAAATAGAAAGAAAACATAACGATAAATCATTATTGAAAAGGGTTCAAACCTGAAATCAGGTTAGAACTAGATCGTAATTGTATTTGGGAAGATCTAAACAAGTTGACCAAGGAATCTATTAAAGCAAATGAGATGTTTTACAAATATCAGAAGGAATGCTGATCTTTCGATTTTCATAAAAACCAGGATCATAATAAGTACCACAAGAATAAAGGAAGATTTCGAGAAAACAAACAATCTTACAAAGAACCGATGTAATTGGATATAATATTTAAGGACAAATTATTTAAGGAAGAAATAAAACAAAGATATAAAGACAAATTATACTTTGAATATAATAAACCAAATTATCAAGCCAAAGATTATCGAAACAAAAGATCGTCAAAAAGAGATTATTATAAAAAGTTTGGTAAGGATCAATTCAATATTACTTTTATACCTCAATTATACGTTTTATATTCCATCGAAAACAATAATTATAAACGAAAAGAACATCAAAAGGAAATCGATATAATGCTTCAAGATCAGGAAAAATTGAATATTATAAACCGATATAAATTGAAATGTTTACAAATTCTTTCCCCTTTCTTTGTCAAAGCAGAACCGAAAGAATTACTATTGGAAGAACAGACAATCGAACACATTGTTATAAGTTGGACAATTTGTTACAATGAAACTTGCAGAATTCATTTATTAGATAAAGAAACTACAAATTGGTTCTTTTAAAAGAAAACAAGAAGATCTTTTAAGAAGGGAAAGCCAATCAAGATCTATAAGGAAGATCAAGGCCAATTGAATATTATAGGACAAACAGATCAGATCTATTGCAATACGAAAATAAATGGACAAATAATCAAGGCTATAATAGATTCAAGAATTACAGGAAATTTTATTATATTAGAAATTATAAAGTATTTGAAAGTACAATTTCAAACAAAACAGAAACTATATCAATTGCAGTTAATTGATAAACAATTAGTTGGATTGGACGGAAAGATTTTGCAGGAGATTTGTTCATTGTAGATAAGTATAATCTAATACAAAGAGGTTATTTAATTCGATGTTGTTTTATTAAAGAATCAACAAATCATTCTGAGAATATTATAATTGAAGGTATATAACCCCCAGATTGATTGGTTATCGGAAACTATATCATTTCTGAAGAAAGGCAATCAACAAGATATATTGAAGTTAACAAAACTGAACATATACAATGGAGAATTGAAAGCGAACAGCATTATTAATATAAGATATCAAATCCAAGATCCTTTATTAACAATAAAGGAAAATAAATCTTTTGTATAAATAAAGAATAAGCAAAAGAAGTTGCTTGAAAACATCTTTATAATGAAACAGAAAAAGATACCAATACCAATACAATACCAGAAATACAAGAAATTATTCGAAGAAAGAAAAGGCTATAAAGCTTTATCAGAATATAAATTATAGAATTATAAGATAATATTGAAGAAAGGTAAAATGCCTTCATTCAGTCTAATTTATTCAATATCAGTTTCTGATTTAGAAACGTTTAGGGATTATATTGGCGATGTATTAGAAAAGAAATAAATCAAAGAATCCATTTCACAAATAATTAGCCTTGTATTGTTTATATCAAAGAAAGATAGTATAAAGAGACTTTATATAGATTATTGCAAATTCAACAATATAACGATCAAAGATCGATATCTATTTCTATTAATTACAGAATTGAAGGATTGATTGGGAAAAACCAAGATTTTCTCTAAGTTTGATCTACGAAACGGATTTCACCTTATCAGAATGAAGGAAAATGAAAAATGGAAAACTGTATTTAAAATTCACTACGGATTATACAAATATCAAATAATATTATTCGATTTAACAAATGTATCAATAATATATATATATTTAATTAACAATATATTAAGAAAACATTTAAATATATGCTGTATATATTATCTAGACAATATATTAGTATTTTCAGAAACAAAGGAACAATATATTCAGAATGTTTATAAGGTTTTATAACAATTGAAGGAGGCAGATCTTCAATGCAAATTTAGCAAATGCGAATTTCATATTACCGAAACAGAATTCCTAAATTATATTATATTCTTTGGAAGTCTCAAAATGAATTCTGATAAAGTAAAAACAATCAAAGAATAAGAATTATCAATAAATGTAAAAGAAATACAATCCTTCTTAAAATTCGCCAATTTTTATCGATGATTCATTAAGAACTATTTGAAAATAGCTGCCTTAATAATCGAGATTATTAAAAAGAATCAAAAGGAATTTCGATGGACAAAAGCGATACAAATAGTATTCGAATGCTTTAAAGAAATATTCGCAAAAGAATTAGTTCTCAAGGTTTTTGATTCAGAATTATCAATAATTATGAAAACAGATTCTTCAAATTACATATTAAACACAGTATTCAATCAATCAGATTTGAACAAAAAATAATAATCAATTGTTTATCATTTATATAAACTATTGTTAATCGAACTGAATTACGAAATATACAATAAAGAATTATTGGCAATAATAGATGTTTTTAAAAAATGAAGAGTGTATTTGAAAAGATCGAAATATATAATGCAAATATATACAGATTATAAGGACTTGGTTTACTTTACTACAACGAAGGAATTAAATCGATGATAGGTCCGATGATCGGAAATTATAACTGTTTATAACTTCAGAATTTCATATATCAAAGGAAACAAAAATGTTAGGGTAGATGCTTTCAGCCGAAAACCAGAATATTTACAAAATAAAACATACGAATCATATACAATATTAAAATAGGATAACAATACTTTAATTTACAATAAATCATAATTCATTGTTACTTCAAGAATAAACTATGATATTATCAAAGATATCATAAAAACAGAATATACAATAGATATTACAATCAAAAGAATCCTAATTATATCAGATAATCTAGAAAAAGGATTCACTATTGAAGATAAGTTTATTCATTTTTATAATAAGCTTTATATACCTTTTAATCTAGTTAAGGATTATATTACAAAACAATATAAACTATCAGTTTATAGGCATCAAGGTATTGCAAAAACCTTTATTAGAATAAGGAAAGAAATATATTTTCCAAAAATGAGGATTGTAATTGAAAACGTAATTGGGAATTACAATATCTATATAAAGAATAAAGCTGTCTAACATACCCTTTATAATCAGCTCAAAACCCTTGAACTATCTATTCAACCTTGAAAGTTCATTGCTTAGGATTTTGTAATAAAACTATTATTATCCAAAGATCTGGTTATCCAAAAGGAATACAACTCCATATTGATAATAACAGACAAATTAACTAAATTCGTTTATATAATACCATTCTATAAAACTTAAATAACAGACAACTTTGCTTATATATTCTTACAAAATATAATTAACATTTATAATGTACTAAATAAGATTATCTCAAATAAAAACAAATTATTCACATCGAAGTTTTGATCTACCTTTATAATATTATTTGAAATCAAAAGAAAGCTTTCAACAGCTTTCCATTTACAAACAGATAATCAAACAAAACGATTAAACCAAACAATGAAAACCTATCTTCGTTATTACATCAATTACAAACAAAACAATTGAATTAAATTATTACCTTTAATATAATTCATATATAATATATCAAAAATAAAAACCACAAAAATAATATCAATATATACTAACTTTGAATTCAATCTATTAGCATACAAATCACCATTGCCACAAAATACAAATACAAACGAAATCATAAAAGATATCATAGAAATCAAAAAGCTTCAAGAACAACTCTCTTTGGATTTACAATTCATCGCTTTAAGAATAGCATCGTATTACAACGAATCAAAAAGTATAGGACTTACTTTTAAAGAAAGAAATAAAGTTTATTTTATTCGAAGAAATATATAGACAAAACAACCAAACAATAAACTAAACTACAAGAAACTAAAACCATTCAAAATCAATAAAATAATAAGATCAATCAATTATAAATTAAAATTATTATACACAATGAATATCCACCCAATATTCTATATCTCATTCTTCAAAAAAGCATTATCTAAAACACCGAAAACACCAAACCCGAAAATCGATCCAATCAACCCAAAAGAAGAATATTATATCGAAGAAATACTAGATTGCAAATATATTAACAAAAAAGTCAAATATTTAATCAAATAACAAAACTATCCATATTTGGAAAATATTTGGGAATCTAAAAAGAACCTTGGTACTCCTGACCTATTGAAGGAATTTCACCAATACTATCCAAACCTCCCCAAAAAGGATCCAAAGGACTCAAAAAAGAAGAAAGATCGAAATCATTCAAAACATTCGAATTAATCTCGACAAACTTTAACAAAACAATATTTACTTGCTCTTTCTCCTTCTTTATATACTTATTCTCCAATCTCTCCTTTTCTTCAATTTCTACAAACTTATCGAAAGTACACAAACCCCAACAAAGCATTTCAGACTTTCGTTTTAACAAAAAACGTTTCTGCTTCCTAAATCAAAGGATCCTAATTATAATCTTCTGAAAAACTTCAATAGTTGTTTTCTTTTTCTATTTTAACTTTGCTTTTTGACGATCCAAACTATCCCAATTGCTTTCCGACGGATCTTGAACATCATATTTCTTCCCTTGACGAATATATTCAATACAACGAAAAGAATCAATTAAAAAAACAATGCATTTACATTCTTGACAATTATACAAAGAATACAAAGGCATTTCGAATCCACAAGCTTCTATTAAACGAATTAAACGAAATTGTTCCTTCTTCTTTTGCAAAACTATAATTATAATAATAAAAGAAATCTATCAATAAAAGAAATATAAAGGAAAAATTACATTATATAATGTTCGGGACAAATATTAAATTAGAAAGGGGATAATGTTACGATAACCAATATCTATACTGTATCATATGATTAAATACAGGGTAATGTAACAAAGTTACATTATGGATTGCTAAAGAACGCTGACAATCCAGGATTGCACAATGATCTTGATTAACTATAAATATAAAGGATTATATAAACAAGATGGATTTCCTTTATATAAAGCTTCGTATTCAAGATCAATTATTTAGTATACTCTATTATTAATTACGAATAGTATATTCATATTGTCATTACTTAAATCCTTGCTTGACGCCTAATTATAAACCTACCTCGAGAGCCTAGAACACTTCCACATGATCTAGACGGCTACCCTCGTAACAGAGAAGTATTTAAATGGATTCAATCTTATTTATATGATTACTTCAAGTATAGCGATTCGGATTGTATACAATCAATCAGAACAATCTTCAATACCTTTAACGGATTTAAGAAAAAGATTCGAATAGTATTTGATAATATTAATAAAGAAAAAGTAATTGAGAAAAAGCTATTTAATATTAAACAAATAGAATCAATTGTTAAATATATTATAGAATTTCGATAATATATAGAAATGATAAGATAAGATTCGATAATTATTATAAACTATTATTATAAAAAGCTTAAACCAAAAGTTAGATTGGAATTCGACAGATAATTTGTAAACAAAGACTTGAACGATTTGATTAAGGAATCTATCGAATACAATGATCGATTTTATAAATACAAAACAAATCAATAGATTTATAAATCTCAAAAAGATCGAAATCAAAAGAAATACCAAAAAAACGAAAATAAACAATATTATAATTTAAAATAATATAAAGATCTTATAAAATTAGATACTATTTATAAAATATCAATTCAAAACGATTCTAAAAAGAAACAATGATGAAATAATAAATTATATTTTGAATATAAAAAAATAAATCATCAAACAAAAAACTATTGAAGCAAAAATAATACTAATATAAGAAAAAATGGATATCAAAAAAAGAAATTCGATCAAAGTCAATTTAATATTATTTTTATCCTTTAATTATATATAGTTAATAAAATTGATCTATTTACAAATCAATTATCAATATATATTAAAAAAGGATTCAAACAAAAGAAACTCGAAGAAAAAACTGAGAATTCATAATAAATTGAAAAAGAATCTAGTTAAAAAGAGCTATAAATTATTCAAGAAATCGATGAATGGAATCGCTGTATTTGGAAGTTCGGAAATACAGATAACAAAACCCTTAATAAAGATACTAGTGTAATTAACGTTCAAATAGAAGAAACCTACGAAACATAATTCATCAACAAATATCGAATTCTATAGTATAGGATTATTATCAATATATCCTTTATTGAAAGGATTAATTATAAATATATGGAATATCCAGAAATTGATGAAATATAAGAAGTCTTTTATTATCATTCAAACATAAAGATCGAAAGCAATGATGTTTTTTTATACAGAAAAATAAGCAATGAATATCAATTTATAATTTAGATTATAATACCATTATTAATAATAAGAAATCTATTAAGAATACAGGATGATATTATATCAATAACAATCTAAAAAGATATACTTAATAATAAAATAAGAAAAGGTATAGATATTACAAAATTATTAAATGAAGAAGAAAAATTATACAATTTTGCATTTTTAAACAATAATCATCTATATTTACAAATTGATTAAAATCAATTGAATACAATAAGCTAAACAAAACAGATTTACTGCAGAATTAAAATAAATGAACAAATAATCCAGATTATAATAAACTCAAAAACCATAGAAAATTTTATAATATCAGAAACTATAAAGTATTTGGGAATACAACTTTAGACGAAATCGAAACCTTACCAATTGCAACTAATTAATAGACTGTTACGGGGACAGCCTCTTGGTCACACAGAAATGACTATAGAGTTCTGAACGCGAGGTAGGTTTAGACTAAACTTCAAGCAGATGATCGATAGGGTTATATAGTAATTGATTTGTTATTTTTGTAATTATACTATAAAAGTAATGATTGATTTTAAGCACGAAGTTTTATATTATAATAGAATCCTGATTCCTTATATAGATCTTCATACTCTAAAACATTCAGGATTTTCTAAATTCTTAAATCTAAATCCTTTATAGATTTTACTTTATTATATTTAATATATAAGGTCCATTATATAAATGATTATATTATATTACCTATTGTAATACTATTCCCTTTTTAGATTAACATTTGTCTCAAATATCTATATAGTATAATTTCCCTATTTAATTGTATTAATCAATAAATATTGTTTTTTTATTATTATACTTTTTATACAATCTAAAAAATATAAAGAATATATCGAATTAGTTTTGTTAATCGAGTTTTGTAATATTGATATATCTTTATATATTTATTACAATAAACATTTTCATTATTATATTGTTTCTAAGGAAAATTCTGTTTATTGTAGCGAATATATCTATTATAATCAGAAATGCAATGTTTCTAATCTTTTCATTGATAATACAATAAGCATTATTTATAAATAAAAACGTTTGGATCAAAAGTATAAGGTTATTTTATCTAAACTTTTTCGTTTGGACAAACAATAGCGTTTCCTTTGCAATCATACTTTTGAAATGTTTCGTTGTAATCTCTTTATAATAGATGAATTAAATGTAGTAAAGGAACAGGAAAGGTTGGAGAATGAATATATAAAGAAAAAGAAGACCAATACAATAGTTGTGGTAATTGATCCTAACGATCCTTTCTCTTTCGACTTCCTTGATTATTTGTTATCGCCAATATCCGACACAAAGTTTGAAGCTTTATTGGCAGATATAGGTATTGTAAACGAAACACTTATAATTTCTTAAGGCAATTGAGATTTTTCTTGAATTCCTATATATTTTCTGAATATAAATAATCCAATTATTTGATCAAATATTTGATTTTGCCTTTGATATATTTACAATCTAGTATTGTTTCGATATCATATATAGCTTCTGAATTGATTGATTTGATTTCGATGAATAGCATATTTGATACTTTTGGTGGTATTGGTTCAAACAAGGATATATAGAATATTGAATGGATATTTATAATATTGAATAGTTTCAACCGATAATTGATAGAATTTACCATTTTTTCAATCTTAAATGATCTTAGTTTTTTATAATCTAATTTATTACTTAATCTTTTTGTATCGATATTGTATTATAATAAATAAACTTTATTTTCCTTTTTAAATATTGGTTCTATATTATGTTTCTTATTATAATAAACTATTATATATAAGGATATGAATTTTAAATCAAAAGATAACTGCTTTTGAAGATCCTTAAATTGTTCAACTTTAATAATAACTAATTCGACATTTGTTTTTTGTGATATCGGAATTCTATATACTTTAGGATTAAAACCGAAATTAGTATATATTAATGTAATCTTTGTAGTTTCCATTTCCGATATATTATATACGAATTGAATTATAAATAATAACTCTACCTAATTGTCTTATTGATAATTGATATAATATCTAAAGTATACTTTCATTGTTTAATTGATTCTTTTTGTTTAATCATTTATTTATAAATAAAAAGAAGTAGATAACTTTTTTGTTACTTTTAATAATCCTATAAATATAATCCAGAACTTTGAAATAAAGAACTTGTCTTTATCTGAAATTATTTGATCTGATACTTTGTATATATTAACTATATTCCTGAAGAATACAAAAGCTAATTATTCAGTATCTTATAATTCTTTGAATAATATTATATATACAAATTTCATTAATCTCTTGATTATAATGAATATAGAATTATACTCAACTCTTATAGTAAGATCTTTTGAAAATAATAGTTTGATTACAAAATCCTATATAATAAACTTCCATAATTGAGAAGATATATCTAGTATCTGAAACTAACTATACAAAATATATCGTAATGATTTGTTCTAAATACAAATATTACAATTCCCAACAACTTCTTTAATTATATTTCTTATTTATAGAAAATAATTAATTTCCCTGAGTTTTACAAATATTCTTGCAATCCTTTAATATCTATATATTAGTAACTTATATTGTTCTATTACAAAAATCTTTGCTAAATGATTTGAAATATATATCTTTCTATAAAAGTAGATCATTCCATCTTCGAATATAAATCCTGATTCTAATTTCTTTAAAATATATATAGCTATTGTATCGGCTTTATAATATTCTTGGATTAAAATATCAAAGTGTTCATTTTCTAATCTATATATAACTACAAATTATAATATATTATAAATTAAAGAATCGTTTTGTTTTTTAAATATTATATATAATTTGTAACTTTTGTTTTCTTGATATTTTGGTTTTCGGCTTAAAATGTTTGTTCTAACATTTTCTGTTCCTTTAATATATGAAATTCTGAAATTATATATAATTATAATTTCCGATTATCTGATTTGTTGTCTATTGAATTGTTTTATAATAATAAAATAAATTAGATTCTTATAATTTGTAAATACCTATATTATATATTTAGATCTTTCCAGATACATTCTTTATTCCCTGAATACTTCGATTATTACTAAAAGTTCTTTGTTGTAAATCTTATAGTTTAATTCTACTAACAATAGTTTCCAGGAATAAAATATAATTAATTGTTATTTCTTATTCTTATTTGATTGATTAAATACAATGCCAATAACAAAATCTAAAGAATCCATTTCAACAAAGATTTCCTTTTTTAGATCGAATATAAACAATATTGATTCTTTAATTATTATTTGTTTAAATATCTCAAATGATTCTATTGTTTTGATAATCCAATCGAATATTCCTTGATCTTTTCTAATAAAATCGATTAAATGAATAATAATTATCGAATATTCTTATATAAATTATTGATAGAAATTGATGAATTTTAAAAAGGATTATATTTCTTTTATATTGATTAATTATTTCTATTTGAATATTGTTTTAATTTTGTTTTTATTCATTTTGAATCTTTAATCTGATATTATAAATCCTAGGAATTCTGTTTCTATAATATAGAATTTGTATTTATTAGATTTGCAAAACAAATCTGAATTTGTTAAGCATTTTAGGATATTGTTGATATTCTTAATATACTGATTTTTATTAATTGAATATATCAAAATATTATTCAAATAATATATATAGTATATATCAAAATAT
>NGKH01000011.1:60936-91820 GCA_002162575.1 Sclerotinia glacialis | reverse complement strand
GTTATAATAAAGAGATTAACAAAATTCATATATATAATATTATTCAAAAAATTATGGAATATTGAACAATTAATTTTTATATTCTTCAGAAATATAATTAATATATACAAAGTATCAGATCAAATAATTTCAAATAAAGATAAGTTCTTTATCTCAAAATTCTAGATTATATTTATAAAATTATTAAAAATAATAAGAAAACTATTTATTTCCTTTTATTTATAAATAAATAATCAAACAAAAAGAATTAATCAAATAATGAAAACATACCTTAAATATTATATCAATTATCAATAAAACAATTGAATAAAGTTATTATTTATAATTCTATTTATATATAATACATCGAAAATGGAAATTACAAAGATTATACTAATATATACTAATTTCGGTTTTAATCCTAAAGCATATAGAATTCCGATATCACAAAAAGCAAATGCCGAATCAATTATTATTAAAGTTGAACAATTTAAGGATCTTCAAAAACAATTATCTTTTGATTTAAAATTTATATCCTTATATACAATAATTTATTATAATAAGAAATATAATATAAAATCAATATTTAAAAAGAGAAATAAAGTTTATTTGCTATAATATAACATTAATACGAAAAAACCAAATAATAAATTAGATTATAGGAAATTAAGATTATTCAAGATTGATAAGATAATAAATTCTATCAATTATCAATTGAAACTATCCAATATTCTATATATCCTTATTCGAATCAATACCACCAAAAATGCCAAATGTATTATTCACCGAAATCGAATCAATCAATCCAGAAGCCATATATGATATCAAAACAATACTAAATTATAAATATATTAAAAACAAAATCAAGTATTTGATCAAATAATTGGATTATCTATATTCAGAAAACATATAGGAATTTAAGAAAGATCTCAATTGTTTTGAAAAGTTATAGATATTTTATTTGAAATACCTATATTTGCCAATAAAGCCTTAAGTTTTGTATTGGATATCGATGACAATGAATAATCGAAGAAATCGAAAGAAAAAGGATTGTTAAAAACAATTGTTATAATTATTATATTTGTCTTCTTTTTCTTTATATATTTATTTTCCAATCTTTCTTTTTTTTCAAAAGCATCTAGTTCATCTAAATATTTAAGGTTGTGATCAGTTATTCATTGATGTCGTTTATGTAATCATTTCTATTGTTTTCGGAAATGAAGGATCTTCATTATAGCTTTTTTTTCTTTTATATAAAGATGTTCCTTTTGATAATCCAAAGTATATCAGTCAGTCTCTCGAAGCACTTTATGATCTTATTCATCGGACAATAGAAATTCGGTATCATAAAAAGAATATATATATATATTCAAAACAACAAAAACAATTAAAACAAAACAAATCTTTAATATAATAGAATCTATCTAAACAACAATGAAAATAAGAAATCATTTCAATATTGTTAGATTCAATAGTTTGAGCAAAGATGATTTGTTTTTTACATTTTCGAATAATTAAATGATTTGCAGAAACAATAATAGATATAATAAGGAGAAGAAATACATTTATTGAATTATATAATTAAATGGGAAAACCCGTTCTATAAAACGTTTGGGATAAATGTTACTCTAAGAAAAGGATAATATTACAATGAATAACATTATATTATATAATAAAAATCATATTAGAGAGCATTTAGGAATCAAGACTTTAAAAAAGGTATCAGGAATTAGGATTCCAAGGAACTCTAAAATATAAAAATCTATATAAGGAATCAGGATTCCATTACAATATAAAACTTCATGCTCAAAATCAATCATTACTTTTATAATATAATTACAAGAATAACAAATCAATTACTATATTACTTTATCGATTATCTGCTTGAAGTTTAGTCTAAATCTACTTTGCGTTCAGATCTCTAGTCACTTCTGTGTGACCAAGAGGCTGTCCCCGTAACACTACTCTCAGACAAATATACATACACATACATATCTCCACTATATTAATATACAATACAGACACAGATATACAAATGAATAAACACTAGCACCTCCCTCCAAAAAAAAAGAAAGAAAAAAAAAGAAAGAAAAAAGAAAAAGAAAAAAGAAAAAGAAAAAAGTTTCACGAATCCCAGAATTACAAGTTTGTTTCAAAGAGAGAGAGGGAGATAATAGATGGATAGATGGATAGATAAATAAATAAATAA
The DNA here is from genome assembly GCA_002162575.1 of Sclerotinia glacialis. Taxonomy (NCBI): domain Eukaryota; kingdom Fungi; phylum Ascomycota; class Leotiomycetes; order Helotiales; family Sclerotiniaceae; genus Sclerotinia; species Sclerotinia glacialis. Next base: position 89,632 of record NGKH01000011.1, on the reverse strand, counting down.
CTAAATAGATATTCTAGATATTCTACATACTAGTCGAGTACAATCAAGCAAGCAAGCAAAGTTCTTTTAGTTCTGTTCACCAATTCTCCTGTATTTAAAATCTAGGGGTACGAAAAAGCCTCCCTCCCCTCCCCAACAAAAACCCAACATTCAACCCCAAGATAAAAAGATAAAGAAAAGAAAAGAAAAAGAAAAGAAAAGAAAAGAAACGCCGATTCCTGATGCGCCTAACTTCTCTATAGTGTTTGTTATTCATGTATAACTTGTTCACGATTCGCTACTGAAGATGCCTGCCTGTTCCAAGAAAAACACTTCGATTCAATAAACGAATCAAATCAATCCTTCTTTCCACCCTTAACGCCTCCTACCGCACTTCCTCTTCCCCTTAGCGCCCCCTCCAAATCTTCTCTTCCCGAGCTTCCAGTTCCGGTTCTACTGAGTGGAGTATTTCTCAATCTACCAGGAGAAAGTTCAAATCCCCTTCCGTCATCACTCCCAGTCCCATCCAACAATTCAATAAGATCCCCCAATCCATCAGTCGATGTTCCACCTCCATTCAGCGGTGTCCCCGGTGTTTTAACTGCTAATCGTCTAACCCAACCTTCAATAGCTGCTGCTGCATTTTCCAACCCAATTCCAGAGCCCCCAAAATTACTAGGTGTGACCGATCCACTTCTCGCAGGGCTGTATGAATCTTCGGCAATACTTGCAAGTTCGTCTCTAAATCCAAAAGGGACTGTTTCGGAATCTAGGGTTGAGGATGAAGGTAAAGAATCGATTGTTATTCCGGGCATATGTTTCCTCGCCCATGTATTTAGAGGATCTTGTCCGGGTCCTGGAGTTGCGACACTATTTCCCAATGTTCCTACGCCGCCAGGTCCCCGAAGCCATCCTAGTCGATCCGCAGCTTCACTCACACTTTCGCGGTGACGACGATTAGCCGAACCAATTGGAGGGAAATAGCTTCCGCTTGTTGGTTGAGACTGCCGAGGTCCTAAATTACTTGTCCTTCGAGAATTTGTGCTTGCAGGACTGCTAACTGGGTCGCCCGAAGACCCTGATATCGTTTGAGACATACGTGGAAGATCACAGGATCCACGAGGGGTAGATGTGATAGAATTTATATTTTGACTCTTTCTTCGTCGAGGTGGAAAGTAACCCAGGGTCCTCCTCGGCATGCGTGCAATTTCGACTGGTTTAGAATTTGGAGAAGAATCAAAACGAACCCATCGTACATGCTCCCATGGTTTTTCTTCCGGCGGCTCTATTGACGTCTCCGATCTCTGTGGCCATACTTCCGGCGCATCTTCCAAGCTCGGTGTTGGAGCGAGTAAATCAATCCCGTGACGCAAATCTTGAGATGGATCACAAGGGCGTCCTTTAATTGCACAAGCGTCTACTGGTAGTACAACCACTTGTCGAGTTTGTATGGAGTCATTTGGCCAGAATCTATTGGCCTTTCTAAACACCATAGGTTGGCAATTATATCGTAGTATCACCCCCGCTAGTGTATCATGTTTCTGCACATGGTGGATATAGACCAGTGCATCACCCTCATCGTCTGGTGTTCGACTCGTAGTCTCGTCCATAGACGTTCTCCTTTTGTAATTCCCATTTATATCAATCGATCCATTTAAATCCGAGTGATCTTCGAGAACTCTCGTCATTTTTTGTGTTCGTAAAGCTGCATCTCTTTCCGATTGACTCCCCGCACCAATGACAGCCTCATTCCTCTTCTTTTGTTCTGCAGGTCCCCATGCACCATGAGGTAACTCAAACAACTTCTTTACAGAACTATCTTTCCTCCTCGCTTTAGGCCTATCCAAACTTGCTGTACTTTGCGAACTGCCTCCGCCTTCATCAGTGACTAGATCTCCTAGATCCCCAAGCACCGAACTCGCAAGCCCTTGTAATGTACTCCAAGAATTCGACCACCCACTACCCCATGCTCCAGCATTTTCCGATCCCATTTTCCGGTCTCCTCTTCCTACCGCAGATCCCCCCAAAGCACTCTCCGCAGACTGTGTGTCATTGTCGCCTACTTTCCTCGAAGGATGTCGTGAAGGAATTGGGCTTACCCCTCTAGTACTTCCACCAGGACTACTTCCCCTGCTTGAAGTACTGACCAATTCTTGTTCTGTACTGATCAATCTCCTATTTCTCGGTCGTATAGTCGAGGAAGTAGCTGCACTGGAATCGCCGAAGCGTGTTTCGTTATCACTGTATAATCGCGATTGATTCGAGGTTATCGCGGCTGTTCGTGACGATTGTGACATGGTTGTTTCGCGGGCCGTCCGCACCGGACACTTGAGTTCATGAGAGCATTCGTTGTTTTTGTTTGAATTTCTTTGCGGTCATTCGATTGCTATGTCTCGAATTATACTAGAATCAGTCGTGTTAATTATGAATGTATATTTGGCTTCCTTGAAGACTTGGGTAGCGGGGAACGGACGTTCCAGATTATAGTAAGTTTGGGCTACCGTGTTCGTCATCGTAATAGTAACATTTAGCAACATTTCTAGTGTACATGTGTCGAAACATAGGGCACGTGGAGATCCCGCAACTTAATTAAAGATATCCACTACAAACTACAAAAGATCTCCCCGAAATTGATTGCATTTGATAATTAGTTATGTTTTATGTCATTTTTATGTGAGCTACAGCTACCTAACCAAGTAATGTGTCTTTGTAATTCCGAGACATTCGCTTCCATAACTTTCATATCATGTCCATTATGTTGGATCCCAAAAGCTTATAATACAGTGGCATGAGCTACACCTACACGCTTCATGCCTTTTTTTTAGTTGCTCGAGAAAAACCGATCAAAAACTCCATCAAGCAAGCCCTAGCTCACAAGCAACAAAGGGGGCCGGGTTCCTTTTCCATAAAGATCAAGCGAGTGGGACATCGCCATTCATACCTGTCAAATCCCCATTAATTCCAAAAAATTGAAACCTGGATACCACCAAATTAGTATGCTAACCGGAATTTACACGCTTTAGTCGACTTACCAATCTTCAACGTTCAAAGTTGTAGGAACAGCTTGCGCGGAACTATTACTCCAGGTATCGCTAGGACTCTGGCCTTGAGGCTCATGCATTGGTTGTTCAAAACCCTGCTGCCAAATACTTTGGTTCATGCCATAATTGGGAACTCCATTTGGAAGCATATTACCTCCTTGGGTTGGACTACTACTCATTCCAGGCTGGCCTCGTTGCATGCGCTGAGGCAATTGATTTGATTGATTCTGGTTAGGAATTGGCTGTTGAGGTGCACCGAGATTGGGCATGAGGTTTGGGTCAAGATTGGGATGGCTTGGCGGGGAGAATTGAATATTATTGAGGCCAGGGCCACCTTCAGGGAATAATTGATCTGGTTGAAAGTTCTCCCAAAGAGACTGCGATATGTTTGGGGAGTTTCTAGTAACGAGATAGAGATCCGGAGGTGTGGCCGGGACGGAATATGAGGGGTTGAATGGTGTGGCTGGACGTGTGTGAGGGCGAGAACTAGAGCCTCCCATGAATGTGTCTCGATTCTGTCTTTGATTTGGTGATGTAATGGGTGGTGCAGGCATCGAGGAGGAATTAAATCCTTGACTGGGTGTTTGTGGTCTGGACCGCTCATACGATTCTTGTGGCGCTGGTCCACTGCTCACGCCGAAGTCAAGTGACATATCGTCATATTTTCTCTTCAGGGAGTCATTTTTGGCCTGGTTGAGACCATCGCTAATGCCCTGCGCCATGCGTTTATGCCGTTTCCCAGCAGCTTTCTGAAGGCGCTCCTCGAGAACCTTATTTCCCAAGATGGACTCAAATAGTGTGTAAACCATCTTAGCTACGAGCCAAACTCTCGATACATCCTTCAAGCCATTCATACATACGCGCATTCGCTCTTGAGTAGCTGCGACGATGGAAGGTACCGAGGATCGCATTTGATAAACATGCATGATCAAGGCAGAAAATAAACTATAAACGATAAATGCTGGGCAGTATCGTAGCTCATTATGTGCCGATAGATTCTCGATGATTGAGGTAATCATACCTGCGGCTTGAAATGCGATAGTCCGAGATGGGTATACGTTTTCCTCATAACCACCTCTCTGTGTAGTAGCGGGTGGCATATGTGCTCGGTGTAATAAACAGAGTGTTGTATAGTAATTGGAATGTAGCAGAGCTGCCCAGAATTGATGTCGAGGCATTTCCCAATATACATCCTTAGGACAGTGAGAAAGCCAGTCTGCCAAGGCCATATCACTGTGGGTGAGGTCAATCGCATTTTGCCGTCGAGCTTTTGAAGCCACGCTGTATTGTTGTGAGAGAACCAATCCCATGATTTCGCAAAGCTTAACATATTGAAGAAAAAATTGGACATGCATAGGGTCTTGAGGAAATTCGGCCGGTTGATCATTCTCATCCTCGATAAAATCATCCTCACTAACCATCTCCACGTCGGAATCATCCGTATTGATATGCACGGGGCGGCCAAGAGCGACGGCAACAGATCGGTCACGGGTGAACAATGTCCACCAAATCCTCTTCCAAAGTCTCTTGTCAGCTTTGCCGAGTGCAGAACCTTCAACACTCCTATGCATGCCCGAACCTTGTGCGACGATAGTGGCCACCCTGCTCCAATAAAATACGTTCTTCGTCACATCTTCTGGTCCTTCCCAATACCATCCCATCAAAACCAATGCTTGTACAATTGTAACCCTATCATCTTCATAGTTCGCGTCATATAGGGCTTTGGCACGCTTGTAAAATGTCAGGGCAGCGGGTGTTGTTGACCCATTGGCATCCATCAACTGGGCATTTGTACAGACCCTGGATCCAGCCAGGAGAATAGCCTGCAATAACAAAAGTGAAGGTGGATTTTTGGCATCGCGATACTGTCTCATAAATCTGTTCCGATTGATCACAGGCACAATTGGAGCAACCCACTTGAAATATGCATCAACCAATTCATCACAAAGCGATCTAGGAGGAAGTAAAAATGCTCCCCGTTGATGTAGGATATCGATTTCCACGTTATCCAGTTCCGTCAGCCTCGCCCTAGATCCCCTAATATTCTCCGGTAAAGGATAATGCACAACGTCCGCGTTGCCATGTCGATCGTGTACGAGTAATGTCAAATTTGATGATTCCCCCAGATATGCCACTCTTCCTGCCTCCTTTATGGGCGCTCTGGTGAATTTAGGCTTCATGAATTGGGCGTAGGTAGTTTCGTCATGTTCCAGTTGGCGGGCTTGAGCTTCCGTGAGAGAAGTCGCAGGTGTTCCATCTTGAGTGTTATAGGTGATGGTGCTCCTAGGAGTTTGGGTATTCGGGGAATCATTTTGAGGCGATCGTTCGTCGACTGTTTCTCCTCGGTCGCTACCCTCGTCGTCAGCTGCAAGCCCTACAGAAGCCCGAGGCAAATTGTACCTATCAGAATCTTTGCCTTTGCCATTTGTTTTCTTGCGTTTTGGCGTTGGAATCTTGCATTCTATCGAGAATGCGACGCAGTTTGTGCAAGGCACGCCTAAACTAGCAGCATCACATCGTACCTATCGACCCATTAATATATACTCTAGAAGCTGCACGAAAATGCAGCCGCGCAATAGGTCTGCGTAACATTACCTTTCTAGCATGGCATGTCTGCGACTTGTTGTTAGCAAATGTTTGTCCATATCCATTTCATCCTCCACAATCACAATCTGCTCCTCGGACCGAGGCATCAAAATCGATGGATAAGAAATGAGATATCTACATACTTGGCAAGCTCGTGAAGCTCGTTGTCTTCATCCCGAAAAAAGTCAGCGCATTTATATACCGGACAATAACTCCCACCATACCTTCTAAATGAAGCATGCCCCGGAAGCTGTGAACTAGGTGCAGCATTTGAGCCAGCAGGAGCTTGACTACTCATTTGTGGTGCTGGTGCAGAGTATTGGTTAGATGCACCATTTGCGGACATTTCGTTTGAGGCCATAGCAGCCATTATTTCCCAATCCTCTTGTCATTCAATTGAACAATTATAAATGAATTTTCCTGTAATGAAATGTCGTCGGATTGATTTGAGTACTGAGTGTGGGTGGAAAGTTGGTCGTCGCGAGATTGATAAATTTGGGCTTCTCTTCTCGGTACAGCTATTTTTACGTTTTCGGGACTTGAGTTAGGTACACCTGCGAGAAATTGGTGGTCATGTGGGGTAAAGGTGAATGATTTTATGGTACCGGCCGGTACTTGATTGAATTGATCTGCAAAGTATGGATGGAGGATCCGTTTGCGCCGAAATACTTTCAATTGTGTTTGTGCAAAGTAATTTATATATATATATATAATCGAACTAAAGAGACAAAGCAATTGATTGTGAAATCAGTTGTATACAATCAAGTTCAAGTCAAATCAAATCTATACAATCAAGTTCAAGTCAAAACTATTCCATACAATCAAGTCAAGTCAAATCAAATCTATACACTCAAATCAATTCAAATCAATTCTATACAAGTCAAATCAATTCTATACAATCAAATCAATTCGCAGTCATATCCCTTGTTGTATCTTTACATACTGACTGTACCGGTACTTCAATCCGGCATAGTATATTGAAATAGAAGGAGGGAAGTATCTACGGTAGCTATCCAATATCCAATATCCAATATCCATCAGTCCGTAATGCTGTATCATTCATTCATTCATCCACAAGCCCCTTTCACAGCCCTAAATATACGACGAGTTGAGCTTGGATACTTATAACTTACAAATCATACTCCGTACAATGTTTATTAGCCTCCAGAGTCCTCAGTCCAGGTATCATTTAAGCTTTTTCGACGACTCCGTACAGCGTTGAGGGAGAACACGCGACAACTTCTTCCCCACTAAACTAATTCTACGCACATCATCAAAATAACGGCAACGCTCATCATTGGCTGAGTTAATTGTCCATATAGAGAGAGGTAAATCGTCTTCGCTTCAAATTGCCTATTTTATGTTCTTGTCATTGTGGACTTGCAGAGCGACTTACTTGCGGAGCGGATCATTCTTGACCATGCATACTAGGTATATTCGTTCATACCCCTCCCTTTCCCACAAGTGATAATGTATTATATACTCCGTACAGCTGCAATCCTCACATCAATCAGATACGAAATGAATCCGGAACCATCCAGCCCTGCACCCCGCAATTCTCATTTTCACCGATAGAGGATATGTACCTAACAAGTTGGAGCTTAATTCGATTTGGTGGGCCAGGAGCCTCGGTCCCTTTTGGCCTGTCCCTGGGGTAGGTTTCTTCATGTGATGTTCAACATTCTCATGCATAGCGCGTTGTAGACATTACCTAATAATTCTCGTCATTGTAGACCGTGATTTTATCTAGCGTCATTACAATATATACATTCCATCCCTCACGTACTTTTTCCATTGACAGCAGTCCTCGTATTTCCATTGCCCAACTTTTCATCCTCCCTGATGACCCCTCCAAGCTCCCGTTCCTTCCCGAGCTGACCAGAATTATCCTCAACCTCTACACCTGCGATGAAAAGCTCACTGGCCCCCTCTAAACTAGCCACAAACAGACATAGCAAGCTTGCAATGACGAAGTGACTGATCGTAGATCCGATTTCTAACCATGATCCTTCATCCTTGACCACCCAGAAGAAGTGTAGGGTCAGGAAGTCGCTGATGGCAATCACCACCATGAACAAGGCTGATGGAGCGACGCCAAGTCTCTTGTTCAAGATACCCAAGTTCGCTGAGATCAATGCAAATGGAATCATGAGCTTTACCATCAACAAAGCTCCTTGAGAGAACGGATCAAAGACTGGGATCAGACGATTCACGCTGTCCAGACTAAAAGATGAGACCGATGCCATGTTTCCAGTGCTGAAAAATGCTGACTGCAAAAGGATGAGGAAGAACAGAGATATTCGTGCATCTGTCAATGTGAGAGAGCGGAATGGGGAGGAGGATAACGAAGCAGGGATTTCTGGTACTGAGGCATCATTTGCCTTGACGGTTGTCGTTTTGCTCACAGTGTGTTTATGGATGTTGTGCTCTAAGAGAACCCAGGTGATAAGGGTGGCAGAAAATGCAAAGTAGAACAAGCCTTCGTATGAGATTGTGAGAATAACAAATAGTGGCGCAAATGTCAAAAATATGATCATTAATCTGTGGAGATAATGGTTATTAGGCTGTAGGCGATGCAAAAAGGGCATTGTCAAAGACGCCACTTTATTCACGTTAGCTTTCCCCAGATTATCAGGTGTTCATGAACTTGCCAATTAAGCACCAACCAATTATTTGATTGCCTCGAGGAAGTCCCATTCTGGCCTGTAAGGACATCGCTGTAGATCTCGTAACAATCATGGATAGGATAACCAATCCAATCTGTTTAGATGTCAGAATCCATAGTTTAGGGTAATGGGTAGGATCATTCTCACCTGCGCTCCAATGAGGGCACGGGATAGAAGATTATCGGCTGGCGCGATGGAATCACCTGCCATCTTAGATTTTGCCAGCAGCTTTCTTTCGAAAGCAAGATACAATACACCTACGGCTACCATCAACGCACCACCGTACAAACTATGCCCGAGGTTAACTAGAATTCCGACTACTGGTGATAGCGGCAACCTACATAAGATCTATATCTTCGACTTTCATTGCCGGGAGTAACGTGAAAGAGCTCATTCCCACACAGGACGCAATCCACGTTAGAGTCAATGCCTTGTTTTTCTTCAAAAATCCCAGCCCGTAGAATGCTGGCCAGAAAGTTGCCAAGATGAATAAAACGGAGAAGATTTCTCTGTGTGTGTAACCCCATGCCTAATCCATGTGTAAGTAACGATCTGTCGTCGTGGAATGAATCCAATGACTTACAAGACATTCGATGAGACCTAAGAAAGTTGTACTCTTGATAATTATTCCTATAAAAGCAAGCGGCGATTTTATATGACCAAACAGTGCTTTCCCGCCTTCTGTGAGAGCATTTCGACGAGCATACGCTTCTTCCCAGAATGCTACTGGGAAAACGGCATAAGCATAATATGTTAGTGGCGATTCTGATACAATAAAGGAAGCAAAAAGAGCGACAAGTATTGAGGAGAAAAACAGACTGCCAGCCAAAGTTCTGGAGGTCTTAGTATTTCCATGAAGAACGTGAAGATCAATGACAGTGGTGAGGGCAAATATGATCCAGCCCAAGTATCCAATTGTGATCAAGGCTCTCAGGAAAAGCCAATCATAAGTTTGAAGATATCGCAGGCCTGCTAAGCCTAGTCTTACAAGTTCTGCAGTCTCTCGAATTGCTTCTTCATGTTGACCTCGATTGATCAAATTTCTTATATCAGCTAATCGATGCTCAGCAGTGTGGTTATCGTCTCCGAGACCTTCGAATGGTCGATACCTCAGCTCCGTGGCTTTCTTGTGCTCCTCTTTGATTCGATACATATCAAGAATACCTCTGGCATTAGCAAGAAAAGCTTCAGCTTTTTCGGGAATATCCGCTGCCAGGTAGGGTAAGGGTAATTCTCCAACGGAATTGACCGGAAAGTTGACTCCAGCCAAATATGCCATGAGAGCTGCAACATCTGCTTGTGAAACATCATGTCGATGGATGTGATCCATTCCCCAGTCTGAGGATAGCTCATCGTGACCTGGTGCGATGCCATGGGCCTGTACGATTGGCTTCGCAACTCCCGATCCCCAAGCAATGAGTGGAGTGCGTGTGTTATCTGGGTGTCCATCACCATGACTACCCCAATCACTCATTCCGTGATCAGCCGTGAAAACAAAAGCAGTCTTATCATCGTTATAGAAATTTTCGATAACCTTTGTTACTTCCTTGATGCCTTCGTCCACAACTTTGAGGTTATATAGATATTCTTTTGAGTATGGCCGGTAACCATGACCTGTAGTATCCAGGCCAAGAAGATGTAGAAAAAACACATTCTTATCCTGTCTCAATGCGGCATTTAAAGTAGCGTTCTTAGCAGCTTCTGCAAAAAGAGCCTTAACTCTGTCGAATACCCAGATATCCAAATGTAAAGCTGCCTTTGAAAAGTCCTCCTCCTCAGCAGAATATGTATATGCATCAACACGACCCGGCACAGCGCCCAATTGAAACATTGGCAAGATATCCGGACTTCCCCATGACCAAGTATGCCTACTCCTATTGAAAACACTGTCGAAGTTCACGGGATTGAGTTTCCACCCGGTAGCAACTGCCGACACATCTTCGTACATACCCGCAATGAGAGCAACATGTCCCGGGCGAGACTCCGTAGGAACTCGAGTATGAGAAACACCGAAAGTGCCGTGCCCCAAAACCCGCGAGCGGAGGAATGGCGCAAGAGGCCGTGGGATGAGATCTTCTTGCGATTTGGGATACGGCTCTGGAAATGATTGGAAGGCTTTATCTGCTCGTAGACCATCACCTGCAGACGCAGAATATCAGTCCATTGCGTTCACCAAAAGTGATAGAAGAATAGATAGAACAAACATACCAACGAAAAGCACCAAACGCTTTGCTGGAGCTTCCACTCCATTTGGCCTCTCTACCCCAAATTCGCGCATCCCGGACACTATTGGACTCACAAAATAAATATCAAAGATTGAATAAATGTAAACCAGATGAAAAGCCATTGCAATGGCTAGAAAGCCAAAGCGATTAACTCTAGCCATATTTTCGATAAGTCCGTCTTGGAAATAATTCGTACTCCAACACGTTCGCGTTCAATCGAACAAACAGCTTCGACTTTTTGATGGACAGATTGTCTAAATAACACCTTGATGGGTTTATGCCAAAATCATCTGTAGAAAAATTAAAGGAATGGCGCGCCCTCAATGGACGAAAATTATGGACTGTAAAATACAAATTAGATGAGATCCTTCTTCCACTTATTAGATATCTCAATGTTCAAAAGATTTTGAAGACTTCACTATTGTCGATAAAATTATCCGATAGGACACGACATCATCGCTTGCCAAGGGACGTTCGAGATAGTCTATTTTTAGGTTTTTTGGTAAACTTCAACGACACTGCACCAAAGTGCAAAATGTTCATTTTCTACTCTCCCGCTGATAAGATCATTATGTGGCACAAAAATTCTCGATTTGGTTGAAAGATATTTTGTGGTCGTTGGTAGTATTTAATCTCAAGTATAGACGCTCACCAGGAAAGCTCACCTGGAATGGTTCCTCAAAGCTATCCTGTAGGCTTTGTTCATGACATCCAAATTGCGGTCTACTTAACGATCATGGCGAATGTCAAACTCCATTGAAATCTTCAAGATACATATATCACCGATTCCAAAAAGCCTAGTGGTCAACTGATTGAACGAGCGACGACAACCACCTTCTTTTCCATACCTGGCATTTGGTTCGGGATAGTCTCTGTATGTATGGGCTCGTTCCTCAAAGGATGAAATACAAGCAGTATGCTAATATATATAGTATTGTTCCATGCAACCTAATATCTAGGACTTGGTTTTTTTCTTTATCAATATTGTGCCAACAACAACTGCAGTTTTTGGTTCTGTAAGAGTTTGCCCTCAGAAGGAGCCGCAATAAAGCTATGGTGATCTCATACTCACCTCATTGCCGGGAAGCAAATTTATACATCGTTGAGAAAATTGGATTATATCTCGACTATTCCAAGAAGGTGAGCCTGTAAGTCTATGCATTTGCTGTGCTGTGCCATGTTGTATTGTGTTTTCAATCCGGGGTTGCGTTTTCGATCCGAGGCACCTCCGTGAGTTCTGTAGTAAGAAAGACTTTCTTTTGCCATAAATAGGTAGGTTGTGTTTGGTTATGGTGATATTGAATTGCTCGATTCAGAGTATGACACCCAAGTAATATTCAAACTGCCAGTTCACATTATAATTCCGTTTTCAGCAGTATTCTAAGCCTCTGTAACTACTCATTTCAATCATCGCCCTCATACAACTCCATTTTATCCCAGCCAGCTACAACAAGTCAAGAAGATTTGTATCGGAATTCATCACACCATCATCACACCATCATCACACTCAAGACGAGCCAAACGATGCTGACACAATATATTGTTTCCCACTCATAATTTATGGATTGAACCATGTAGCCATGTAGGCTATTTACGCAATAAAGATTTCCAGGAGCTCCATGGTACTTTCCTTTCTACTTACCTGCCAATTTCGGTGTGTTACAGGCATCTACAGGCTTGAGACCCTGTAACAGATATGCAACAAAAGCAATTGAGGAGTGAATATAGGAGGTAATTGGTTGGATGGTTGGTGGAGTGAATATTGAGGGTGAAGCAAGGGAGAGACCAAAATCGAAAAGGTTAAACGAAAATAGTCGAATATGAAGCAAGCCACCTAGTTAAGGAGCTCCGGTTTCGTCAGTACTTATCGAATTCTTCCAAGCTGCGTAACTAATGTCATTGGACTAGATTTGCATATCAACAATGAAGTTGCAATATAAATCATACATTGCATAGAAATTGCTCAACTTGATAATTTAATGCAGCGCGGTAATTGAAGGTTTCTGGTTTTCAGGTAGATCATCCATTAATCTTATGTATGTTCTACTCAAGTACAGACCATGCAATAATCCAGAGTAAAGCTCATAGTTGGCAAAGAAAACATAAAGGAAAGGCGATGCAAGCACGGAGATATGAAACTCTGCCATGAGAACGAAGGATATAGGAGCGAAGGATGGAAAGAGGAAGAGCTGGGTATACAACCATATGAGGATGTGATATAAAAGAATACAATCGATTGAGAGATTTCGATGGAGCGAGAGTGTAGTTTCGAGGATGTTGAGCGGAGGTGCTAAGTAAGGGTTGGGTTTGAAAGGTACAAGAAGCGGGAATGGGGATGGACGGGACAACTATTCCACTCCTCGGTGCCTTTGTTTTTCTTACCCTTTGCTGTGAACCATCCCGCTATACCATAGGAAGTAATACCCCAAAAACCAAACACTACAGTAGTCGGCTAAGCTATCAGGACAATCAGCCGGCAGTCGATCGCACCCTTGCATGTATTCCTACACATTCCACTTCCGCTCCTCTGCATTCAAAAACTTTGATGCGTCCCCTCCCCCCCTACTCAACCTCATTATTACTCACCAGGACCTGAGCAGGAGATGATAGATTCGGAAGAACAAGATAAAGGACGTCGGCCCAAAACTTACGCGGAACTTATGATGTCAAGTTTGATTGCTGGAAGGGGAGACAACTATTGTTGATGAAGTAATGAGCCAGGAATAGGAGCGAATTTTCACTTAAATTTTCTGGCTCTTGGAGATGCGTGACTAGTGTTGTGATTAGTTTCTAGGTAGGCTGGATATGTACTTGATACTGGAGTGATGATGTCATTACGAAGAAGAGTGAAGATCTTGTAGTCGATACAAAATAAACATCAGAAATGGATTTGACCGTGTATTTAACGACCACCAGACCTCTATATAGAAATTATCTTGTCTAAAACTGTGACGTTCACATAGGCACTTGCCTCGCCCTAGCTTCACAATGGAAAATTACCGCTTCCCGCCGAGCTTTGTAGGGACTTGTGTTGTTTTCGGTGAGCATCCATAACCATGAGCTCAACATCACCAAGCCGTCTACGAACCCTACATAGATAACGCCATCAAGCTTTCTTTCCCTCGTATCGAACTTACCAAGTCACACAGCCCGATTACGCGATTCTTTCGACCAGTAATAGTGCACTAGACAGGTTGACGTTTTCGCGTTTCGGTATCTTGATGCATATACGAACATTGTGATTGCATGTGTGATTGCATGACGGTCAGGATGTAAATGTCGTGCCTTTTCACTGCGGGAGGATTTTTCGTGATTTGGGGNGGGGGGGGGTGATGGGCATTGATGGCATACTCGAGGAGACGGGTGGATGTACAGAATCGCGTGCATACCTGATTTAGAGGAGGTTTTTGGTGTATGATCTTGGATTTCTTTACATGTGATGTTGATGACAGATTCAAGATTGCGGCGCAACAACGCATATGGGTATCTTGCTTGGCCGTGAGGATTGTCGAGGCGTGCCGTGTGCCGCTCGAGCTCTGTCTATCTACTTGGCAACGTAGATAACGAATTAATTCCCGGTTTGATGAGGTGTCAATGATGCAGTAATGACTTGTAACTCACCGTACATAACTCGGAAAGTACACAGGCAAGCACGGCAAAGCCAACAGATTCGGAGAGTCAGAGGCGTTATTCACAGGCAAATTGTTATTGGTTGTACGGAAGTAGAGTCTAGATTCAAGGTACCATGTCACTCAGTACATATGGCTCATCCAAAATGCAATGCTGTTGGTTGGGCGAATGAGTTGTTGAGGTCAAGCTGTCAAGTGGTGTTCAAGGCTGTTTGTTGTTTGATAGCAGGTTTTGTTGCAGAGTTATCTATCTGCAGGTGTAAAATTATGCAGGTGATGCTTGTACATAATGTCGGCATCTGAATTTGTAAGGAAAGTGGATGTGAACTGATTCTTTTAGACTTCAGATGGAGCTGGAGATGTTGATCAGTCCGTGTAAAGCTGTAGGCCGAGACAAGACGTTCATCCATCGCCTCAGCAAAAGGGAGGGACGTGGTTTTGCCATGTTCGAGTTAGCGATGTCACCACCAACCGCCATTTTAGATAATCAAAGCATTTATTTTGTTGGTAACGAATCTCCCTCTCATGGCCCATCTGATCCAATTCTTTCATTTTGAGAGGTACCAGTACCGTCCAGTACTCATATCGGAATCCCCAGGAGGCTAATTGCTCAAAGTACAAATTAGGGTTACAATTAGAGATGAATTAATTTTATATCCCACGTCTTTTTCTTTTTGGACGGACATCTAAACACTCCCCCCCATTTCCGGCTCTTCGCCAACATCTAAAATTGTCCGACATTGACCTTCATCCCTAGCCAACAAGAAGCCCCCGAGTCCAGACAGATGAATTTGACCTATTCTAAAGGGGTTGGAATTGTTGGTTTCCCAGCAATTGGAATTATACCGGTACCCTCTCGATCTTTACAGACAAATCTCACTTACCCAAATCCTCTCTATACCCAGTTTGATGGTCGCAATTCTGAATTAGACCGGTAGTCCGAAATGCGCAAGGGTGAGCTGCTGGGAGTAAGAAGTGCTTTTGATACTGGAATGGGTTTTTGTACGGGATCGACTTTATGGAATCGGAGAATCATTAGGGCCGAAGATTGGTATTGATAACCTACTCTACTGCATAGCCCCAAACTGTTGGATGAGAACTTGCAATAGATAGCCCCTGCATCAAGCTTGAAGACCAAACATCCATGAGTATAGAGAGTTAGAGGGTAGAGGGTAGAAAGTAGAGGGTAGAGGCCGGCATGGAGGTTGAATTTGGTTGAATTTGGTTGAAATGACGGCTTATATTTTATTCCTCCAAGTATTCAATAATGAAAGAAAGAAAAAGCTATCCCAATTGGAGTACCAAAAAAAGAATTAGATATGGCTAGCAGGAAAATCCCATGGTAAAAAGGCTACTACTGCATCGCATACACCGCATCATGCAGTGTTTATTTACTTCGCTTCAGCACACCAATGAAAGTTCGAGATGTCGCGATATCAAAAACTTCGAAATATGCAATACCTAGGAGTACGAATATTACCCTAATCTCGTATCTACCAAGCCATAAAGGTTTACAACAGCTTCCTTTCACTCAACCTCAAACATCAGTAACGAAGAATGGAACCGCAATATCACCTGTATCACTAGGTATCTATCGTCTTATCAAAATATCGGCGCAAGAGAAACCCAATCTGCCAAGAGACTTCTAAGAACATACATCATCATGCGACAATGACAAGACGAGTTGCAAAATGTAGATCATCCCCTATTTACCAATCACGGTGTGCGAGATCCTCACAATAACTTCCTATGTATGTGCTAAAAAAAGTGAACCGTCTAGTCTTTTTACCAGATGAGAGGTAACCTTAGCAGTAACTGAGCCATTAAATCTCTTGAAACATAAGTGTTTGCGCAATAACAACGAATATGCTTGAATATGCTTGTGAATGGATATTTGAATGGAATTTTAAAGGGTAGTGATTGACAAGCACGGATTGAGGTGATATTGGTATCATACATACATACTCCATATATTTGAATGAAATCTTAGATGCTCAGCGATCGATCCATTGGAATCATTAACTTTTCAATTGTGATGATGTAAAAGCTAGCTATACTGGTATATATAAATCGACCCGTATAAAAGAGATTCTAGATTCATTAGCTTTGATTCGTAGTACTGGTATTGATTGGAATGCCTTACACTAGCTACTCAATGATCATACATATATGAATAAAAGCGGAAAAGCCATCATGAGCCAAGTACAGAAGTAGAAGAGCTTAATGAACTTTCTCTCCTTCATAACAGAGCTAAAAGTTTTTAAAAAAATTAATATAAATGGGATACTGCAGATTAATAAGAATTCCATTGAAGCTAAACAAGTGAGCCTACCTAGCAAAACATCAATAGGATTAATTATTGGTTGGAGAAGGTTGGAAAATCCATTTAGTAACGAACCTAAACATTATGGAGTACTAGGTACCTGGGTACCTGGTAAGTATACTAAAGTCGCCTATCCTAATCAGTTCCTTCAAGGCTTCTCACATTTCTCGTTTGCGGCCTTTTAAATCTTGTCAATTCAAGAAATCGCCAATTCTCTTGTTCCAGCCTTTCTGACAATTATTCCCAAATCTCCTCAAAACTCCCACACCGAAAGCGATTTCCCACGTTATTCTCCCTTTCGAAGTTTGGAGGATCGTGTTGCAAGTCTGCTTAGATGCGGAGGAGATCATCTGGGTCGGCCTCAGAGGAAGAAGGCGACGATTCATCTGCAAATTCGGACGTGATTGAAGGACCAGGGTTCACTGCTCGCTCTAGAACCGAAGTGTTGACATTGAATAAGGATTTCCAGAATTTTCAATCAACTTCACGACAAACCAGTCCTCAACATACACAATCGGAATTAGATCGAAGGAAAAGTTGCGATAAGAGACCCCTGGCTGCCAGAAGCCGACGCCCCAGCAACACAAATTGGAAACCAACGGAATCGCGCAATGGACATATAGATAAAAGTCGACCTACCGAATCTGCTGTGATCAGTATATCTTCAAAAGGGGCTATCGAGGTAGACAAGATGACCGACTCCAGACAAGCTTCACGGCGGTCGAGGCTGCGAAGTCCTTGGACTTTCACACCATTGACCTTCGGCACTACAATCATCGCCTTACTTACTTTGGCATCTATTATACATTCATTTACTACGCGACAATTGGATAGCAAGGGATGTCGAATGTCATATATGAGGCCTTCTTTTGCGAAGTTGTCAGATTTCGATACGGAACATACCCGTTTTGCGAGCAAATATTCGGTCTATCTATATAGGGAAGGAATGGTGGACGAGGATACCAAGGTATGGAATTATGTTTAAAGTGAAGTGCTAAACTTACGAATATTGTCTAGGTCAGAGGCGTTCCTGTTTTATTCATACCTGGTAATGCTGGAAGTTATAAACAAGTTCGACCAATTGCGGCAGAGGCTGCAACATACTTTCACGATGTTTTACAACACGATTCTGCAGCGATCGAAGCCGGAGCTCGCAACCTGGACTTCTTTACTGTTGATTTCAATGAGGACATAACAGCCTTCCACGGACAGACGATGTTGGACCAGGCAGAATATTTGAATGAAGCGATTGCCTATATATTGTCTCTATACCACGATCCTCGAAGATCACAGCGTGACCCAGAGCTTCCAGATCCAACTTCTGTTATAATATTGGGGCATTCGATGGGTGGAATTGTAGCGCGCACGATGTTGATCATGCCGAACTACCAATCCAATTCGATAAACACGATTATAACCATGTCAGCTCCACACGCTCGAGCTCCAGTTTCCTTCGATGCAGAGATTGTCAAAACTTACAAGCAGATCAATGACTACTGGCGTCAAGCCTATTCGCAGAAATGGGCAAACAACAATCCTTTATGGCACGTCACCTTGTTATCCATAGCCGGAGGTGGACTCGATACTGTTGTTCCATCGGATTATGCTAGTTTGGAATCGCTGGTGCCAGATACACATGGATTTACCGTTTTCACCTCGTCGGTCCCGAACGTATGGACCGGTATGGATCATCAAGCAATTTTGTGGTGCGATCAATTTAGGAAAGTCGTCGTTAGATCTCTATACGAAGTTGTCGATGTGAACCGGCCTGCACAAACGAAACCTCGAGCGGATAGGATGAGAATTTTCAAGAAATGGTACTTGACAGGAATGGAAAGCCTCGCGGAAAAGACCCTTTCACACAAGGAACCAACGACTTTGCTTACTTTGGAAGACGATTCACATGCAATAATTCCTCAAGGAGAAAGATTAACTCTTCGCAAGTTTGGCGAGTCTCGAAAACCAAAAGCACATTTACTTCCAATTCCTCCCCAAGGAACGCCGGGTGGAAAACGATTCACACTTCTTACCGATCAGAAGCTTGATAAGCCTGGGGAGTCTGGAAAGTTGGAGGTTCTCTTTTGCAGTGTTTTCCCATTACACCCTGGCCAATCAGCTACATTATTTTCCATGAATATGGATCTTTCCGGTGATAGTTCTGGATCCACAAGATTGGCTTGCAAAAATGCCGCAAGTGACGTTATTCCTCTGCCAGCATCGACCCGAACATCGAAGAAGCCTTTTTATCTGGATGAAGAGGAAGAGATTTTGCCATTTTCTTATTTGCAATACGACCTGGAGGATATAATCGACCACCAATTCGTTGCTGTTGTCGATAAAGCAGTTGACCCTACACCTGGATGGGTAATTGCCGAGTTCAGCGATAATGTTCAGTCACATCGAATCAGATCACTGAGCCTTCGACGCCTTCTGGCCTTTGGTATGAAGATGAGACTCCCACCAAATAGACCAATGGTTGCAGAAGTCAAAATACCCGCCGTACACTCGAGTTTATTGGCATACAACCTGGAGATGGGTAACCAGGTATGTGGTGAGGAATCGGAGCTCTTCACTCCCCTCCTACGGCAGTATATTTCGGAACCTTACGAGTCAAAATATTTTGTGAATGTGAAGCAAGCAACCATTAATCTCCATGGAGTCTCTCCGTTTATGCCTCCCGCACTCAAATATAAGGCCATTCAAGATGGATTAAGTCTTCAATTCTGGACCGATCCAACTTGTAACTCGAGCATCAAAATTTCATTGAGTGTTGATATTCCAGGCAGTTTGGGAAAGTTGTATATGCGATATCGGACTGTCTTTGCAGCATTTCCTTTACTTGTTGTTGCGCTTGTATTGCGGAAGCAATTTCGAATGTATGATGAGACGGGAATTTTCATTTCCTTCGGAGAGAGTCTGGACTTATGTTTGCGACAATCTTTACCTTTGGTGCTGTTAGCACTCACATGCCTGTCGGTATCTTTCTCCCGGGCAAGTACGGCACCACCTCAAGGAGCTCCCACAGGATTCTTGGGATGGGGAAGAAATGCATCGGAAACTGTCATTGACTATACCAAAAATGATCTGCTAGTGGGATCACAGGATCCATTCTTTTGGTTCATGGTTCCTCTCATTGGACTTGTTTGCATTGGCGTATGTGTGATGATCAACTGTGCCACATTGGCCATTACTCACGTTTTGAGTGTGTTATATGGCTGGATCAGTGTTAAGCCGGCGTGGTTGCGAAATGAGGATAGGAAAAGGGCATCTTCTCCCGCCTTCGCACCATCTTCTCCTCGACGACGTGTATTTACCACAGGCGTACTGCTATTTTTGGTGTCTACAGTCATCCCTTACCAATTCGCGTATCTGGTCGCATGCCTGGTACAAGTAGCCACTTGTACAAGGGCCCTTCGATTCGCCCGGGAAGCACGTTCTAACACGAACTACAATTTCTACAATTATGTACACTCGATACTTGTTCTCATGCTTTGGATCTTGCCGATTAACCTTCCAATACTCGTTGTATGGATCCATAACTTGGCAGTGCATTGGCTGACGCCATTTTCCTCTCATCATAACGTACTTTCAATTATGCCCTTCATCCTTTTGGTGGAGACATTGACTAGTGGCAAGATGGTCCCTCGCGTCACATCACGGGTCCGACACATTACCAGTGTTCTCCTCTTTGGTATCGCGATATACGCCGCAGTATATGGGGTGACTTACGCTTACATGCTTCATTATCTGGTCAATTTAGTAGCAGCGTGGCTTGTCGCTATTCATTCTTCAACCTCGAATTGGACACTTGCAGGTGTAACGACCATGTTTGATCCCGAGAGCAATGAGAATACTCGGAAACGCGGAAAGACACCTTGAACGACAGTTTCACGAATTTAAATATAGTACCATCATATTAAACGATTCACGATTCAACGTTTACCACCTTGTCAGCCTTCTTTACTCTTCTAATCGGTTGAATTCATGAGCCCCGCAATCCAAAGACCCATTTCCTTACTTTCGCGCACTAGAATTTTCGGCGTTTTCAACCAAGAACAAAACTTTGGACGTTATCACGCACGCTTTCCTCAAATTACTTTTTCTAGACGTCACTTTTTTTGTTAATACCGGATGATGTTCAAAATGCGGACCTCATTTGCATAAAACATACTCATGAGCGCTGTATATAGGGGAGTTGGCGTTTTCTTCTTCGGCTGCAAACTGTAATTACGCACATACTTACATTTTGTGATATGACTGGTGTTGTTGTCTCAGGGGAATAGGTATGAGCTGAAAACGTATATTAAGAGAGGTGAGAGAAAGCGATGGATGATAATGCCGTAGCCGGGCAATGTTAAAAAAATTGGCTACCTTTTAATGTTTTATATTGTATCTTCTTCTTGTGGTGAGAAGGAGATCAAAAATAAGAGGAGGGAAGGTGGTAGAAAGGCTGAGATGGAGTGAAACGGGAAGTGGCAGGGATGAATTGTATATTTGATCATGGAAGTGAAGGTGAAGTTTCAAAGGGCAGAGATTGGGACGTCGAAACCTTTCTGCTTTTGCTTCAGGTGGGAAATTGGGGGAAAGGAGATGGTGTGTTTAAAACTTTGCTGTGCTGTTGCTTATATACCCTTTGGTTTGGAAATGGAATTGAGGATTCGTGGGATAAGATAGGTGGTGTGGTGAGGGTGGGAGGAGAGGGAACGAGAGAAAAGTGTGTGTAGGCATAAACGATGAGGTGAGATGAGGTGAGGGTGAGGTTGTGGAGGGAATAATTGAATATAGACTCCGAAAAGGAAAACTTTTTTTACATAGAGTTTTGGATGCAGCTAGGCTACGTAACGTACTTACTTGCCTATGTGAAATTTCCCACTGCGCTCCTTGTATCGCTTACATCTTGACCTCTTCGCTTGTGTTTCTTCCCTCCCCTTTTCTGAATTATCGAAGACTTCCCTTAAAATAGGCTACATATAAAAACCTTGATTGGATATAATGGGAATTATGAATAATGAATTTTGAATTATGTTGACTTTGGATTTTGGATCTTATTTAGAAGCTCCTTATAGGTTTCTCAAGGGGTTCGTATTGAAATAGAATTTCTACTGGTTTATTCGTACAGTAATGAACGAGTAACAAATGACGGATAATTAATAACGAATGACGAATAGGGAGACTAGGGATGGTATCGGGTGAGGATTTCTGATTGTAATGCGGAGAGTTGGAATTGGAATTGGAATTGGAATAGGAGTATGAAGTGAGTGAGATATGCTAGTGTGAATAAATGTTGTAATTAGCCTTGAAAATTTCAATTTAATGTCCTCTTGTTTGATATTTGACGGAATCACTGATCTGTAGTGGGTGGATGCCATTACTTCATTTACTGTCTATATTTATCGCATTTCTATATGTTACCGGGATGAAAAGAAATGAGAGAATGGAAAGAGAAATATCCCGCCGTTTCCTTGTCTAAACCTTGATACGGTAGCTAACTAACTCCCAACCCCAAAGACCATCTATCCAAATATCCCGATTCAAGTCCTACACTTATGTTCTCTCTCGTCGCAGTAGACAAGATGATAACACCATGGTGTCATCAGATCTTCTCTTATTGTCTCATCATTTTCAGATTGTTCATTTGATTGGTACAACACGGAGAAATGGTTCCTCACTCATCCCTCTCATCTGCCTCAACTTTTCTTGCCTCCTCCAATCTTTCCAAATGCGTATATCTTATACACCACAAACTAACCAGTAAACCTAACACCGATGCTCCAACTGTAACCAAATAGGCGCTACGATAACATTGTAAGCCCTCGGTACATTCTCTTACACCACCATCTTTCACGATACTATGGTGATCGTAGACTATGCCATAGAAGAGGTTAAAAATGTATCCCGAGATGACAGGAGAAAGAGTCATGAAGCCCCAATTTGTGGAGAGACCATGAACGCCAAATGCATCAGCTACTAGTGATGGGAAACAACCAAAGAGAAAACCGTAGCCGAGACCAGTGAATGAAGATACGAGGAAGAGGAGTTGTGGATTTTCGGTGTTGAGAGCAGCGATTTGCGCGATGAAGAAGATTATTGAGGCGAGTGTAAGACACCAAAGGCCACTGCAACGAAGGACTTTGACAAGAAAGTCGGAACCGACTCCTAGAGGAGTGTTAGTGAAAAGGTGATTGTGGAAAGGAGAAGATGAAGTACCTGAAAGGAGACGACCGGTAAATGAACAAACGGAAAGGATGGATACATGCATTGCTTGACGATGCATAATGAATTCTTCTGGGATGGAGTCATCCCAATGACGCCAAAGTGCTTGAGCATCATTTCCGATATTACTAGGAGAAATTAGTTGAGGCTTCAGTTTGCGTACAATGAAAGACTTACTTAATAGTCATCAATCCAATACCTGTCAAAATGCCCATCAAAGCAAACAATTGCCAAAATTCGATTGTTTTGAATAATTGCAATCCTCGAATATCTACACGATGAGCATGATCCTTCTTGTCAGTTTCGGCTACACTTTCTCGTGATTCTTCATCGGTTGATTTTGACATCAAGGAGGAGGTTTCGTCGATATCGGACATAACGCCGTTCTCAGGTACCTCTGCCCCTATCACATGATGGTTTAGGATATGGTGATTGCCCGAAGACGCAAAGGATTGGGATAACGTACCAGGTTCACCCTCCAAAGTATCTCTATCTTCTCGTCGCTTGTTTTCCTCCGATTTCGTGCGATGAAGCCGATTTGAATCGGATCGATTGTGGCCGGGCAGGGCCGAGTAATGAGCATGCGGTATGACTCGAAGAAAGAAGAACCCTAGAAAGACTGTTCCACTTGTTCCACAAGCTAGAACTAACAGAAAATGACCCGCATCTCCTGGAAATGTAAATGCAGTAAAGGCTGAGAAGAAAAATGCACTGAGTCCGAAAGTCGCCAGGGGAAAGGCTGTCGCAGTACCTCTATTATGTGGCCAATTAAGAGCTGAAGTTTTGATGGAAGCTGCGAAAGCAGAACATCCCCCGAGTCCACTAAAGAATGAATAGAGACAAAGTAGCGGTAGCCATCCAGACCCTTTATTATATGCTTGATATAGAGGAAAGTATCCTGCGGCGAGCAGGAGCATTCCCAATATCACGGCAGGTCGAGGTCCCTTTCCATCCACCAATAAACCAATTGGTATCCCACATGAATACATTCCCAAGTTCCCGAATAGTCCCTATTTATATCATTAGGATGATATCAACAGCGGAATGGCCGGCGCGCTGTAGACTTACTATCAGATTGATCTGTGTTGAGGACAACTTCAATCTATCAGCGAATTGCGGACCCCAATTGGAGAAAGCATAGTTCGTTCCACATGCCAATGCAATGCAAGTTGCTGCAACACTCGACACTATTCTCGCTGCTTGTAATGGTTTTTCCGGCATCTTCGAAGACTGATCCGTTATCGTTGTGGTAAAAGGGAGGTTTGTATAGCTTCACCTCTTGATCATGGCAAAAGTCAAAGCAAACCAAGGGTATATGCTGGCTTACGAAGGAAATAATATGTCTTTTGAATGCAAGACAATGATTTCCCAAGTGTTTCTAGGTGAAATCCGAGGAATTGTCTGAATGAAATTAAAGAGAATCCTCTTGATGTCGTCTGCATACACGTAAGTCCGTTATCAGTAAGTAACCCGGCTCCTTATGTCTCCTTATCAGCTTCATTTACGGTGTATCTTATGAACCATCACCGCACTAATGCAGGTCGTCCGTTCGTTTTCATCAGCCGCCGTGGATCCATAAGGAGCCGAGTCCTTGGCCATTGCCGTCGTCAATCAATCAAACTACCAACACTATTCTTCAACTTTTACAACCAACTATTACCGATACTGATTTTCATGATTAATATTTGAAGAGAGTCTCGGATCATTTTATCACCAATTTTATCGCTGCGGCATTACAGCAGAGCGCAAATATGGGCGCTCTACTTTCACTTCCTTTGTTGGCTGTGCCAAGCATAGGCACTGTGAGTTTTACTTATTGGACTTTGATATGAAGAGATAGCTTATACTATTAGGTGATGGGTTTCGCTGCAAGTTGCTGTGGAGCGGCAACATGTTCTGCCGTGTGCAGTGCTTGTGGGAAGTGTGGTAACAGGTATATCTTCAGATTTGGAGTTGTTTTATGATATGGACTGACTGTTGAATAGTGTTGCCACTCGTATCGCATACGCCCTCATCCTCTTAATCAATTCAATACTATCATGGATAATGCTAACGCCATGGGCGATTAATAAACTACAAGGCTTGACGTTGGATTATATGAAGATTAGTTGTCCAGAGGGAGAATGTTATGGCTGGGTTGCAGTTCACCGGATCAATTTCGCGCTCGGAATTTTCCATCTTATAATGGCATCAATGCTACTAGGCGTCAACTCTTCGAAGAATCCTCGCGCAGCCATACAAAATGGTTTCTGGGGCCCGAAAATCATCGCTTGGTTGGGTTTGATCGTACTTACTTTCTTGATTCCAGATGGGTTTTTTTTGGTTTGGGGAAATTATATTGCATTCACTGGATCGACACTGTTCCTCCTCCTCGGACTTATTCTACTAGTTGATCTTGCGCATACTTGGGCGGAATATTGTCTTGAACAGATTGAGGCATACGATTCTCGAGCTTGGAGGGGCATCTTGATTGGATCGACATTAGGCATGTATGCATGTTCGTTGGCAATGACCATCGTTCAATACATTTTCTTCGCTAGTGCCGGGTGTTCAATGAACCAAACCGCTATTACTCTCAACTTGATCTTTTTGATCATCGTCTCGGTCGTTTCTGTTCACCCTATGGTTCAAGAATTCAACCCTAGAGCAGGTTTGGCGCAATCAGCTATGGTGGCTATCTACTGCACATACCTCACCATGTCAGCAGTATCTATGGAGCCTGATACCAAACATTGCAATCCTCTTATCCGAGCTCAAGGAACACGAACAACATCTATCATCATTGGTGCCATCGTCACTATGTTCACAGTTGCATATACAACAACCAGGGCTGCAACACAAGGAGTTGCTTTGGGAGGAAAAGGAAAAAGAATCGCATTACCCGAAGATGATGAGCATGATCTCGTTACACAACAGCCAGATAGTCGCCGTGAAATGCGTGCAGCAGCCCTTCGACAGGCTGTAGAGGAAGGAAGTCTTCCTGCAGATGCTCTTCTGGACGACGATGACGAAAGCGATGGTGGAAATACTGCGAAAGATGACGAAAGGAACTCTACACAATACAGTTATGCACTATTCCACGTAATTTTCTTCTTGGCGACCACCTGGGTAGCTACACTTCTCACCATGAACATGGATGAATATACAGATGGAAACACAAATTTTGCACCTGTGGGAAGAACATACTGGGCTTCATGGGTCAAGATTGTTAGTTCATGGGTATGCTATGGCATCTATACATGGACCCTGATCGCACCTGTGGTATTGCCAGATCGATTCGACTTTTAGATGTGGATAGTTCATTTTGGTTTTTGTTGTTGGGCGGGTCTCATTAATAAATAGTATTGTATTGTATGCATATTGCATTTGTTTTATCAAGCGCGAGAGACGGGAATGGAGGTCGAATTCTGGAGATTCTGGGAGATTGGCGCAAATTGTTATGTTTTAGCATTACCTACCTACCTTCACATGGGATGGAAATTGATATACCAAATATTTCGTTTACTGCACGCGCTATCATTATTGCATGGTCTCTTGTATAAAAAAGCTTTGGTTTTCTTCTTTTAGAGTATAATAAAGTGAAACCAAGCCGTCAAAGTTCAATCGAGTGATTTAGGAAGTAAGATCTGGGCCTTTGGAAAACAAATTCTCTGGATCGTACTTCTTCTTCAGCTCGGCAAGGCGGGGATAGTTAACCCCGTAGACCAATCTACCTCCTTCGTGGTTTGCTATTCGATGCATTAGTCAGGGAGACAAATTTTCTACGAAGAAAGATACTAAGAGATGTCATGTCGCTTTGAGGATATTGAAAAGGGGGTTCGTTCCACTGCTCGCCAATTTCGCAAGCGATATTCAAGAAGGGGAAGAAGTCTAAAGAATCAAGAAAAAGAAAAAGAAGAAGAAAAAAAGACTCACCGCCGTCATAATTCGAATAGGCCCCCACTCCATCCTTCGTAATCTCATCTGTACCCTCCTCTAACCGCCTCTCCAGCTCCCCCTTTGCCTTTTGCGCCATCATCCTACACCACTCTCTACACTTCTGATCCGTGGCCTCCTGCTCCCAACCGGCTCCAAACATTAAGTTCCCATACGCGCCTCTATTTGCAAAAGCCGTGTCTTGTTGACCTACCTGCAGAATCTTCCCAAAAGGTACGTATTCGAACACCACCAGCGTATGTTTCGCATCCGGGGTTTCCTGGAGGAATTTCTCTGTTTCGGAGAAGATTTCGGCGGCGAAGGGGTAGGTTAGTGGGAGCATACATGCGGCTCCTTTCATGTTGCGTCGGAATCCGTGGGCCATCGGTTCGTTGATCATGCTGTTTACTTCTACGTAGTCCATTTCCTTGGTTGTGTTTGCTAGGGGCTCGAGATCGAGAAGCGGTTTGTAGTATGCTTTTGCTTCTGCTTCGGAGCCGTTGTAGAAAACTGGGATGAGAATGGCGGGTTGGAAGGCGGGAGGTGGGGCAGCGATACCGAGGAGGAGAAATGCGCGTTCTTCGGTAAGAGTCACGATTGTGTTGGCAAATGAGATGATGGCCTCTAATTTCTCGCGCGGAAAAATAAGCAGGCCACCCCAGACACGGTTGGGTTGGGGATGAAGTCGATAGGTAAAACTAGTCGCAACACCAAATCCAATACCGGCTCCACGGATAGCCCAAAAGAGATCAGGTTCTTGATATTGGGAACAAGTTACGATTCTTCCATCGGCAAGAACAACCTCCGCTTCGAGGAGATTGTCAATTACCAGCCCGTACTTAGGGGTCAAATATCCGAAGCCGCCTCCGAGAGTGAGTCCCCCGATTCCTGTATGGTTCACGGTGCCGCCGACGGCGGCGAGACCGTGGGCGAAAGCGGCGGTGTCAACGTCGGACCAGAGACAGCCGCCTTGACAGAGAGCGGATTTGGTGACTGGGTCCACGGTTACGTTGCGCATTTTGGAGAGGTTGAGGGAGAGGCCGTTGTGGGTTGATGAGGCGCCGGATGAGCCGTGACCACCGCCGACGACTGGGTTGGGTGTTAGTTGTAAGGTTTCTTGAATGGGATGAAATTACGCTTTGGGGATAGATGGGCATTCAATGGAATTGGAAAGGACTCTTAGATTGAGTGGGATAAGAGGAAAGGGACGGGGAATCAATCATCAGAATACGCACCTGCGAAATCAAACTTATGTTCTTTGGCGAAGAGAACAATCTTGGACACATCTTCAGAAGTAGTAGGAAAAACGACTAAAGCCTAGAGATGAAGTTAGAAAGCGATAT
The DNA here is from genome assembly GCA_002162575.1 of Sclerotinia glacialis. Taxonomy (NCBI): domain Eukaryota; kingdom Fungi; phylum Ascomycota; class Leotiomycetes; order Helotiales; family Sclerotiniaceae; genus Sclerotinia; species Sclerotinia glacialis. The sequence goes on along the minus strand of NGKH01000011.1, from coordinate 61,712 downwards.
AAAAACATATAGATCGAAGGATACGAGTATGTAGAGATAGGATATCATTAAGGTACCCTATCTAGTCTAGATATCTCAATTCCCGTGTCATACAATTGATCACAAACGACCAAATCTCCAGATCTCAAAACCTCATATTACAATTCCAATCCTTAACGACCCAAGTATTCACTGCCATTCAAACCGCGTCTCGTATACTACAGCTACAAACTCCATCTATCCCCCATTTCACAATCACAAGCACAAGCATAAGAACAACCAAACAAACCTCTTCCAGACAAAAAGCCCCAGGAAAAAAGGAAAAAAAATAAACAAGAAGAAAGAACCTACAGCCTTCTTCTCCGCCGCCCTCGACCACCTCGCAATTCCCTCCTCATACCCCTCATCCCCCTTCAACAAAATTTGCGCCTCGGGACTCAACTCCGCTTTCAAATTTTCAACCAATGGCGCTAGTAATCTCATTTTCGAGTGTGAGAAGTGAGTATGAGAGATTCCGATGTATTTTAGATATTTTACGAACGAAAGAATTGTTGTGGAATTGCGAATTTGGGATGATATGTGTAGGTTAAGTGAATAAATAAAGGAAGAAAGAAAAAAAGAATGAAGGATAGAAAGAGGGATAGAAAAAGGTTACTGATTAGAGTTAGAGTTAAGTTTAAGGTTATGTATCCTCCCGTTAATTGATGCGGGGTAATTCTATAGTACTCCGTATTTGGTATTTATTAGTCCTCTGTATTTATTAGTACTCAGCAATTGTTCGTTGTAGGTAACTTTTC
>NGKH01000011.1:0-60838 GCA_002162575.1 Sclerotinia glacialis | reverse complement strand
TGAAAGTCTGAGACATTGATTGATGCCAGGTGTGATGTGATGGGTATGTGATATGTAGTCCCATTTTAGGAAATGATTAGCGCTGCATCTCCATCTCCAGCTTATCGGTGTGCATTTGTGTTTGACGTTAATTACTAGAACCATATGGACTTTGAATATGCAGGTAGTATATATGTCTATGTCTAGAGTCTGAAGGATTGCAATGAATGTGCAATGAATATGCAATGGATAGGCATGCATAGTAGATGTAAGAATATATCACATATTCAGCTCCTCTACAAATTAACCGCTTACTTGGGTTCCATTGCATCAACGTGACATAACTCTAACGAATAACAAGAACGCTGACCCATGAGATGATGGATTTCCAGCTCAACGCCTCCAATGACACCTGGTGAGCTGAAAACATTCTGTATCTTCTATACCATGTTTGGCGATTTGAGATCTGCGCCCAAGGACTCTGATCTACAGAGGGTAATCGATATTGTGCCACCGTAGAAAATTGACTAACGTATGAGCTGTCATTGAGATCGATCTCGATTTCTGGGGGATTGTGGAGTATGGGGAAGGTATGTTGAATACTTATATTACTTTTGCCAACTTTATTATGAGATGATGAGAATCTTAAAACATTAGGACCTGTTGAGTATGGACGGGTATCAACTCATTGATTCCAAAACAGGCCATCTTTTAGCTTTTCAACAAGTCAACGGTGAGCATCACAAGTCAAAGGTTTGACATAGAACAGATCAAGACTGGCTTTACAAAAAGCCAAAACTCTGTAAGTGTGAGATTTCCAAATCTTCCTAGTATTCATTAAAATCACAGGTATCAGCAGTAAATTTCCTTTCCATTTCCGAGATGTTTCGCTTGTCAAAACCTGACCAAATGAATAACCTTTACCACACCATATACGTCTGCACTTCTCCTCAAGAAATACTCCGTCCACCATCTACATCCACACAAGTACCCGTAATAAACTTTGCCTCATTACTGGCAAGGAACAAACAATAATTAGCCACGTCCTCCGGAGTACAAAGACGACCTAATGGCACATTGAAGAGAAATTTGGCACGGTTTTCGGAAGTATCATCCATGCCGGTGAATGTAGAGAAGCTGGTGAGTGTTAGTAGACGTAAAAGTAGAATATAAGAGATGCTTACAGGCCAGTACCAGCGAGTAAGGGGCAGATAGAATTGATTCTAATGTTCTTGGGCCCATATTCCGCCGCAAGTCCTTTGGTAGCCTTTTGTGTTGTTAGAAGTGTGATTGCATCGTGCAAGTGAAATACCCACGTTGACAACGGCGGCTTTACTGGCGTTATACCAGACAAGACCTGGTCGAGGTCTTGAAGCCCCAATCGATGCGATGTTAATCATGGATCCACCTTCACCCTGATTGATAACATTTGGAATGAAGTGTCTTGTTGCGTAGAAGATTGATTTGACATTGACACTGAAAACCTTGTCGAATTCATCTTCGATGACATCCAAAGTTGGCTATTCTCATATCAGTCTGATACATCAATCTACATCTCCAACTACATCTCACGGCCACTAGACAGCGAAATAGCCAATGATGCCACTCACCTTATTTCTATAACTTGTCCCAGCATTATTAACACAGATATCCACCCTTCCCCATTTAGCAAGCGTAGTCTCCAGCACCCTCTCCCAATCTTCCTCATTCGTCACATCCATCTTAACGAAAAGCATACTATGCGGATGAACACTCGCAACACGTTCACCGCCAACAGCATCAATATCTGCAATAGTCACTTTACATCCTTCCCCCGCAAAGCGACGGGCAATGCCTTCACCGAAACCTGAGCCACCGCCCGTGACAATGGCAACTTTGTTCTTGAGACGACTTCCGAGAACTTTTGGTTCGACTGTTGGTGCCATTTTGATTAATTGTGGTCTTTAGGATATTGCTGGATACGAGAAGGAAGTAGGGTGATGATTGGTAACGCCCTGACACTTGACCAAATATTGAAGCTCGACTTGACGATTTATCAAATAGTATGGAAGAATGAGACGAATAAATAGGCTTCTAAATACCCTCAACTGATCAGCGGGATCGATTCAACACGTGTTGCATAAGTCGTACAGATAGAAGGTGCGGGGGATAGGAATGAGGGGTAGGTGTCACGGGACTTCTCGATTTGGTTGAGTCACACCACACTTCAAGTACATTGCGAAACATACCTAGTACTTTTCCTTGTATACATACATCATTGATAAATTCAGGTTAATAGTAAGATTTTTAAAGATACTTTTTGCAGTCTTTGTCATTGAATAGTTACCACGTGAACCAGTCTTCGACCTAGCCGGGTTGGCTTCTATAATGAGAACTCGCAAGATCTGAAACCTTTGGTCTGAAAATTAGATGCCCCTGTTCCCGATTTATATTTATGTTTATGCCTATTTGAATAATGTCAAGTAGATCTTGAAACAGTCCAATGTTCGCAATTGTGCTCGTATAAAATCTATAGTAACTATGTTCAGAAGCAATGTTGGTGTTCGAGTCAAACATAGCTAATAAGGTTATTAGTCGAAGCGAAGTTACCTACATCCACCTAGCTTTCTATTCAAATCACAATAGACCCCCAGCATCTGAATCTTCAAGGTCAGCCAACTACACACCGAGAAACCTTGTCAGAATCATAAGATATTATCAATACCAAGCCCGGTTCGCGTTGGCTTCCGTGGCCACTAGATTTATCATGACAATCATATCGAAATACTATTGAAAAAGCAATCACCATCTCCATGATTTCCCATCTTCCTTCTTAAAATAAAAACTCGATTACGAGATGAGTGGTGCGCAGACGGACATTGAAAAGTCCGGGGAAAAAGTGAAAGGAGTTGAGGGCATAGGGGCAAGGGAGAGGAGCCAGAAACCTCGAGAAGAGGGTAGGCAGCAAGACTGAAAGGCATCAAGCATTAGAATTTGACGCATGACCACTAGCCAAAGATAAATTGCAGTCATTCCTCCTCTTATCAGGCAAAGGAGCTTTGAAACATAGTTTTAGCTAATATAAAAAGTTTCCGATAGTAACACTTAAACAATTGAACATCGGTATTTCCTCATGTTTACTGCCCTAGAATATATGTCAAACTGTCAATACATTGTTCTAAAAGATGAGTATTGTTTGGAGCAGGAATTGAACCAGAGAAACTGTGTAATGATGCCCTCATAATGAACGCACAAATGGTGAAGCGCAAGCTTTCCAGATAAAAATGTGCCCTGAGTATTATAGGCAACCAGATGGCGACTTGATATCGAGTTTCAGGTTCTCTCCAAGATGTGACACACTCCTATTTCTGCTAAACCTCTTCCCCGTAGATAGTGGGAACAAGCGCCACTGAAAGTTTATGCAGGAAATTTGACTCTCGGTAAATCTGGCATCCTCCTTATCCACTTATGAAACACATCGATGCCCTGAAATTTTGGATGATATTGCATGACGAAGACCAAGGGAAAAGGCGACTATGAGTAGGTTCTCCCACTTGGAATTTGTTCTTTCTTCAGATAAAGCACTTGCAGTAAAATGCGCCGTATGGAAACCCATACCAGAAAGATATGATTGAGGAAGGAGCTAGACTGCTTTTTGCCAGAAGGAAGATTGGAAGGATTTTGTAAAATGTTGCAATCTAGCCTTCTCCTCAATCTCTGAATATTTCAAGTGATCTGCACATCTTGAGATATGCGACAAAGACAATTAGTTGCTCTTCAAAGTTCAACATGCCTTACTAACCCTTCTGTCATAGGATCTACAAAATGAGGCATGCAATAAAGATAATGGATTGTGCTTCGAAATGCTGCTAAAGGGGTAAGATACGTGAGTAATTCCCCTATCAAAAGATCAACAAGAATGATTTGCAACAAGCACAACTAGTTGCACTTGAAAATGCTGCTTTTGAAGTCTTGATAAATTTTGAAATGATCAAAAACCTGGAGACGGGCAACAGAGCACCAAGAGATAGATGCGCTCCAAAGTGCTCTTTGTGTATTACATATCAATGGGGAGCTTCAGTCTCGACTTTATGAGAGGAGCCCATCGCGAATGCCTCGTTTGGACAACATTGCACCGTCCTATGTATAGTTTTATGGATATGTAACCTAACCGTATAAGCATTTGGAAAGGCTTCCCGAGGTTGATGCGGTGTCGATTTCAGTATGAAGCCGTTCTGCTATGTCAAAACTTCCACGGTAACGGATTCAACTAGTTCTTGCACCTCTTCGGATTCCGGAAGAAGTACAGATGAAAGAGCCTTGACTCAACACATGGAGCATTATCCAAGAGTTGTGGAACCGAGATCAGCCAATCATCGAGAGATATCTAATATCATCGGAGTTTGAGTTTTCCATAGCGAAGAGTATCGAGAAATGAGAATGCTGTGTTTTGATTTTGGTTGCGGGAATTGTCATAGACCAATCGGTGCATTATATACTTCATTATATACTTGGGTAAATCGATTGCGAGTTAATGAAGCCGTATACTTGTTTACTCACAATATTTCTACCTTCATCTTCTGATTGGATGAAAAGAGAGAGAGAGAGAGAGAGAGAGTAACGAGGAAAGATAATTCAATCATGTGTACAATCAATTCTCGAGGAAAATATAGCTATTTGAGCGCCGGCTGATGGGTTCAGCAGATGTGTTGTCGTTTCCATCTTCGTTTCTCCCTTGGTTGGTTAGGCTATTGATCCGATCGAGCAAATTGAAGAAAAAGATGGTTTTCATGAATAGAAAGTGGGAGATAGATTCCTCAACATGACGTCAGTGGTACTTCTTAAAGTTTCGAATCTGGGTATGTACCTTGAAATTGATCTAATGCCGCCTTAGCTAAAATATCCATCTTCGATCTATCAGACTGACCAACCTTGGATCACTTTGTACCCGCTTCAAAGAGGAGAGAAAATGGCAAATGGCAAAAAGAGCGAGATGTGTTATCGCTCTATTCCGTATAATAGAGTGTATATAAAGTTAACTTCCCCCCCTCTTGAGTAACGATCATCCATATCTTGATTCCAAATTTGGAAAGAGAAAAAGATCGATTCTATCTATTCATAACATTTATCCAAGAAATATCTTTTAAGGCCAAGCAAGTTGTGTCTAGATCTCGGTCGGACCCTTTCATCCAAATAGGAAACAAGTCAGTCAGTCAAATATCAATATCGCAAAAGCGGCATTCGCTCCGTATCCCATCTGTATTTGCATTGTACTAGATAGATTTAGAGGTAAAGCTCGATTCACGCTGCTTTGCTACTTATAATTCCTCAAGACAAGGAAATCATTGACTGACTTGAACTTATTATTATTTTAGGCGACATTCCCACCATCCCCCTCCCCCTCCCCTACAATCTCAAAACTATCTTGCAGTCTCTTTCTCACTAAATAATTCATCCCACTCACTACCAACCGCCACGCGAAATTCCAATTCCAATTCCGCTCACTCGCTCACCCACCTATACCCTCTCTCTTCTTACAAAGATTTCACTTTCTTCATTCCTACAAAAAGAATCTTTCTTTCTCCTAAACTCTTAGTTCTCAAAAGAGAACACACTATTCAAAATGGCTGAATTCGTTAGAGCTCAGATCTTCGGGACAACCTTTGAGATTACTTCCAGGTACGCGGGGCTCAAATAACTCGATCAAGATGACAAGAAAATCGTCAAATTGTCAACCAACCCTCCGCCGATATGAATGCTGATACTCTGATGATATAGGTACTCTGATTTACAGCCTGTGGGCATGGGCGCATTCGGTCTCGTTTGGTATGATAAGTCCTCCCATCTCTGCCCTTTTTGTGATGAAATCTTCAATTGAGGGGTAAAATGATCACTTTTTCTCAACAAACACTAACTCATATCATCTGCGCAGCTCTGCCAAAGATAACCTCACCGGTTCCAATGTCGCGGTTAAAAAGATCATGAAACCATTCAGCACACCGGTCTTATCCAAGAGAACTTACAGAGAATTGAAGTTGTTGAAACATCTCAAGCACGAAAATGTACGTTTTATTGCGATAACATAGATATTCAACAATGGCCGGTCCTGGGAATACTAATCGTTTACAGGTTATCTCGCTCAGTGATATTTTCATTTCCCCTCTTGAGGATATGTATGCAGAACTCCATCAAATTTAAGGGATTTTAGACTGATAATCATTCAAGCTACTTCGTCACCGAACTCCTTGGCACAGATTTACATCGTTTGTTGACCTCGCGACCACTCGAGAAGCAATTCATTCAATACTTCTTGTATCAAATCTTAGTATGTCATCTTGTTTTGGTTGTGCTGTGCCACTGGAAAGAATTAGGCTAATATTACTCCCAGCGTGGATTGAAATATGTCCACTCTGCAGGAGTCGTTCATCGTGATCTCAAGCCCAGCAACATCCTCGTCAATGAGAACTGCGATCTTAAGATCTGCGATTTCGGTCTTGCTCGTATTCAAGACCCTCAAATGACTGGATATGTCTCTACAAGATACTACAGAGCGCCAGAGATTATGCTTACATGGCAAAAGTATGACGTGGAAGTTGATGTCTGGAGTGCGGGATGCATTTTCGCAGAGATGTTGGAAGGCAAACCTTTGTTCCCTGGAAAGGATCACGTCAACCAATTCTCCATCATCACAGAACTGCTCGGAACACCACCAGATGATGTTATCCACACCATCGCCAGTGAAAACGTGAGTAATTGTGTATGGATAATTGAATATAGCTGATAATAGTTCAGACCTTGAGATTCGTCCAATCTCTACCCAAACGTGAGAGACAACCTCTCTCAAACAAGTTTCATAATGCGGATCCATTAGGTACGTCCCCAGCTTTAACTTCAATTCTATTGCAACCCTCATTGACCTGTTCTAGCCATCGATCTCCTCGAGAAAATGCTGGTTTTCGACCCCAGAAAGCGAGTTAAGGCAGCCGAAGCATTGGCACATGATTACCTTTCTCCTTACCACGATCCTACCGACGAGCCAGTGGCAGAGGAGAAGTTTGATTGGTCATTTAATGACGCAGACCTTCCAGTGGACACCTGGAAAATCATGATGTACGAACAACTTTTCGATTACCAGCAAAAATAGATCATCTGCGTTCATATGCAGAAGTATTTGGTTTATCGAGTGCATCCGACGGACCAAGATAGTAAAACTGACTTGGAATGTATGCAGGTACTCCGAGATTCTTGATTATCATAACGTCAACGACGCCCAAAATCTGGTGGATGGTCAGTAAACATGCATCTGTTCTTTTTTTCTTCGAATAAATATGGGTATCAAAGGTATCGCCTAGGTACAATTTTCAGTATGGGATGGTTACACAATTACGGGATGGCTGGTTAGGAGTGTTCTCTGGTGCTTTCTGATGTAGCGCAACGCAACGCAACTCCTGGCGAGAATCGGCCTTTTCTCCTTCGACTCCTGGCGTACATACTGCCACCCCGAAACTTACTTTCCTGCCCATGGGTTATTGGATTTTGTATGGCTTGACTGAGGTGACGAGATGGAGAGGGGGGGGATTGGGGTTTGCACGCAGTAGAGCAATGAATTTCCTTCCGCAAAAGTTGTACTTAGATGATCGGGCGAGTAAGGTTTCGGGCGTTTTAACGGACATAGAGGATGTATGAATTACGATTATAATGATTGGGCTTTCTCACAGCATGTTCCTGGACGTGATTTTGTTGAGTGAATCAACTTCACCACGATTGGATAAGAATGATTCATTATACTGTGACCTAAAGAAGAATGTCTTCATCGTAATGAAACCCAACTGACACCAATGGAAACCAAGCATTTCCCAAGACCTATCGACACGGAACTACGAATGACGAATGACAACCTCAGAACATGCAATACACTTATCCCACCTCATCATGTGACTATGACAGACTCCAAGTCGGGCTATCTCCTCAATCCCTACACACACGGTAAGCATTGAAATGGATGTAAAGCATTGGATAATAAGGCGATGAGTGGATATTTGTGGCGTACACAGGGTTGCAAGGATGGCCTTTTCCTGGGCTTATTCGCTGGCTTTGCAGACTGGATTCAGGTGGGAGGTGGGAGGTGTGATAAAAGCTTGGTGATGGAACTGCGGCATAGTGGATTATTAGGGAATGAATAGATAAAATGTTAGTCATTTTTAAAGTGGAAGTTTTATCGTAACCACAGTCAGTGATTTCAAATTGCATTGTCGAGGCAAGCAAAGCAAAGGCAAGTTTGATGGGTGAGCATATCGATAAAGTTGCGATAACCTGGCTCCAGCCTCATTCGGAGGCTGAGAAATTGATTCTGGAAAACTTCTGGAATTCTTCTGGAAATTGCGATTCAAGATTGGAGGGATTTTGATACGGATCTTCAGGGTTAATTTTATCAGAGGGGTAAGGCTCACTGCGTTTCGCAATATCGAAGCCCGGGAGGGAGCATTGGCCAGTTAATTGTGAACGGAGCGGGTAGATCTAAGCTGGGGAAAGGAGAAGAAGATCGATAGGAGGAGACACAACGAGACAATAACGATATCCCAAAGACCCACGAGACGAATTGATCTTTTGAGAGAGGAAGTCGACAGAGCAATATAGACTTGGAGGTTTGAAGTGAGGATCTAAGGAATATGATGTTTTGATTACAAGAACCATCACTCTACTCTGTCTACTCGAAACATTGAAGGTTCGAAGGACAGGCAGAAGTAAATATTGCGGAATAGACGGAGCGAAACGATCCAGAAACGATATCAATATTTACCTACCCTAGTCACATATCTACCTACCTATTGCTCGTCTACTTGCTGCTGATTTAACAGACTCAAGGAGGGACTCAGGGCGGCCTTTTGTTGCCTCCAGCTTTTTGCCTTCAGGCCGTGATATCTGTGAGAGGGACTCGAGACAAAGTGCGGCTCCGGATTGGTACAACGTATCGAAGGTCGATTAACTATAGCTTGGGCGAGAAGATAGAAGAGGGCCAGGCGCACTGGATGGAGAATATTGAGAGGAAGGACGGGGATGAGGAGGCACCCGCGGGGGGGAGGAAAGGGTTTGTGCCGTTGGTTACAGTGGTGGATTTTCACCATGCGAGGTAAGTGTTTCGGGGTTGCTTGAGAGGGATGGTGGGGAATAAGGATGAGGGGTTTGAGGCCGAACTGAGGAAGACCGGCTAACATAAGTTTTTGTTAGAGGACCGGAAGTCGAATATTGGTTTGGGGCAGAGGAGGGAACTGATCCTGCGGTGGAAAATGAATGGCCTTTATTACCGTTCATGGCTTTGAGTGATGGAGCGCATGCGTAAGTTGCTATCCCCGGATTTTGCACATTCAAGGAAGAAGATCTGAGGCTGACGGCTAATCATAATGGCAGATCAACTGAAGACTTCTCATATTTTACGCTCCTACGGCCTGCGCGGGAAAACCTACCTCCCACATCTCTATTCGGTATCTCCTGCACACAACAAATGGATGCTTCAATACTGCTCAACCGTCCCGCAGATGTAACTCGATCGACAGTTCAAAAGGCTGTAGTGGTGATAGCCGATTCGCCCCAATTCTTTGGGATGCTGAGGGAAAGATTGGGAGTTGTTACGAAAGCTTGGTTTGCACAACGAGAATTCACAGATACGGAGATATTGAGGAGGTTTCAAGAAAGCCTGGCAGAGGAGAAAAGTAGAGGGGAATTGGGAGATAGGGAGGAGTATCTAGGAATGAGTTTGAGGGAATTGGTTAAGGAGTTTAAGTGGCAGACTTTGGTGCTTTTCAAATGTTGTTTGCTGCAACCGAAGGTAATTTTCCCCTTCTCTGGTGAATTTGATAGATACTGACTTGAGGCATAGATGTTATTCTTTGGTACGAGATGCGAGAGATTATGCATGATGCAGTTCTCACTTATATCTCTAATACCGGGTCTGATACGGAATTTACAAGACTGCGCCGATCCGGAATTGGATGATTATAGGAAAAATCTTGTGAAACCGACGAGCCTGAAAACGAGCGATAGGACTTCGTTGTTGAATTATATGGGATTACCTCTGCAAATATTTGGCAAGGTATAATAGGCCTCTTCACAGTCCTGTGTATAGCTATTTTACTAATTGGGTATATAGGGAAGCCTTTTTGGTCCTTACACCCCTTTACAGCAACTTGATATATTAGCGGATTACGGCACAAAATCATACATCGTTGGTTCAACGAATTCTTTACTTTTACAACAGAGAGATCGATACAGCGACATTCTTATTAATCTAGATGAACTAACAATTAATATCACATCCGCATCACTGAGGTCCGCATTAGCACTCTCGGCGGCCGACCGACGCTGGATTGATTTCATTACTCAAACCGTCAACGACACTTGGGATGAATCAAATCCAAGTCGACCTAAAACTATGGGCTACGTCGGCTCCGAAGAATTTATTCGCATGCAATTTGAAGAATATCTCCTTTCCCTAATCTCCTCTGTCAAATGTCACAACTACCTTACAGTCAACGCTCACAACCCCAGAGCTCAACTTCCACAAGTTGATGGAGATCCTGCTTATGATTTCAACATGGATTGGATAGAAGCATGGACACGAAGCGAAAATTACGAAATTTGGAATAACCATACGGACTCACATCTTTTCGATATAGTGGAGCCTAAACATCCTTGCGCAGGTGGTCTTACGATAGATGATGTTCAAAGACGCATTGCTGAGCAAGTCAAGGAAATGCATCTTGATGAAAGATTTGCGGTTGGTAAGGAAGTGTTGGGGAGAAATCTTGCTGCGGGAAAAGAAAAGGCTAGCACAGTCTTCAATAAATTGTACGCGGACATGGAATCCTATCGTGAGAGTCAGAGGAAGAGAAACGAGGAGGCTAGGATTGCAGCCGAGAAAGCGGCGACTGCAAGTGGTGCATCAAGTCCAGTGGCCAGTCAAATGGATTTCAATGGACCAAAGTCACCCTCGGTGCAAAGTAGAGCGGGGGCCTACATAGGAAGCTGGGGTACGTGGATGGGAGAAAAGAGAAAGGCGGGATGGGGGAGGAGTTCGGGTAGTCAGGATAAGATACAGCAAGTTACGAGTAATGGGAAGAGGAATTCGAGGGGGTTCTTTGGAAAGGAAAATATTCATGTGTTGGAGGGGGGAAATGGGGGAGAGAGGAGCCCACTCAGTCCACGGGATTCACAAGGTGGATATTCACCGTTGGGTGAGAGACCGAGGACGGCGGAGAGTTTTAAGGAGAGTATTTTTGATGCGGAGTTGGAGGCGAATGGGGAAGGAGATGGGGATGGATATCGAAAGGTGGACGTGGTGGAGAGGATTAGTGATACGCCTCCAAGAGTTGAAATTCCGGGACATTTTTCGAGGTTTGATGGGGAGATGGTAGATGAAGGGATGAAAGATCACGATGACGATAGCGATAGTGGTGAGGAAGAAAAAAAACCGACCGCACCTATATCGAGTGAATCAAATGTTTGGGACGATGAAAGAAATGGGGATGCAGATAAAGATAAACATGAGAGAGCGGAAAGAGTTGCAGAGGCGATGCAGGAGGCGGTGGATTCTTCGATTCATTCCTAGGTCTGTTGTGGTAATGGGATAGAGTGGCAGGGTGGTATTCTTTGGACTCGGTCATGTTTTCTTTTGGATTGATTGGTTGATTGGTTGGTTGAATGAATGCTGAGTTTTGGTATCGAGATTTTAAAGTGAAGAAGGAGACTTGGTCTGGTGTTTGTGAGAGGCGTGGGATGGAGGAGGAATTGGAGTGATAGGGGTAGGAGGGGGGATGGGAATGGGATGGGAATGGGATGGATGGGATGGATGATGGAAAATCACGGAACCTTGAGTTGGAGGGGAATATATCACTTACAACATTACAATACAATCCAATCCAATACACGTATACTATACAACATCCAATGGAACATATTTAATATTGATACTGATGGATTTGAGTATATGGGGTTGATTCTGGTTGACGAGGAACAGACTTATATTGAAGAAACTTGGATTTGCTTACCTAACCTTACTTTGGTCACGTGATTGACACACTCCGTACTCCGTACAATGGAACTCGGGATTTCGGAAGTTTGACACAGAATTGGCGCTTAGATTTAAACTCCTTGGTTTAGACGCCTTACCGCAACTCCACCTGGCAATGGGCTGGCTGTACAAGGCTAAATAAGGCAACTATGCATCACACTTTCTGTGCACGGCAGCCTGCTTCACTCATACTGGAATCACGAATTCTTACCAAGGGCAATTGAGAAAAGAACCTTATTCACCTTTTTCACCTTTTTCTCAATTTATCCAAATATCTAATATCTCACTAAGGGAGTTAATAGTACTTGACCGTAGAGAAATATTCTGTACGGTTAGAACTTTTACCGTATCCTATTTCTTCTACTTCATATCGTGGACCGTTTCCTTCCACTACATTATCCTCTACATCATCTTCCAACACAACCCATCTATCTTCCTTAGATTCACAACCCACCACAACTTTCACTCGAACCTCAACCTCAACCTTAATAAATCCTCGGATTTAGAGTACCTTTTGCATTACAATCTGTGATTTTTTACAAAGGTGCTGATCTGGCAGCCGATATTTTTACGCAATCATACAATACAAACTGGTCTCGACGCTCCTTCAAGTAGCTGGTTTAAATCCACCGGTTCCTGACCCATTTCGAATTTATTTCAAAGCAACACAATCCTTACTCCTTCATCGCGTTCATTAAAAAAATACTCAAGATGACGGTAGCTACCAGGACGGTTGTTATGCCTCCAGTCCCAAATCGGGAGGACTTAGATGCGACGTTCGTACTTGATCTTTTCCATTTACCACTTTCCCCTCGATCTTATTGTATCTAGCATGCTAATGATGAATTTCTGCGATTTAGATGGAAATACCTCGAGGCTGGAGTATCGAAGGTCATGCTACAATTGGCAGATGGTGTTGATATGACTACTGTAGGTGCCCCCTCTCCAACTTTCTCCGTTTATGATGCGCATTCACTGACTTGCTTTTTATCTATAGTACATGGGAGTATACACGTACGTACCCCGATATCCAAACCCTGCCAGCATCATCTAACCTTAAAATAGAGCCGTTCACAATTTCTGTACATCACAAAAGGCTGTCGGCAATACTGGGCCAGGACCCATTGGAGGCGCGCATCGTGGAGGTGAGATATTGAACCATTCCAAATATAGAACATACATAACTGATACTTTATAGCACACCTTCTCGGCGAGGACTTATACCAAAACCTCATCGCCTATCTAACACAATATCTCAAGGAACTCGTTCTCGCCTCTAAAACGCATGTCGATGAAGCTCTCCTCAGTTTCTACATTCGAGAATGGGACCGATACACGACAGCAGCGAAATATATCAACCATTTGTTTCGATATCTCAATCGCCATTGGGTAAAGCGGGAAATGGATGAGGGAAAGAAAAATGTCTACGATGTCTATACTCTACATCTTGTTCAATGGAGACAAACTCTATTCCAATCTGTTCATGAAAAGGTTATGGATGCTGTTCTCAAAATGGTCGAGAGGCAAAGAAATGGCGAGACTATCGAGCATAATCAAATCAAGGCCATTGTCGATTCCTTTGTGTCACTTGGGTTAGATGAGGCAGATCCTACTAAATCGACCCTCGACGTTTACCGTTTCCACTTCGAGAAGCCATTCTTGGAAGCCACCGAGGCATTCTACAGGGCCGAGTCGAAGCAATTTGTTGCGGAAAACAGCATAGTGGAATATATGAAGAAAGCCGAAATTCGATTGGACGAAGAGGAAGAGCGCGTTAGAATGTACCTCCACCAGGATATCATCATCCCATTGAAGAAGGCCTGCAACACTGCTCTTGTTGCAGACCACTCCGTAATTCTTCGAGATGAGTTCCAGGTTCTTTTGGACAACGACCGATACGAAGATATGGCACGTATGTATAATTTGTTGGCAAGAATTCCGGATGGTCTTGAGCCCCTCCGTACCAGATTCGAGGCCCATGTTCACAAAGCTGGTCTTGCAGCAGTTTCGAAAGTCGCTAGTGAAGGTGATAAACTCGAACCTAAGGTTTACGTCGACGCTCTTCTTGAGATCCACACACGGTATCAAGGTCTGGTCAAGCAAGCATTCAAGGATGAGCCGGAATTTACTAGATCTCTTGATAACGCTTGTAAGGAGTTTGTCAACCGCAATGAAATCTGCAAATCTGGATCCAATAAGTCGCCTGAATTGCTCGCCAAATACGCTGACTCGTTGCTAAAGAAGAGTGCCAGCGGAGCTGAGGAGAGTGATATTGAAAACTCTCTTACTCAAATTATGACAGTCTTCAAGTACATTGAGGATAAGGATGTATTCCAGAAGTTCTACTCACGTATGCTTGCTCGAAGATTGGTCCACACTAGCTCTTCATCGGATGATGCCGAGACAAGTATGATCAGCAAATTGAAGGAGGCATGTGGATTCGAATATACCAACAAACTTCAACGCATGTTCCAGGACATTCAAATTTCGAAGGATTTGAACAGTGGCTTTAAGGAATTCGAGTCAGGAATCTTCACTGGAGGCGAAGAAAAGCCAATCGATGCCAGCTACTCCATCTTAGGTACGGGTATGTGGCCTTTGAACCCACCCAACACAGACTTCACTCCACCGATGGAAATCTCTAAGGCCTATGAGCGTTTCCAAAACTTCTATAACCAGAAGCACAGTGGTAGAAAACTCACGTGGCTTTGGCAGTTGTGTAAGGGCGAGATCAAAGCAAACTATTGCAAAAACACAAAGACTCCATATACTTTCCAGGTTTCGACTTACCAAATGGCCATCCTCTTACTATTTAATGAGAGCGACAAGAATAGTTATGAGGATCTCGCCAAGGCAACACAATTACAGGCTGATGTCCTTGATCCCATACTCGGTATCTTTCTGAAATCCAAGGTCCTCATTATGACTCCAGCGGATGATAAGCCCGGACCCGGTAAAACCTTCCACTTGAATTACGACTTCAAGAGTAAGAAGATTCGTGTCAATCTAAATATTGGTATCAAGTCGGAGCAAAAGCAAGAGGTTGATGAAACTCATAAGACTATCGAGGAAGATAGAAAGTTGCTGATGCAGGTATGTAGAATTCATTCATGTATTACGATTGAACTCCCACTAAATTATTATTTCAGTCCGCTATTGTTCGTATTATGAAGGCACGAAAGAAGATGAAGCACAGCCAACTTGTCGGCGAAACAATCAACCAGATTCGCTCCCGGTTCTCGCCTAAGATTCCAGATATCAAGAAGTGCATTGATATCTTATTAGAGAAGGAATATCTAGAACGACTTGATGATGATGAGCTCGGATATCTTGCATGATTCATGAATTTTTCTTTAACAATACATCTCTTTCGTTAGAGATTCATGACGGATGACCTTTTATGAATTGGCGGCTCATTGAAGTTGATTATAAAAGTTAGTAGCCCTCACATAGGACATTGGCAGAATTTGGTATTGGTTTCCTGCTAGCTATCTTTTGATCACAGTAATGGGCGAAGAGCCAATAATCAGGCGTATTCATGCATTTTTCATCGTTTTTGTTCATCTCCTTTCTGGTGCCAGTCTTGACGAATTTTCATCGGGCATATTTGGGATGGAAGGGGGAGTTGAGAGAAAGCTACTGGTTGCTTGTGGAAACACAGTTATGTGTTCTACACATGAGTTTTTCCTGTTTTAATCTTTTTTTTTCCCTTGTTTTTTTTTTTTTGATACCGCGGATACTTAACCCATAACTTTGCACATCACATTGGGGAAATTTAGTTCTATGGATGAGAACGAAAATACTTATATGGGTTGCGCGTAGGTTAGGACTCTGGGATGGAGGGATGGAGGGCAGACTGTAGCATATCGCAATTTGGTCATTGATGAATTTGATGACTGAGGAATGGTTTGAAGATTGGATGTGATTGACGTGCAGGATGAAGAGGGATGGATTGATGAAGATTGGGAAGATGAGCACCTGGAAGCGAAATAAATAGAAGTGTTAATGAATGGGAGAGAGTTAAAGCAAAACATCTCGTCAACCTTTCTAGGTTTGGTTTGAGGAGCGAGAAAATGAATTCACTTAATAGATAAAATGCTTGAGCATTTATCTTTTGGAAGTGCAAAAATGAAAGACATTTTTTGTGAGAGATAAATGAGATGTAGTGGTATGTATGGTGATGGTGTGTCTATTGCAAAACAAAATAAATAAATATCTAATCTTCTAATAAAAAGATTGATTAATGAACTTTTTATTATATCTATCTATAGTAAATATTAATTAAATTCTACCTATCATATAATACAATAAATACCCTTGCTCTTTATACGTGAATTTACAGAGCACCTAGATGTCTAATAGTAAATAAGGTCAAGAATCAGAGATACGTATCTACTAGGTACTGTAAGGTATGAGCGAGGTAAATCTCCCAAGTCAAAGCGTTCGTGTACCGAAATTGGGCGCACAGCATACATAGCACAGCACAGCACAACATGGCAGGGCAGGGCAGGGCAGGGCTTGATGTTTATTAGGATGTGCTCCGTAGATACGAAGTATGTACTTTCGGGATCCTCTGTGCGATAGGGTCAAGGTAGAGTATGGGTAGGGTATGGGTAGGGTATGGGTAGGGTATGGTAGGGATGGAGGCAAGGGAGCAAGGCGGGAGGAAAAAATAAAATTAGTGGATAGGCGGATGGATATCGCGTGGCATGTGCTGGGATGTGCTGGGATATGCTGGGATGGGACTTGTTAGAGGTCGTATTAGAGTAGAGGGATGGATGTATATTTATTAGAGGGTTGTGTTAGAGGGTCGGGCCATGCTTGTTTCGACTGGGTGGCTCGGTGGGGACAAGGGCTAGCGAGATGTGATGTGATGTGATGTGGTGGTTGTGGTTGTGGTGGTGGTGGTGGTGAGTGTATGTACCGTGATGGCTTGGTGCAGGGCAGATTTGAATGTCGGTCTTTACTATAATTAATGTTTGTAGAGTGTTTGTGGAATTGGAGTTGGAGTTGGGGTTGTAGTTGGGGTGGTTATGGATTGGATTGGATTGGATTGAATTGGATTGGGTTTGATGGGTTTGTGATGGATGAGTGGATGGGGAATACTTTTTGGCGTGTTGAATTCATAGATGACGCTACATTATATTATTATCGACAGGAAGAATATCTGCCTTGGAGCTTCATGTTATATAGGCGGCAGAGGCGTCTTGGGGACAAAATGAAAATATCTTTTTAGGGACATAACCAAGTGTGAGGCCCGAGGGAGTGGATGGGGTTAAGATGTGGATGGATGGATGAATGGATTTGATTCTGTCGTGTTTGGGTGGAAATGGGAAATGGGAGATGAAGTACGAAGTGCGTTGATGGATTCATGAATCATGATGGCGGTTATACGAGATTCCTGGTAGATAGATGTGTGTGTGTGTGTGTGTTGTTTTGATCTTTGATCTTTGATCTGCTGTTTACACGTGGATGGATGGATGGATGGATGATTTGATCGGATTTGGGATGAGATCTTGGTGTTAGATGGTATTGGTGTTGGATGGTATTGGTGTTGGACGGTATGTAAATGTGAATTGAAAGATGGATGGGCATTTCATTTCATCCATCCCCTGTTTCGGGTAGATATAACGTGATGATTTAAGTTTCAGGTTCACGTTTGTTATATAAACGCATTGTGATAACTAGTCAACCTAGATGTTACCTAGTCACTAGAGAATGATAAGGAGTGAGTGAAGGATGGAGTTACGAGTAAAGTGGAATAAGTGGAAAGCATTGAGAAGATCGGTGAAGCTTGGGGCAAATGGTGGGTGGTGAGTTGTTGCGGCCACGAGGCTGTTGTTGTTGTTGTTGGATTCGGGGATCGAAGGGGGATTTATTTAAATTCATTATGTGAATCTGTAAATTATAATGATATGGAAGTAGATATAAAGATATAAAGATATAAAGACATACGCGCGGTAACAACTACATATTAGAAAAGGCGAACGGCCTCAATGCAAGTTACTCATTTCTCCTTCCTGTACTATGCCGGCCGGTATATAGCACGGACTTTGTTAGAGTTGCTAAGATAATGTAAGATATTGTAAGATATTGTTAGATGGATGGATGTTGGTTTATTTGGTGAGATCTCTCATCAGATTTGTAGATGTCGAGTAGAGAGAGAGAGAGTACCGTAGCTATTGTTGACATATGACTTCTATCATCAAATGTTAAGGTCATAAGATGGAAAAGGAAAAGTAGATTGTCATCAATACATTTATTTTCTTGGTACATCTAATCATCCCTCTCTTATATCCTTTGCTCAAAAATTGGCGAGAATTCGAAATTTCCGAATAGTTGCAGATCTAAACGTGCATGCCCGGCTGATGGCTTCTTTCATTATGACTTTCATTGTTATTTCATTATCATTTCACCTCTTTTACCTGACTTAAGGTTTGCTCACCCTGCTTTGCCAATATCAAAAGTCAGAGCAGGTTTTTTTTTTCCATATATACCAAAGTACGAAATAACCAAGTAGTACTCACCACCACTCGAGTACTCTCATTTCAAATATTATCGCCATCTTCATTTTCATATATCCTCCATCTTCAATCTTCATTTTCATATATCCATCCATCCACCTCCTTCACCATTGTTTGATCTTGGATTTAATAAATATTCGCCTAGGGTCATCAACAAATTTGCGGGGAGCTAAGACCATCTCTTTATCTCATTCGATTGATTCATTCGATTCATTCATTCATTCATTCATTTATTCGAGTCCTTGTGTCCACCCTTTCTTTCACAGACAGACAATCAATCAATCAACTCAATCAAATCATCCCAACCTCCCCTTGTCATCTTTCTCCAATCCTCGAATCTCTTTTGTTCAGAATCTTAGAAAATATTTACCTTTTCAAAAACCTCAAATCACAACCACACACTTCACACACATTGCAAAATCAATACAAAGACGACAAATCTTAAAACAATTGGCTTTGTTCGCTATTAAAGATCTGATCCAAAAGGAGAGAAAAAATTCCTTATTGACCTCTGCCTCGGGTGATTTTGTCTCACTAAAACAACCCATCCGCTTCTTGTGGGCTGTGGAGACTCGGTATTGTATACTGGACGGCATTTCAAGAATATATCCTTCTTCGAGTCTATTTCCGTCACAACTCAAAGTATCATTCATCCATCTTATTAGCTTCACCCTGAGCTTCTTCACAACTTATACTTACGAAATCTCGAGTCACAATAATCCTTGCCCCAAATTTATACATTTTCAACGATACAATTGAACCGGATCGAGTTGGACTAAGGATTGCATATAACGTCACAACTCAATTAAGTGACGACAAAACTCCCGACAATCATCAGCAAACGGTACAGAACGAATAAGGATAACCTCATCGTCATTATATCCATCGAAATAATTACAAGGAAAGCGGGGCTGCTTCTGCAGCCAGGCAGGTGAAGCACGATGGGGGCTTGTATGAGCTCGAACGTGGAAGATACGGAACAGAGGAAGAGGAGTCAACTGATTGATAAGAGGTTGGAAGAGGACTCGAAAAGACTTCGGCGAGAATGCAAAATCCTTCTACTAGGTATATAATTGAAACCACCTTACGTTCTTCGAGACAGAAGCAAAAGTGATACAGTACTAACCATCATCGAAATAGGGTCGGGCGAGAGTGGTAAATCAACGATAGTCAAGCAGATGAAAATCATACACCAGAATGGATACACCGTGGACGAGTTAGCGTTATATCGATTGACGATCTATAAAAATTTGATTGATTGTTCAAAAGCATTGGTCGGTGCAATGCGACAGATGGAGATCGAGCCAACGAACCCAGCAAATAAGGAGTATGGCTCATTTCTATTAGAGTATATCGTCGACCCAGATACTCATACGCCACTTAATCCCAGAGTTGGCACGGCTGTGGCATCGATATGGAAGGATGGATCTATGGACCGTTTGTTGGCAAGACAGAGTGAATTCTATTTGATGGATTCGGCACCATAGTATGTAATGTGTAGTCTTTGGACATGGAGAATGGTTCTAACTTCTTACAGTTTCTTCGAAGAAGCTGGAAGGATAGCAGCACACGACTACATTCCTACCGAAGCCGATGTTCTGAGGGCCAGAACAAAGACAACCGGTATCTACGAGACAAGATTCACCATGGGCTCATTGAGTATACAGTCAGTGTTTATGATACTAGCTTCCTACCTTCAACACTGACGTTCTAATAGCATGTTCGATGTGGGTGGGCAAAGAAGTGAGAGAAAAAAGTGGATTCATTGCTTCGAGAATGTCACCTCGATCATCTTTTGCGTTGCTTTGAGTGAATATGATCAGGTTCTTTTGGAGGAGAGCAATCAGGTAAAAAGTTCTCTCTATCATCTCAACAACAACAACCCTAACAATATATAGAATCGTATGATGGAGAGTCTCGTCTTATTTGATTCGGTCGTCAACTCAAGATGGTTTATGCGAACCAGTATTATTCTCTTCCTCAACAAAGTCGATTTGTTCAAACAAAAGCTTGGTCGATCACCTCTCGAGAGCTACTTCCCGGATTATTCTGGTGGAAATGATCTGAATAGAGCAGCGAAGTATTTACTTTGGAGATTCAATCAAGTTAACAGAGCTCATCTGAATCTATACCCACAGTAAGTCTCATGCAAATTCACCCCTGGACTGCACACATCTAACATTGATAGTCTCACTCAAGCCACCGATACTTCGAATATTCGACTTGTATTCGCTGCTGTTAAAGAGACGATATTACAAAACGCTCTCAAAGACTCGGGCATACTCTAATCAAATCGAGCGTATAGTCCATGATGAATAATGTCCTAATTTATATAATCCATCTCATATTGACTGGAAACTGGCGTTTGGTTTAGGAGTTTAGGGAAGGATGTGTGATAAGACTTCAAGGTGTATGCTGCATGATCTGGATTTGGATGACTCTCGGTAGGCAGAAAAGGGGATGATGGTAATGCATGAACAACGATTTCGATGTCGTTTGAATTAGGTTGGCAGGGTAAGGGTATCACTTCCATGATTTTTATATATGTGTGGAACTACATATTGCAATTGTGAGGAGTTTCAAGGGACAATTGGGAAATGAATCGATTTGGTATTTGGGAAAAATGCGACGAAATGGATGGACTGGATGGAATCAGCGAGAATTAGCATTTGCATGTTTACAAAACGGGATAGATTAGGAGATCTAACCAGTGTCACTTGTCATATTGGGTGGAGGGGTTGGGGGATGGAAGTGAAATGACGATGACGGGTGTAGAAAGTTGATAATGAGCGATCAGATTCAGTGTTGATTATTTTGATGCATGAATGAAGAAATTAATGAAAGATTATATGTATATATGTACCATGTTGGTTGAATGTTATATAGGTAATGTGATTGATGATGGTGATGAAGTGATGAGAGGTTTATGGTGTAGTTGTCTATTTTGTGGTTATTCATTTGGTTGGGTGGTTTGATTGTGTGGTGTGTATATGATATCTGCAGGTGATGTTGGTGTTTAGGATTAATTGGGCTGAGGGGAGAGGGCTGGGGTTGAGGGGGGAGGGGAGAGAAGATGGAGGGGGGATTGGGATTTTGTTGAGGTGGATGAGGGTGGAGGTGGAGATGGAGATGGAGATGGAGATGGAGATGGAGATGGGGGGTTGGTTGGTTGGTTGGTTGGTTGGATTCTGGATTTGGAGGATATGGTGTTTTGAATATGTATGGACAGTTATAAATAGTACCTATGTATATGTATATATATGTATTTATATATTTATATATATACATATATATATATATTGTTTCTGATGGGAAAATACAATGCTGTCAATAAAACAGGTATCGTCATAAACAGCTCATTTTTCATATAATTGTACATCCGATTAAACCGGGAAACATCCAACCCCACAATGAGTATTGACAGGGATAATCAAGCTATACGAATGCATGTGCAAATCCATCCGCAGATAATGTAGCAGTATCGTACGTTTTGATGAGTGTTAATATTCCACCAAGGTTGAGTCCCCCATTCCTTCTGCTTATGGGGTAGAAAGTAAAGAAAGAAAGAAAGAGCATTGAAAATGGCATCATTTTATTATATCGTCTCATAAACATACTTCTTCCTTGAATCATGTTAATATGACCTTATCATCACATCATTCATTATATTAACTTATTACACAACGAAGTCCCATCTTCTCATATTCCTTCAGAGGAATTTCACTGGTTTTTCAATAATCATCCCTTTCTTCTACATACCTAACATACCTCCCCTCCTATACTATACAATACATGAAGACTTAATATATATATCACCTATCATATCATCCACCTTCATCCACCTTCATCCATCTTCATCCAGCCATCCTCGCATCCCCCGCAATTCGAAGTGCCTGAGTTGGACCCGATCTGATATTAACCCCGCATCATTAAATAACGAACGAGCACTTAACACATACTCGAGTGAATTACCTACAAACCTACCCACCTTGGCAGATACCTTACTTCTCCCTTCTTCATTCTTCCTTCTTCTTCCTTAATATTTCTTTCTTTAATTCTCACTGAATAAGTTTGAACAATATCATACCCCAAAAATAAAACGCAACATGGCATCCCCAAAAAGAGAAAGACGTCCTTCAACTGGAGCTCCTATCAGTGAGCTTCAAGGTCCGGTTGGTCCCGCTGGTGTTACAAGACCTAAACACAGGCGTACTTTTACGGGTTTTGGTGCTGGGGAGATTAAAAATGTGGAAGGTATGGTTTATTTCTTCCATTCTGTGAATTTCCCTGTCACCACGTGTGTCGATGCCATCTAGGGATACATGCTAACCATGGACTTCACGCAGCATCGATCCCCGAGCCTCAACGTGAAGCATGGAAGAAATATGCCCCCCAAGGATTTAAAAACAAGGAGGACTTTGAGAAGGAAGTCGTTCGTCATGTTGAAACTACATTGGCTCGTAGCATGTTCAACTGCGATGAGACGGCTGCATATGCAGCCGCCAGTTTGGCTTTCAGAGATAAATTGATCACGTCGTGGAACCGCACCCAACAAAGACAGACTTTTGCGGATAGCAAACGTGTGTACTATTTAAGTTTGGAGTTTTTGATGGGAAGAGCATTGGACAACGCTATGTTGAATGTTGGCTTGAAGAATGTTGCGAAAGGTATGTTTGATGTGATGGGTACTCACATGGGGTGCGATTTCTAACGGGTTTTAGATGGTCTTTCCGACCTTGGTTTCCGAATTGAAGATATCATTAACCAAGAACACGACGCTGCGCTTGGTAATGGTGGTCTTGGTCGATTGGCTGCTTGTTTCCTAGACTCACTTGCATCCTTGAACTTTCCAGCATGGGGTTATGGTTTGAGATATAGATATGGTATCTTCAAACAAGAGATTGTAGATGGATATCAAGTCGAAGTTCCAGATTACTGGCTTGACTTTAATCCTTGGGAGTTCCCCAGACATGATATTGTTGTTGATGTAGGCCCCCCTCGACACAAAGATGACGCCATTAAGCTAATTGTTGATCAGATACAATTTTACGGTCATGTCAGAAAATACCAGGATGAGCAGGGGAAACCCAACACCGTCTGGGAAGGTGGAGAAATCGTCAAGGCCGTAGCCTTTGATGTTCCAATCCCTGGTTATGCTACTCCCGCCACCAATAACTTACGTCTTTGGTCTAGCAAGGCTGCTAGCGGTGAATTCGACTTCCAAAAGTTTAACAGCGGTGATTATGAGAGTTCGGTAGCCGATCAACAACGTGCCGAGACGATCAGTGCTGTGTTATACCCCAACGATAACCTCGACCGTGGAAAGGAGCTTCGTCTAAAGCAACAGTATTTCTGGGTAGCCGCCTCTTTATACGATATCGTTCGCCGATTCAAGAAGTCCAAGCGTGTCTGGAAGGAATTCCCGGATCAAGTTGCCATTCAATTGAACGATACCCATCCAACTCTTGCAATTGTGGAACTTCAACGTATCCTTATTGATCTTGAAGGCCTTGAGTGGGATGAGGCATGGGGAATCGTTACCAAGACTTTTGGTTACACGAATCACACTGTTCTCCCGGAAGCTCTTGAGAAGTGGTCTGTCCCTCTCTTCCAGAACTTGCTCCCCAGACATCTTCAAATTATTTATGAAATCAACTTGTTCTTCCTACAAAGTGTGGAACGCAAGTTTCCCGGAGAGAGAGATTTACTTGGCCGAGTCTCGATCATTGAAGAATCTCAACCAAAGATGGTTCGCATGGCTTTCTTGGCTATCGTTGGTTCTCACAAGGTTAACGGTGTCGCTGAACTCCACTCTGATTTGATCAAGACTACGATTTTCAAAGATTTTGTCAAGATCTTTGGCCCTGACAAGTTCACTAATGTCACAAATGGTATCACACCTAGAAGATGGCTACACCAAGCTAATCCTAGATTATCCGAGCTGATTGCCAGTAAGCTTGGTGGTTACGAATTTCTCAAAGATCTTACTCTTCTGAACAAGATCGAAGCATTCGCTGATGATAAAGCGTTTAAGAAAGAGTGGCAAGAGATTAAGTACGCCAACAAAGTTCGCTTGGCTCAACACATCAAGACAACTACTGGTGTCATTGTTAACCCAGCTGCGTTGTTTGATATTCAAGTCAAGCGTATACATGAGTATAAGCGTCAACAAATGAATATTTTTGGTGTCATTCATAGATACTTGACCATCAAAGCCATGACTCCAGAACAGCGCAAAAAGTTGGCACCACGTGTTTCAATTTTCGGTGGAAAGGCAGCTCCAGGTTACTGGATGGCCAAGACGATCATTCATCTTATCAACAAAGTTGGTTCTGTTGTCAATAACGACAAGGATGTTGGGGATCTCCTGAAGGTCATCTTCTTGGAAGACTACAATGTATCCAAGGCTGAGATGATCTGCCCGGCAAGTGATATTAGTGAGCATATCTCGACAGCAGGCACAGAAGCTAGTGGAACCTCAAACATGAAGTTTGTATTGAACGGTGGTTTGATTATTGGTACTTGCGATGGTGCTAATGTAAGTTTGTCCCTTGCTGTTTCTGTCCCACAATACTAATCAATACTTAGATCGAAATCACTCGTGAGATTGGAGAGAACAATATCTTCCTCTTCGGTAACTTGGCCGAGGATGTTGATGATCTTCGTCATGCACATACTTATGGTTCTACCCAACTTGACCCTGATCTCCAGAAAGTCTTTGAGGCAATTCAGAAGGACACTTTTGGTGATGCTAGTGCATTTGGTGCTCTCATTGGTGCTATTAAAGATCACGGTGACTATTATCTCGTTTCCGATGATTTCAATAGTTACAACCAAACTCAAGCTTTGGTGGATGAAGCTTATAAGAATCAAGATGAGTGGACAACAAAGACCATTACTAGTGTGGCTAGAATGGGTTTCTTTAGCAGTGATAGGTGTATAAATGAGTATGCTGAATCAATTTGGAATATTGAACCGTTGAATGCGGAGATGGAGGGGACTGTTGGGTCGAAGAATTGAGAGATTTGAAGGGGGGGTAAAGGGGAGGTTTGAGGATGATGGAAGATCATTATGATGATGATGATGATGATAATGATGACGAGGGTAAGGGAGAGAAAAATGGGCATACCAAGTATCGGGCTACGATACGATATATCAAATCATGATTAGTTTAGATTGATGAATGAAATTCCTACCTCTCCGTGGATTAAATTACTGTCCTTTCTCTTGAGTGATTCAATAGTAGAATGTGGTATCTGTGAAGAAAGGACTTGTATTTTAAATCTCCTCTCCTACAGAAGGGTAATGCGAGGTTATTCAATCACAACACTACTATAATCAAGCTACTCACTCACTCACTCATTCATTACTCCAGCCAAACCAAGCCATCATTCACAAAATCCCCATACAACACCAACGTCAATATCGTATTAGGGCTCCCATACATTCACACAATCAGGATATTTCATTCATTCCACTAACCGTCCTCAAAGCAGACTAATAAATTAAATAAATCTTACCGATCCAACACCAATCCCAATCCCAATCCCAATCCTAATCCTAATCTCACCACAACATCTCAAATACATCCCAGCATCGCAATCTTACCACCTCAAACCCAAGTCCCAACCCAAATCTCTTTCTCCCTCTGCTGTTTTGCCATTTTGCCATTTTGCAGTTTTGCAGTATCGTTGAGCAACCCAATCCAACCCCAGCTCAGCGCAGCCCAACCCAACCCAAAACCCAACATAAATCAAATCAACCCAACACCAACAATACCACCACATCAACCACAACCACAAAATAAACTAAAATCCCCAAAGAACGAAAGAACGAAACGCTCTTCGGCCAACCACCAGGGCAAACGTGTATCGAAAACACTTCTTGCCATCAAAAATTGAAACACACCCCTCCCCCCTCCATTCTGTTGATTCCCTTACGGTTTCTTGTTTGGTGGTTTGTGTGACCTTGATCCGACCCGACCTGATCATATCCATCCACACCCATATGCGTAGACGCCCAATCCCAATCTATATCCGCATATTCCCATAGTCTTTTGTTCGCCGTGTCACCGTGTCACCGTATCGCCGTGTTGCCGAATCCTGTATTTTGTTTATTGCCTGAAACATTTGAGAGTGTGAAAACATGAGTGGTGAAAACCCGAGTGTGGAAAACGAAAAATGTACCAGTAGCACAGGAAGAATTCCCGATTCCCGTGCCTATCCGACCAATGTACAAAGTGTGCGTGCCATGCCGCGAAGTGAAGTGAGATGAAGTAATTGGAGTCCCCATCGACAGAGAATATTACGAAAGAGTAGAAGAATTCAACGCACTACCCTGCACGACAATCCTCGGAACATCAAGTCGACCAGTCGGTAAAACAGGTGATCCCATCCGACTCTTACCACCCATAATTTCCAACGCTTCATCAATCGACTGGAGATCCGTCGCAGATTCCCCATTCCCCCTAAACAATCTCTCCGAAAACATCTGCTCGGGCAAAAGCAACGTTCGCGATGCCGATGCCGGAACCCCCGTGGTAATCAAATGCGAACCTTCCGTAAGCGGGTACGTCCCATTTCTCGAAATCTTCGCGCCATAATGTTGCGGAATACCATTCGTACGCCACATCGCCAGGACTAATTCTCGATCTCTCCGCCCACCCTCCGCGACCATCTTCCCCATCCAATTTTCGATGGCCTGTTTGCTGTGCAAGGCGCTCGGTTTGAGATTCTGAGCTCGCACTTCGTTTTCCCTATAGATGGCATCTTTGGATGTACAAACCCGACACGATTTTTCCGCGTACGTGGCCGCAGGTCCCGATCTGCATTTCCACCAGCCTCCGCGTCCCTTGGCTCGTCCTACCTGTTTCCACTTGTCGTGATTTTCGTGAAACTCTAGATTCCATAGGTGACGCGCGGGGTTCTCTCTGTGGTTGTATCCTTGCTCGATTTCATTGAGACGGACCCAGTGATTGATCATTTCGGTGAAGTTAGTCCATGGCTTATGGATTCCCTTGGTTGGAAACCATTCCGGTAGATATGCTCCACAGGTATCTCGCTCTGGTAGTGTGAGGGTGGAGCCGGGTGGGATGTGGCGCTCTTTGCATTTTTTGCAGTATTCGATTTGGGCTCCTTCGTCCAAATTTCTGATGAAGTCGGCTTTTTGTTCATCTCTATGAGAACCAGCGTATTAGTAGTTGTTTATTAGTAAGAGCTTGGGGAGGAATATAGATTATGAATCATAGCTGATGAATCTCTCAAATAAACAAAAATTAATTGTCTTACCCGCTGTAGATCTCACCAATAGCTGAAGGTTCAAATTCTACCCATGCCTTTTGTGTAAAGTCTATTCCCGTGGCTACTATACTACCAACCGACAATCTTCGCCTGGTACGCCCAGTAGCTCCAGCAAGCGAAGACTTTGGAGGAGATGGTGTATTCTTGATAGCAAGTTCAGCTCCATCAAGAGCAACATCAAAAGCATCATATTGTTGAGGATCGTAGTCCTCCTCGACCTTTTCCATTCCTATATAGGCAGCATTCGACGGCGGAGGAAAAATCTTCCACGGCTCTACGGGCTCCTTTGGCTTTGAAGCAGGAAGTTCAATTTGCTCAGGTGCACTCCGACAGGCGAAGCCCTTGATGGGTGTTGTATTTGCCTTGTACTCGATATAGGTATAGTTGACAACTTGACCTGTGTAGGGGTTCTTGCCGGTGCCGCTCATAATTCTTTGTGTAAGAGATACATCCTTTTCTAGATTCGGATGGAAACTGCTATGAAAGGAACTTGAATTCGAATCTTGTTTCGAATCATATCGAGATCGAAGGCCTAGATATCTATAATCATCCGAGTGTCTACTTGCCGAGGCGACAGCTTGAGAACCTAAAGAGGTATCTTTAGTTGAATCTTCATTATTCCTAAAAATTGGTCCTGGCCTGATTTCGTTGTCGAAGTCCATTGAACCATAGGAAGATAACATTCCAGGTTCATTCATGGTGAAAGAGTCGGCAGGAGACCAACTGGGATGATGTGAATGGAGGCAACAAACAAACGTATCTTTCTCTTTATATTATCTAGTGTTGAAGAAGATTGCCTCGACAATAATTAATACTATGAAGAGTGTCTGGAGTAAGATAAAAGTTAATTTTGTTTCTATCTTTTGGTATGTCATGCCTAGGTAAATTTGATACCACCTAATTCTATTTCCAAGTTTTAGGGAGGGAACTTACTTATTGAATTACTTTGGGATGAATGAGAACCTTCAATAATCCACTGGCTCAGAAGGAATATGATTAGTAGATGATTGGTATGTAGTCTATCAAGTTTATTGTAAAAAAAGAATTGTGTCTGAGTTATTCTGTGACAGAAGTGGATTGATATTTCCTTGTTGGTATCAATGAAAAGAATGATGGAAGGTAGAATCAAGAAGAAAATGACCAAAGAAATTGTTATTATACAAATACAAATGAAAATTCAGATTGTCTAGGTAAGTACTATACAGTAAACTGTAGGTGCAGACTGAATCCCAGGCGCCGAGACATTGAGACATGGTACAGTAACTATATAGTTATAATATAAAACTATAAACAACCTGTTAAGTAGAACTATAGAGATGAGAGAATGAACAAACAGAAGTGAATAGATTATTCAATCAGCAAAAGGAAAAACTTTCATTACATTAATAGTTGGTCAGTTTCCACAGATTATTGAAAGAAATATCAAGGTTCCACATTTAAAATAAGGGCAAGAGCTTTACATGAGCCAGAAAAACAAGAAGGTGCGATGAAAGACCAAATATTAAATTCACGCAATCATAACTAAGTATGAGGTATGATATTGCTACATACTTTATAGAGTAATAGAGATATCATGCAAAACGTTGGTTGTTGGCTCCTCAGCTCATTAGAGGCCCAACACTAACCTTTTGTCTTTCTGCTAAAACAGAGTCCTGCTTTAGCTTCAACTGCAATTTACCGGCTCGTTTTCTCTCTGCCTCCAAACTCGAGAATCTTCCCTTGGCGCCATGTTTAAGTTTGGTGATCATATCCCCTGCCTTGCCTTTCGTAAGGTCTGCAGAAGTTAGTTGGTCGTCCTGTGGACGGAGCTTGTTAAGGAACATCAATTGCCCTTCTGTAGCAGGTCCATTTCTCCAGGCAACCCTTCGACCGATAAATTGGAGAGGGAATCTTTTGGTTGCATAAGTATCAGCCGCATGAACGGCATCTAACATGGTTTCTGTGGAGACAAGTTGGCGCGGCTTTGCGAATGGTGATTTTGACCTGGAAGCCCCTAGACTTGCCAAAGCAACGGTCTCAGTAACGGTGAACTTCTGCTTCTTCCCTTCGAGTATTTTCTCAATTTTTATGTGAGTCCCATTTGAGCTACTCAAAACGTATTTGTCCGAACCGACACATACCCATGCAAAAGGGGAGATCGCTCTGATATTTCGATCTTCAGAGGTATCCTCGATGAGTTCATAGACAGAATCATAATCGGTAAAGCTCACAGTCCTGATGTTAAAGCTTGCAGATGTCGGCGGACCTTTGGCTACCACTTCTTCAGCCTTTTTTTTTCTCTCCTCTTCCTCTTCCTTCCGTTCTTTGAGAGACTTCATATCATCTGGATTCGCTTCGTCAATGAGTTCGGAAGGATCAAGGCCAAAGAGGGTTGGCGTCGTTACAATACCAGTCGAGAGAGTGGCAACCATGTCAATGATATGACAATTCTCCTTCCCAGGATGTAATCTCATACCCCGACCAATCATTTGAACGAGCAAATTGCGCGATTTAGTAGGTCTTGCCAATAACACACAGTCGATATTCGGAATATCAGTCCCCTCAGTAAAGACTCCGCAATTAATCAACACTGGGAATTCACCGTTCCTGAAAGCATCGAGTCTTGTACTCCGCTCAATCTTTGGAGTATCGCCTGTCACGAATTGTGCATCAATTCCATGTTCACGGAACTTGTTGGTTAATCCTCCCACGTGAGCAAGATCGACACAGAAGACTATTGTCGATTTCCTTCCTTCGGCCTTTGCAAACCAACTCCGCACGGTGAGTTCGTTGATTTCATCGGTGTTGACAACCTGCGATAATTCTCCAGTCTGAAAATCTCCATTCGGACCCTTCCTCACGGAAGAAACATCAGCCTTCGATTGCACGGTAGTGAAGATGACCCCAGATAACCAATTTTCTTCAATCATATCAATATAATCTTTGTGATACACAATCTGATCAATAGCAGCGCCTAACCTCAATCCATCAGTACGAGACAAAGTAGCCGAGACGCCTACGAGAGTAGGGGAGCTCTCTCTCTTTTCGGAGAGACCAAAATGAGCCAACGTCTTCAAGTACTGTGGTGCAACGATATGATGTGCTTCATCAACAAGTATCAGCTTGAAACGAGTAGGGTCGAACTTTTCGATCCGGTCACCAGATCCAATACTTTGAATACTTGCCACAGTGATGTCTGCATATCCACTAGAATGCATTTTCCCCATCTCTATCTCAATTCGTTTGTCTGGGTAAGCATTTTCACAATGACGAGCTGCTTGCTCAACCAGTTCTTGTCGATGAGCCAAGATTAGTGTTTGAGTTGCGATCTTAGCGTGCGGTTGAACTCGATCAATCAATTGTGTGAAGATCACCTGCAAATCTGATGAGTAAAGGTATATAGTGAGACTCGCCATGAATGTACTTACAGTCTTCCCACTCCCGGTAGCTAAAGACACACCCATACGTTTGTGGCCTTGGTTTATATGAGAAAGTACTGCTTGAATACATTCTTCCTGGTATTCCCTCAAAACAATGGGTTGACGGGGGCTCGCCACAGCCGCTCTTTGCAACTTAGGAACGGAGGCAGCTCGTGCATAATTTCTGCCGTAATTTGGCAATCTTATTAGTCGCCATGACCTTGAAAAGATGCTTAATAGTCCTCTCGAAGCAGGAGGCATGTTGTTCTGCAACTGCGATGATATTGTTGTCATTTCTGATAGATTTTAAGCGCGGTAGACGCCTGTGGCTTGTGGCTAGATGAAATTTAGCGCCACATTACGGTCAGTGCCAATTTTCTTTTCGATTTTTGGCTTTTCTCAGAAAGCAAATAAAATTTACCAAAGCGCAATTATTCAAGTTCGAAACTCTTACAAAAGCCGACTTTCGAGCTATGTGGACCAGAGGAGAACAACGCCTTTATCGATTAATACGCTTTAAAGATCGATAGCCCATATGGATCCTAACGATTCCGATCCTTTTGAAGGCCCATTTCACATTCCTGAACCAGACTCAGGATCAGCCTATGAGAATTCTGACAGCGATTATGGGCAAAGATCACATGACAAAAAAGGAGCGCGTGCAGGCGTTTCTCGAATTGAGGGAAGGAAGGACGGAGACAATGTACATTCAGAAGGAGAGAGTGATTCGTACTCGACTTCTCTAGCAAATCCAAATCCAGATAACAAATATACGGATGAATGGATAAGTGCAGATGCCCTCAGATGGGCAGCTACGTTTGAACCTCCTGAAGTGGAAGATATTCCTATCCCGTCGAGAAGAACCTGCCGTCCCAGATCCAAAAAGCGAAAGCTAGAGCGAACTAACGGAAATTCGGCGAGGGCAAAACGTATCAAAGGATTTTACAACAAGGATTACCGCAACCTTCTGAACAATGAAATTTATGACGCAGGAGCGAGGTCAATTCTCGAGGACAATATTCCATTGGAAGGCAGCCAAATTGGCTGTTCCGTTTGGTCTACGGAGGAGAAGGACTTGTTTTTTACTGGATTGTCAAGGTTGGGTAGAGATAATGTAAGAGCTATTGCTGCACGCATTGGGAGCAAGTCGGAAGTTGAGGTGCAAGAATATATGCAACTACTACACCAAGGGTTAAAGGAAAAGAAAATGTATGATGCGCGACTGTTGGATGTTACAGAGTATCCAATTGCGGCGGAATTTACTTCAGAATGCTGCGATGTCATGGAGCGAGCTGCAGACGGTCTTGCTTTGCGTCAAGAGCTATACGAGGAAGATGTCGAGGAGGCTAAATGGGGTAAATATTGGCTTTTGACCGAAGATGTGAGCAAATTGCTAGAAAAGAAACGCAGTGCGAGCACGACCAAAGGCGACGAGGATATACAGGATTTGCTACCAGCAGTCCGCCTTCTACACCTCAAAAACTGGCTTGCACTATCCGAGAGAGTGTTCATGAACCCCTCAGGGCCTAGATTGGAAAATAATTGGAGGCAGGTAGGCGAACTTGGAGAAACCCCGGCAATCCGCGCAACTGCTTTCGACGATTTTCATTCTCTAACAGTCAGTATTACGAAACGTCTCGTCTCAACCGTCATTTTCTGCACAATGTCGAGAATGAGGACCATGGACTCGAATAAGACCAAAGCAGCGGACATCAACATCAAAGACGTGGAAGCTGCGACGAATATTCTGAAAATGGACGCCAACAGTAATGAATTTTGGGTGAAATGTCCCAGAAGAAATTATCTCTCTGTTTCTCGTGACGATGATCTAAGCGACTTAATGATGTCATACTCAGATGTAGAAACCGAACTACGCAAAGAATACAATGGAAGGAGGAGCAGATCTCGTTCTCGCAGTCGTCCGCACCCAGATATTCCTGAAGATCTATCGGAAGTATATACATCTGCATCTGATTCTCTGCTCGACACCGACATTGACTACTCCTCGGATTCCGATACCTCCCATCATCTCGATGACAACCCTTTTACACAACGATCCCCATCTCCATCTCCTTCTCAATCACGCTCCCAATCACGCTCCCAACGCAAATCGCATCTCTCACCGGAAGCCTACGAGCACGCACTTGAAACTCACGTTTCCGCCTTTGATGCACGAATCAGTAAATTCGAAGAACACCGCATCTGGAATTTATTGGGACAAGATCCACCTCTTGATATCAAAGCGGTGGAAGATGAAGAACTGCCAGAGAAACCTGTTAAGAAAATAGACCTAGAGGAAGAAAATAATGGAGAAGATTGGAGAGAAAGGGAATTTTGGAATGAATGGGAAGTTATGGGTGTGGTGCGCGAGGAGGAGTTTGTTAGAAATAGGGAAAGAGCTGGGAGGAAAGAACGGAGGGAAAAGTTGAGAAAGAGTCGTGAAGGGAATGGCATGGCAATGCGGACGAAGATAGGCGTGAGGAGTGAAGGGAATCTTAGTGAGAGCGGCAGTGAATGGAGCGAAATGGACGAAGCGACTTTGAAGGGCCTGAAAAAGGGAAATGCCAGAGGTTTGAACGACCAGCACGACGAAAGTGAGGAGCCAGAAAACGTTGCCAAGCATAGATCTTACGCAGTTTATAACAGCGACGATTAGCATAACAGTACATACGGATTACACCAATTGAGATATATAATCATGATTTGAGTGCTACTTCATTATCTTAAGAATACACATGAGCACGCGAGATGGGATATGAAAGTAAACGCGTAAGACTCCTCTTGTATAAAGGCTCCTCCCCGATCTCAAAGTACAAACACATACATATGCGTAGTTTTATTACGCAATGACCGGTAAATATTCCATATTCAACCCCAATTGCGCCTTGTAATACCTACAGCCAATTCATTCCTTGCCGCCTACTCGCACCATTCCTAAATATCGTAACTCTTGATCTGACCTTCTGCACTCAAAGGTTGTACGCTCCCTGGGGCAGCTGCAACACCATTGAAAGACATCTTCTCCCCTCCTTGCATGACATCTTGAGCCATTTTAATTCCTTGTTCTCCGCCCGTTGCCGCGGCTGTTTTTAGGCCTTCCTGCACATCTCTAACACGCTTTTTGAAGGACAGGCGATCTAAAAAGAGTTGCTGACGGCCTCTTTCCAGCTCCCTTCGCTCCGCTTGTAGAATATCCTCCATTTCGTTAAATTGCTTCAATTTCAAATCGAGCTTCGTTAATGTGATGTTGACGGCGGCAGATACCAAGCGAGTCATTTCGCGTTCTTCATGGGATGCCAAGGCACCAGCACGACCGGCGACAGCAACCAATGGAAAGCCAGCAACCTCATTCAATGATTGTTTAGTTGACTCGTGAGTATCAATCTCCATCGAGTCCAAAACCGCCTCGTCGTTCCCCTTCTCGGATCCTTTTGGTTTCTCAATCTTTTCCCGTAGACTTTTCTTCATCGCGTCTACCGTTTTACCAGCTGAGGCTGCCGTAACCTTAGGGTCTGTAAGACTTGCCAGGAATCCAATCACGGACATAAGAGGATTGTCCGCTTGACTGAAAGGAAGCATGCCGTTCTCAGGGCCTAACATACCAACGCCTATAGATTTATCGGTGCTGCTTGGCTCAAGATCGATATATTTATCCTCGATTTCAAATTGCAGGAATTTGACCACACACTCTTCTTTAGTTCTGGTACCAACATACTCTGCAACTGCCGTCCAGTCATCATCGTTGCTCTCCAAAGCCTCTAAGAGTCGCAGAACCTCAGTATCACTCCAATCACGAGCAAGTTCAGGAGCGGCGCTATATGTTGGATTCTCCATCTTTTGGTATTGTAATCGAGCATGGTTGTGAGGGTATCGACTTTCCATGAAACAGTTTGAACAGATATCTGATTTACCCTTGGTGGTTCCAGAAGCTCCTGGGTCGGCTGGAGACATATGATGATAATAAACACGAGTGCAATCAACGCCGCAAACAAAACAAAGGATTTTTGTTGCTGGGGGCTTCACAATATCCTCGATGGATTTTTGAACAATATCCGAAGTGCCATTGGTGCTCGCAGCCTCACCATTCGTTTGTTTTTTAGGGTCAGCACTCAGTCTGTTTTCCTTGGCAGTAGCGTCATATATGTTGCGTCCAATCTGCAGATTCAAGTCGGACTTGGAAGCTGGCTCTGCAACTGCCTTCGCGTCCGTATCTTCATGTTTCTTGCCCTGGATAACGATCGGATCGGCTGCAGGCTGCCACGGCTGCAGGCCACGGGGGGTATCGCATATTACCTTAAAATGGCCGGTGAACGGGGGACCGACTTGGGAAGGTCTTTGTTGTGCGTCAACCTACACTCGTTAGCAAAGATTGTAATTTTTTGAATGGTGAGAATTAACATACTTGATAATTGATCAAGCCCCATTGCTCGAGAAAGGCATGGACACGCATTATAGCGCAAACATCCCCCGCCAGATTCCTCCGGCATGCTGTCACAGTCAAATACTCTATTGGGTTCAATCGGTAGGTATTGACCATGAAGTCCCGATAATCCTTGTAGACAGCTGGGGTCTTGCTGCGATTGCGGTTGTTGAAGAACTCCGGCAAAGACTTCTTCTCGACGGGTGCAATGACACGCATGTCGAACCAATTACTATAACTCGGTATTAAGGTTAGATGTGTTTGTGATATGAGATGTTCCCTTGCTGATGCTTCGATCGAAGCTTTTGTTTTCTCGACCTGTCCATCTGTAGTTCCATTTTCTCCGTCGCCTTCTTTACTTTCTTTCACTTCGTCTTGTGCTTGAGAATTACCCATCTCCTCATCCTTGGGTTCATCTGCCTCTGGACGAGGTGCGTCAGGCGCATCGAGCGGGTTGTCCGAGACAGGCGCAGTTGAGCTTTTCTTAATGTCTGGATCGACGGAACCAGCCTCACCCATTAGGATATCTGTAGATATTTAGCTGCTAAAAATCGCGCATAGTGTGAATAGGTGATGATTTGTACCTTCGGCTGCTTGGGTTTGCCCAGTGGTCCCTTGACTTGGTGATGAAGTAGACTCTGCGGGAAGCGGTGGCTGCTCGAGTATGGCATTACTGCCTGAGGCTGGTGAATCGAAGTTTAATGAACTATCCTCCATATTTGATTGTATTTTTAAGATAGTAAATCTGTCGCAATGGTTTATTCGTAAACGCTTTCTGAATTTGGCGCAACAGGAGTCACACTAGATCTCCAAATGGATGTTCGAATTCTCATGCGCGTCGAACCGATCAGAATCCAAATGTACGACTTGATGCAAAAGGAATTTATGTGGTAATAAACAATTGAGAGTTTGAGGCGCAAGCACTATTGCTGTTATTCGCGTTGATGATTTTCTGGAGGGACGTCGCGTTTCGCTTGCCAGATTAATAAAGCTCAAGATGGAGCCAAAACCAAACGTAAGGATTCACGTGACTGTGCGCCATGACTAATGTTTACACCCCAACAGTTAGGCCATCATTTTACAGGCACAAAATTAGGTCCCTCGGCTTGAAGCGGCGCGCCGATGGTCAGGATTGAAAACATGGGGTAAAGTTGCTTAGTGGATTTCCATTGACAATGTTCATCAACAATTTAGTCTTTCAAAATTTCCTTCCTCCAATTCCATAACAATGCTTTCGAGAGCCGGTCAATCTATCTTACGCCAGGCGCGTACTCAATTACGACCACAAGCTGGTCCTACGCCTGTTGCTCCACTCTCCGCATTCGCAAGATTATTATCCTCACTGGCCGTCCTGGAACAAAGGGAAGGCAAACTTAACCATGGTTCACTTGGAGCAGTCACCGCAGCCCAGAAGCTAGGAGGGTCGATAACTGCATTTATCGCGGGAAGCAATATCAAATCCGTCGCTGAGGAAGCAGCTAAAGTTGCAGGAATCGAAAAGATTATCGCAGTAGACAATGCTGCATATGACAAGGTGAGGAGATCTACTTCTTGAATACCTCAAATTAGCGATTTCTGATGCTTCCATTTTAGTGTTTGCCAGAAAATTATGCTCCTTTATTGGTAGAAAATATCAAGAAGGGTGGCTTTACACACATCATTGCCGGACACACAGCTTTTGGAAAGAGTTTAATGCCCCGCGTTGCCGCGTTACTTGATGTTCAACAAGTATCGGATATTACAGGAATTGAAAATGAGAAGACCTTCGTTAGACCAATCTATGCTGGTAACGCAATTGCCACTGTCGAATCTTCAGACGAAATCAAAATCATTACCATTAGAGGAACTGCTTTTGCCGCTGCTGCAGCTGAGGGAGGCTCGGCATCAATTGAAGATGGTGTAGATCCTAAGGTTGAATCACAGACGGAATGGGTGTCAGAAGATCTCGCCAAATCAGATAGACCAGATCTCGCCACTGCGGGTAAAGTAGTATCTGGAGGCCGAGGATTGAAATCGAAGGAAGAGTTCGATAGAATAATGTTGCCCTTAGCGGATGCGTTAGGAGCAGCTATTGGAGCGTCAAGGGCGGCTGTGGACAGTGGCTACGCCGACAACAGTTTACAGGTCGGCCAAACCGGAAAGGTCGTAGCACCACAATTGTATTTGTGTGCAGGTATCTCTGGTGCTATTCAACATTTGGCAGGTATGAAGGATAGCAAGGTCATTGCAGCGATCAACAAAGATGCGGATGCGCCAATTTTCCAAGTCGCTGATGTTGGGCTGGTTGGGGATTTGTTTGATAAGGTCCCAGAGCTGACTGAGAAGTTAAAGTAATGTGCAATATTGTTAGTTTAGGATTTCCTGGTTTAATCTAGAACCTTGAGCATGTCTTCCACATTTGTAAACTTTTCACGCTCCTTTCCATTACTGTTACCCCTCCTACGCTCGGCAGCATCGATCTTTTGCCAGTTTTCCCAGCTGACTCTTCGGCACGCTTTTCCGTCCGCCTCAGCTTTTAATCCATCCCATCCAAGGCCAGAACCTCCAGCATCACCATTTAGAAATGCTGCATGCGTATACCAGTCTTCCGCAATCGTATCTGCAGTTGAGAAGGCATCCAACATAGTACTAGCAATTACACCTGTCGGTCCTCGTTTTACCCACCCAGCACAATACATTCCTGGAATATGCTTCGATGAATCCGAACTCGACCACCCTTCGTTGTCATTGACTACACGGCCCAGTCGGTCGTTTGGTATGATGCCCAGGCGATCATCAAATGGAATATCAAGATCCGAGATTCCTGGCAAAGCTTCTGACTTGTATCCAATAGATCGAAAAGCTAGAGAGGCTGGAAGGTCTACCATTTCTCCTGTGCCGTCTGCCCTGGCCGCAGGATCAAAGGGATCTGGGCTCAGCAGTGTTTTCTCAAATGACATGCTACCTAGTTGAGAGGGAGAGTGATGACTTTGATTGAATGATTTTGGTGAAAGACAGAAATCAAATGACCACGACTTAGCTGCCGACTCTAAGGAAGCACTTGACCCCTTTTTGATGATTTCCATAATTCGCTTCGAGGCTCGAGGTAATTTCGAGATATCCTCGGGGATTAGTGATCTATCAACAGGATGAAAAGCTACCGAATCTAACTTCACCAACTCACGAACCTCTTTGATCGTGAAGGCCGCCTGGAATCATCAGCATAAATACGCTCCACTCAGCCCCATAAAACAAACCTGCAAAGGACCTCTTCTCCCCACTACCCTCACTCTCCTGACCCGACTTTTGTGCAAAGTGTCAATAGCTCTCTCTGTGATATCAGTTGTTCGCAGTACATCGGGGTCCTGCAATAGGATTCTTGCAACATCCAAAGCTACATTTCCTTGCCCAATAATTATAGCTTCATCTCCTTGTGTTAGATCTGGTTCGAGATCTGCATATTCCGGTAATCCATTATACCATCCCACAAACGCCCGCGCCGAATGAATACCCTTCAAATTATCCTCCCCTGGTATGTTTAGTGTACGATCTCGGGATGCACCATAGGCAAATAATATAGCATCGTAATGTGGCAATAGCGATGCAAGAGGTAAAGCTCCAGCATGATCCCCTATGGATATATTCCCAATGAAATGAAAGTTCGGTGATTCGGCTACTTCGTTGAACTTATCTTGACAATTCTATTTAGGATCAGCACGAAATTTTCTCATTTGATCTAGAGCTGACAGATGAGGCTTCACCTTCACTTCAGGATGATCTGGAGCGACGCCAAATCGTACCAAGCCGAAAGGTACTGGCAGATGCTCATACATATCCACAATTGAATTCTCTATTCTAGACATCACTTTATAAGATGTATAAAATCCAGCAGGTCCCGACCCAATGACAGCCATTCTAAATGGTCTACCATCATGAGCCCTAGGCTTCTCGGTATATTTTCTGGCGGTATTGGTAATCGTCCTTGATCGAGTGATCGAATGTATGCGTTGCTTTAAAGAGTTCGCACATCTTGTGCAAACCCAAGGTCTCGCGATCCTGTTCATTTCCTCTCGCTCTCAAAACGTCATATGGGAAGCCTTCGCAAATCTTTATCGCATTTGTCCGATAACACTGTGCTTCGGATGTAGCATTATCGTCTGTTGCTGTGTCAACAAAGCTTGGATCCAAAGTTTGTTGATCCAAGCTCTAGAATGATTATCATCGCATATTTGTGGTTCATTCCTTTGCAAGAACCACGTTCCTGGCTTCATTCCTGGAACATTTCACTCTCTGTTTCGTCATTCATTATTGTGAGGTACAATGGGCATTGAGCCACCCTTTATTTATGAACCGGTCAAAACAGATTGGTTATTTGATCCAAAAGCCGTCTCCAGAGCCAGCTTATCTCCCCCAGCTCCACGACCAAAGCGACCAGATGGGCCGTTGGTCAATTTCAATGCACACCCTGAGTACGTTTGAGTATGCGCCTGCAGTTCACTGAAATCATGCTGATCTTCTCTCATCAGTTCTTATCTGATTGTTCCTTGTGGAAATGTGGATGTCAAATCAATGCACCCTTCTGTCAAGAAGAGAATCAAGTGGACCAGAAAAGCCACACTGGCATTGCGATGCTTTCAAGCCTTGGCAGCAGTCGGTCTTCTTGTCATGTCAATCTTGATTACTGGTTTGGATATTGTATCAGGGTGGATCATGAAACTTGCGGTATGTTGTTCCGAGAATGCTTTAATTTTCCATGACCGACTGACATGTTTCAGCCTGCTATAGCAATTCTTCATACCATTTATGGAGTATATCACTTAGCACGAAAACCTGACGGTAGAGCACCTGGATCCACATCATCATACATGCTATTTGCATCTCTGATTGATATAACTATCGTGCCATTTTATGCATATATTTCCTTGGCAGCTAAAACGAAGCAAACGACCTGGACTACGTCTCTATCCCACAAGAATCTTCTAACAATCTTCACCGACATTCTGTTCTACGCAGCTACAGTTGGAGGCGGACTTCATTTAATCTCTCTGTCTATTTCTCTCTATCTCGCTGTCACATTCCGTAAGATCAACCAACTCCCTCCGGATATGAACCCACTAGAAGATAATCTCACGTCTCGTCACAAACGCAACAAATCCTCCATCTCAACTTTCACTACCATCACGTCTCCATCCGAGAAAAGACTGTCGAGGGGATCTAATCTTGAGGATAAACGACGTTCTGGGGCCGCTTATGAGGATCTTGATAGACCCCCAACAATTCCCTTCCTTCATACTCGCACCAACTCCAATGAGTCATTCCAGACTAATCAATCATCACCTCGTACATCACGTACGGGTTCGCCGGCTCGCTATAATGCATATAAGCCCAATCAGTCGCCTCGTCATTCAGTTCCAGACTTCAAGCCAGCATCCCGTAACTCCTACACTTCTGTTCCCGCATCCGACCTCTCCTTTCACACGGCTAATGAGTCTATTAATAAAAATAACACCAATGACGGCGGCATAACTTGGTTCACCAATGATTCTCTCAGTAAAAAGGGCAATCGCAGCAGCGCACCAAGCTCTCGTCACTCACCCCAAAAATCCTCCACCTCTATCAAGTCTTCCTATCATCCGTTACCACTTGACCCTTCCGCGATCGACGACGATGAAGATAACTTCCGCCTCCCTAATCCGTTAATGGAAAACCCGCCAACCCCGCGTCACAATTTTCCATCTCCATCCCCCAAATATTCCTCCGAAGCTCCATCTGCAATGGCTCCAGATAGCAATGAACAAACTGGCAGCTCCAGCACCGACATAACCGACGAACCATCCTGGCCTTTACCTCTTCGCTCTCCCGAGATTCGCGAACTAACACCGAAGCCCCTGCGCACCCGTGATTCAGGCTCGGGCGATAGCTTCAAGTCGAAGAATTATGGAGATTTAAAACCTGCGACACCACCCATCATGGTTGGCGGCGACGGAATCGGACGACAGGTCAGCAGTGGAACTGATTTTGCGGGTCAACGAGGAGGTTACAGGAGAGACGTCAGTGGGAAAATAGCGGAGGAAGGGAGAGGAGGTGCGGCGTGGGGGGCAAGATTGAGGAATATTAGCGGGTTGTAAATCTTGTAATTGTACTGCTGATCATGAAAGGATATTTTGGGATATGGGATGAAAGTTGTCCGGGAGAGAATCGCGATGAAGCTTTTGATATAAGATTTTGGTCAAACAAAGTCCCGGCCAACGGGGCGAAGGTATTAATCAGGTCTCATCTTCCGTGATGGCTCACTCCCTTAATTGGGACACCATTGGGATGATGGGATTCGTATACGTCGTATACAATTCTTTGCGGTCAAGATGTTGGACGATGGATACCGGAAATGCTGGGTGCTGGGTGTGGGGGTTAGACATGGAAGAAACACAGACACCTGGGTACACGCATATGAGGACATGTTAATATGGTAATTATTTGGTTTGTATTTGCGTTGTATTTATCAACACATTATTTAGTTTTTGCGATTTGTAATTTTTCAATATGTATTGTATATATATATAACCCTGTTATCGACACCACATACTGAGAATGAACTGCTTTTTCTCAAACTCTGCTGTTAACCTCTTGTGTATTATCTTATTAAAGGCACTCTTATGGTGGTTGAGGTGAGCGCCCTGGCCTTTGTCAAAGAATGATTCATATCAGTTGAGATGCCCAATGGGCAACGATTGGTGACTCACCAGCTCACCTAATAAGGTGTCAAGGAAGCTCATTTCCGTCACGCATGGGGTTTAAAGAGATTTCATGGGTCTCATGAATTTGGCAAGGGAGCCGCTCTTGCCCTGAAGTAGATGGTGCATGGCATCTTCCCCAGTTGGGAGGACCCAAAGGAGAATATTAGGTGTATGCTCAAATTTTGGAAGCAAAATATCGCCATCGGTTCTCGGGAAAAAAAGGGTCACAAGTAGTTTCTTTGTAAAACTTCTCATGTGAGGGTAATACGGTGTGAAAGATCCCCTCAAATTTGCTGATCGCATAAACCACCATGATGCTTAGTACATATGGGGATCAAAAATACACATGAAATTTGAACTCTTTGTTCATTGTTCATACTTTCTAAGCGAATGTTAGTGTTACTGGACGTTATCTACACTTTCAACGTACCTTGATAAAAATTCACATATCTCCTGCCTTGTAGGGGATGGGTGGGAG
The DNA here is from genome assembly GCA_002162575.1 of Sclerotinia glacialis. Taxonomy (NCBI): domain Eukaryota; kingdom Fungi; phylum Ascomycota; class Leotiomycetes; order Helotiales; family Sclerotiniaceae; genus Sclerotinia; species Sclerotinia glacialis. The sequence goes on along the minus strand of NGKH01000011.1, from coordinate 17,981 downwards.
CTTAAAGAAAGAAGGAGGAATATCTGAATTGAATACAGTAACTGGGACAGATTCAATGGCCCACTGTTACATTACATTACGGGCATCTGAAAATACTGAATCGTAGAGTAGCACTTTCTAATAGGATTTAAGACATTCCAATGCACAGTTACGATTGGAACATTAAGTCATTATAATATTTTTTTTCTATTTTCATCCTATTTTCATTCTATTGAAGCTAATACTGACACTGAGACTGATACTGCGACTGATACTGAGACTGATACTGAGACTGATACGTACAAAACTGCAAAAAGAAAACAGAAAAAGACAAAAAGAGCAGCGAAAGGCTGAAGAAGAGACAAAACCAAGAAACACAAAAAACCAAGACCTCCTTCCCCTCCAAAAATATAAGGCCAAAAAAGCTGTTTAGTTTTATTTTATTTTATTCAAAAAAGGACGACCGATGCCTCCTTCTCCTCCTCTCCTTCTTCAATCGTCGACCTCGTCGAGTGGTCCGAAGGCTGCACGAACCATCTCGCCCAGTGGTCCAATGGTGATGGTGGACGTGGTGATGCACTTGTTGGTAGACTTGTTGTGTACCGTCAGGCCCAAGTGCTTTCGGTCGGCTAAAAAATCGCTCCAAGCATTTGTAATTGGTTCAGGGGCTTCTGCGTATTCTGGTTGTGTGGCTGGCTCAGCGGCTTTTGCACATTCGGGCTCTTTGATTGTCTCGGAAACAACAGCGTATTTCTTTTTTCTGAATGTTTTGGGAACGTTGTGACCATCAGCCGAGGACCTTGGAGAGGTTATAGCCCTGCTCTCCCAGCCGTTTTCGGTGCTTGCCCAGTGGACTCGTCGAGGAGTTTTATGCTCCTCAGATGAATCCAAAACACCGGTTCGAGGGTTGAATCCAGTGACACCAAGGTGATCATCAGTCAAATGATTGACGCGTTCAGTGTGGTCCTTGATCGAAGGCTTTTTGGGCTGACGCTGCTTTGGAACTTGCGGGGTTTGTTCCTTCCCCTTTTGCTTTACAGCAGGCGACTTGATACCGAGGAATTCATCGGACAAATCCTTGATGTGTAAAACATAGTCATCGGCCGAAGACATTTCGAAGGCAGAATGCTCTGCGACGGGCAGGGCTTGTCCATCCATCTTTTCCTTTCCAAGGGGGCAGCTGGGATGAGGCTCGCAGGAACAGCTAACATGACGAGGGCAATAGAAGATTGGAGTTTCAGCCTCATCAGTAGACTCAAATGGGACTGTTTCAAAGAACATCGGGGCATTTTCCAAAGCTTCAAGACGTTCTTTAGCTACTCGTTTGGCATGACCCTTTTCTGCTCGGTTACTGGGGTGCAATGCCTTCAGGGGTGCAATGAGCTCCTGAGTTGAAGATACATATTGGCGAACCTTGCTTCGGCACCTTTCACGATTCGAGGTTCTGGTGTTCTCCAATGGGTTATGAACGACTGTCTCTGATTCTGAGACCGACTTTGAGGACGGATCACTGCGAAGTTGCGAATTCTCCGATCGAAGTCTCTTTATTTCTAATTCTTGATTGAATAGCTTCGCTTTCAAATCATTCATTTGCTTCTCCTGTGGAGATATGATTATCTCGTCAATCCCCTCTTGTGAATAGATGGAGATTGAGAATTGAGAATTGGAGAATTTATTCCCTTGGTAAACATTGTCTGTGGAGGATTCTACCTCCAATGTTTTTGATGAAGCAATAAATTGCTGAGTCGAGGATAGGGACTTCGATGATAGGCATCGACGAATTTTGTTCTTATAGTCTTGACGCCGTGAGACCTTAGGGTCCTCGGAGATGTTCAGGTTATGAATGATCGTCTCCGTAGAGTCCTTGGAATTGTTCTGGTCAACAATGTTATGAGTGGAAGATTCTTCCTCCAGGGTGTTCAAAGGTGCAGTGGATTCCTGAGTTGAGAATAGAGATTTTGACGACAAAGATTTCGAGGATAGGCATCGACGAATCTTGTTCTTATAATCTTGACGTCGTGAGATCTTGGAGACCTCGGAGATGTTCAATGGATTATGGATGATTGTATCTATAGAGTTCTTGGAATCATCATGGCCATTGTCGTGACGAATGGAAGAGTTTCCCTTGGGTGGATTACGCATAAGGCTCTCCATGGAGACTTCTGAAGCTGGGGATTCCGAGGATTCTTCCTTCAGGGTCTCGAAGTGTGCAACAAGCTCCTGAACGAAGGCTGGACATTGAGGAAGCTTGTTTTTCTCGGCCTCCCATGGGTCATTAATGAGTGTCTCGGTTGAGTTGTTCGAATTGAATGACTCTGGGTAGTCTTCCACGGAAGGAGCCTGGTAAAACACAGTCTTCTTTTCTGAAGAGGGACTATGAGAAACAGTGTCTTCCGGGAAATCATCCTCTGAAGGGGTCTTATAAATTATACCCTCTTCTTCTGAAGAGTATTTATTAAATAAAGGCTCTTCTTTTTGGAAATATTCCGATGAATTGGCCCTATAAAATACACTCTCTTCTGAGGAGTGCTTATCAAAGACAGAGTCTTCTGCTGGAGAGGATCCATACCGTGCTATCATCTCTTCCTTTGAGAGATATCTAAATTCTTTGGATCTTCTAGAGTGTCTCGAGCGACGAAGTCGAGAAGGAATAAGGTCTTTAGCACCGCTCAATGCGGTGTGCATGATGGCGTTTAAACCCATCTTGATAATAGATGGGACGACGAGGATCGACCTCAAGGCGATGTGAAGGGTGGTTTAGTGGTGTTTGAGTTGTAAACTTGAATGTATAATATGTATGTGTATAATCCGAATGATAATAAGGCGGAAGCGTGTTAAAGACAATATGAATGGTATTTGAGTTGTAAACTTCAATGTATAACATACACGTATGCGATGGGAAGGACAAAAAAACGTATTGAAAGTGTTGTAAAGTGTGGTCTGAATGGTGTTTGAAGAAGTAAAGTTGAATGTTCAAAATGTACATATACAATTGGAATTGTGATAAGGCAAAAAGAATTTGTTATCAAAAAGTATTGTACGTTTTGAAATTTGTCCGAAGAGCAAAGAGAGAAGAGAGAAGAGAGAGGGAGGGAGGGAAAGAGAATCATCTTATAAAATGACAAATCACTCAGATCGTCCAGCTCTCACTCTAGCACCAGCTAACTATGGCTCTACCATAGCTTGACCTAGAATGAGTCCATGGAGAAACTTCTCCACTAGTGATCAGTAGTATGTGGGACGAAGGCATTCCCCAGACCACTAGCGGGGAAGCACTTCGGCCTTTTTAGTCTCGTTTGTTCAAGCCCTAGAAATACTTCTTCTTTTAAGGATGGTCCAGCATTGCTGCGGGCTAGAAAATTTATATTTGCGTCACCTGCCGCTAGTCAACGTAGAGAGGCAGATGGGTCCTTCTCGATTTGGCGAAGTATCTTGACTTTCCCACTAAGCCAAGCACAAAGTCGTTTAGGTATTGACTACTTTAGTAACACCATAACGGCACATTGTAGTGTGTTATTAAGCCTATTTACATTATAATACTACCCCAAAAGAAGCAGACAATGATAGCTAGAAATTGCTTGCACCATAACTGAAACTTATCTGGAACGATATAGTGAGCTTTTTTCGCCAAATTTTGCTGTATACACTTCCGCATGATACTGCGGCATGTCACTTTACTCGGGATACTCATTACAATCTACTGCCAAAATAGGCTGAAGTGTCATCATACTCCCCAGTTCCTTAGGCTTAAGTATAAACACATTGCACCATTAGCTGCGGGGTGCTTTCGGGCTTTACCTTTTTCACAAGGTTCTAGAATTTGAATTTTCCGGTATAGGCCTGTGGTTCAAGCTTATGACCCAGACACTGTCCAGACTTAGTATAAACTGCCCTTATCGAAAATCAGATACTAATTAACAATCATCAACAGTTAGTATGCAAACCGACATAAGAAATTTTGAAACGACAGCAATAGCCGAAGCCTTATTCTCAAATACCGAGACACTTATCCAGGTTAGTGTAAAGAACCACACTAGCAGCCTAGGATTCAGGCTTAATAAGTGCATTTTTTTCTAGCGCCTGGTAATCTACTACATTGAGAAGGAATGACGACACATCACCACAACTCTATTGTTGGGCTACCTATCTAAGTAGGCCTCCATCTGTTTAAATTTATAGACCGATTGGGAGGAACGACCGTGCATAAATCGTGAACTTATCGATGATGCTATATAGGTAGGTATCTATCGGAGCAGGGCTGCATTTATTTCACTGGACATTACCGCGCCATTAGGGCAGAAATTCACACAGCGTCGAACTTCGACATCAGGGCAATGTGCACACATATATTGATTAATAGAATCTCCGACATACATCTATGTATTGACTATATTTCCTGAAAATCATTTACAAATAGAAACGTACAACTTCATTTCAATGTAGCGTGAAACGTAGTTAAATAGATTAGTGTACGTTCTGCTCCGAAATCATATTCGGTATCTAAACGACAGCCTGCAGATGTAAGGCAATACAAACAATGGAAATAAAATTCTACACAGAGGAAAAAAATGCCGGACGAACCGGCAACGAACAATAAAGAAAATCTTATCATCGCACTCTCCTTAACCCCACCAGAAATAAGCGAGAGGGCGAAAAGTAAGACATACTACCACTGCAATTTCAGAACTTATTCGCATTATGAACGTATGAAAAAATGGACTTTGATAATGGGATTTATCATTGTTATCTTACCCCAGTATTACCAGACCTGTTAGACCCCAGAAATGCATTGTACAGCTGAGTTATAAAAGAAAGATAAAATAGCCTAAAAAGAAATTACCATCTCGAAGGACCCCTTCTGTACGGACTCTGCTCAACATTCCCTGCCCTTGCTTTCGAAAAGTTATCACTACTTCTCCTATCATTTTCAACATCTGGAAATGGTGATTTGCCAAATGGTCGCAGATCGCTGCCTACCTGCACTCTCTTTTTTGGACTTGATTCTCTTTCCCTTTGGTCTCTTATTTCCCTCCCTGCCATATCTAGAGAACTTTTAGGTGTATCTCGACGATCTCGTCCCTGCACGTCAAACATGCTGCTGGTTTTTCTCAATGGTGAATTGACATGACTGTAAATACCCAAGCTTCCACCATCCCCTGTTCCAGCAGATGTAGATATGACGCTGTTAGGTGTGGTTTGGCGAAACTGAGGTTGTCTCATTGCTGTGTTTGGTATCTTTCTGTTGTAAGGCGAATCTCGCGGTTTGTTGAAGGAAGTTGAAATAAAGGATGGAGCAGGAGAAAAAATCTGTCGAGGGACTGGCTTGCTAGGGCTTACGCTATCTGGATCGACATATTTAGAGTAATTGGGGTTTGGGTTAGTACGAAAGCCTTTTTTGAGAACTACACTTGGTGTATATATTTCAATTTCTTCCTCTCGGCCAGTTTTGACTTCAGCACCAGGCCCAGAAAACTGCGTGCCCACATCTCGCATGACCGGATTCATTCTGGGATGGACAAATTTGATATCATACTCACTCATGACTTCTTTCTGTATGATGCCAGTGTCTTTTTCTTGCTGTGAAAAGTTTGTTTGGAGGAGAAGTAATTGTCCAGTCATCAACAGTTCTAAAACCAGAGTTGTGAAAATCGTAACACTTGGTCGAGAGTCTGTTGATAATGTCGGGAGAAACAGCCAATAGACTAGTACATGTCCCGGACTAAATAGACAGAATAATCTTAGGCAAAGTGGTATAGGATCCCAAACAGCGATCTCCCACACGTCCCGAGTCGGATCCGGATGGGCTCTTGATTGCGCACTTGTATCACCTAGTATAGCTGAGAAGAAACGAAGAGGAGAGGACGATACTGGTGAGGAGTCGATGCGCACTCTGTGAGCAGAAGGGGTAGTGGGTGCGGCCTCGATGGAGCTCTCGAAGAGGCGGTAACGTCGTTTTCGTGAGAATGTCGAGACTGCATTCAAGATCGACAATGCCGTCAATAGATAGACAAGTAGTGTAGACTATCATATCAGTTAGTTTCAAGCTCCAGAAACCAGTATTAATTGACCCTTACCAAATAGCTCAACCAGCCAGAGCCTGCAAGCACATCTCCAAACACATCGTCTCCATTCCCATTTCCCTCATTTCCACTATTCGCTCTCGCAATCAATAGTATAAAATGCAATCCGAATCCAAGAGGATTGGCATATGCCTTAGAATCCCAATCTCTCGTCTCGATTTCTTCTGAAATCCATAGCAACCAATCGTGAATATTAAACCAATCCGTAATCCGTTCACGAAGCGCTCTTCGGCGCACAAGTCGCGGCATGATAGACAATATATCGACAATATTGTCACATTATTGAAAGTCAATACCAAGAGCGACAACTGTGTACCCGGTGAAATATTGGAATCGAATTTGCTTTGTTGAGATTTCCGTTTCTTTGGTTTATTACAAAGTTGTTCTGGAATAATGACTTATTTTGATGTGGGTCGTAGAAGCTGCGGCTGCAACCAGGGGTACCGTACGCTAGCGCTGAACTTTAGTGGGGTCTGAGAGCTCGCCTTGCTTGATGTTGCCGCTGTATTGATTGCTTGGTGAAGTATATCGACAAAACAAAGAAAAGATGGCCGCTCCAGCATCTGCCTATAAGGATAGGCAATTCCTTGCTGTTATTGGCGATGAGGTGAGCTTCAAGCTTATCCAAGCTGTTGTCAATATTGCTAATCAGCCCTGTAGGATTCTGTAACTGGATTGTTGTTGGCTGGTATTGGTGTACGAGATATCCTGTTCCACTATATGGTTACTGCTTGAGAAGGAGGTCACTGATGAAGGTATAGCATGTCACCTCTCCACCGGACTCGCAGAAGAACTTCCTCGTTGTCGATAGCAAGACCGATAATGCTGCCATTGAGGAAGCCTTTGAGAGATTCACAACTGAGAGGAAGGATATCGGCATTTTATTGATCAACCAACATGTAAGATAATTGCGAAAACTATGATAGAGGTTACGAGACTAAGAGAAATTTTGCAGATTGCGGAACGTATACGCCACCGGGTTGATACCTACACAGCCGCATTCCCAGCATTGCTGGAGATACCTAGTAAGGACCACCCATACGACCCGGAGAAGGATAGTGTTTTGCGAAGAGTCCGAAGACTCTTCGGAGAGTGAGGGTTGGTCCAGGTAATTCTAGGAGGTGATTACGTGTTATAGTTGGGGTTGTGTGTTGTTTATATGGCTAGAGAGTTGGGCGTTTTCGAGATTGACACCTGGAACGGGTTATTTATATCAAACAAATGAGTACAAGAGCATGCCAATGTCACGGTTTCACGCATCATGCCTTGAGGTTTTTACGAATAGACATAAGTCCACCTCATGATCAACGAGCTTCAGAGGCTGGGACTTTTCATAGTTCCCACCCTGGTCAATTGGAAATTATTCATTTCACATGGGCTAAGCACACAGTCAATTGATGAATGGAGGGCGAAAACAACGGTTCCCATATTAATGATTCGTTTATTCTCGTATAATCGGTTCTCGTAAAAAAGCGCACCAAAATGCAAATCAAAAGCTCCGGGATCAGAGTTATCTGTCCAGGTATAGCGTGTCCCAGAGAGAAAACCTCATCATCTTCCATTATCTCTCAACAAGTCCCATGCGTAAATCTCTGCTCTTCGCGAAACACTAAGTACAATTTGAGAGCATCATGTGGCTATCGTAGTATGGAGGTTTGTTTAACGAGTAAACGTAATCGTTGCTTCTAAACAAATGATATGCTCCTTGCCATCCTTGGAATATGCATCGGCAAATACGGTGTAAGTTCCCTGATATGTGAGTTAGAGAAGAAAAATAAATAGAAGGCACTTTAGGGACTTACAGGAGGAATCTGCTCTGGCAGGTCAACATCCTTTGTAATCGTGATCTTTCCCTCATCAATGGGGCAATCCAAATCGACGTTGGATACCTGATCGCACAGATCCTGCTGCATACTGATGAGTCTTATCAAGCCATATTTCACCTGCAAGATAACATATGCACCCTTCTCTAACTTCTGCGATAGTGTACCGACCGCCTCGATGGTAAGTTTATTTCCACTATTGTCTAATTAGCGCCTGTTTCCATTTCCCAAGATCTCACAGATTGTGCATACGCAGTTGGAGGATTAGGATTCAAATTGACATGATCGAGCTGTAGGATATCGGAAGAATGGTCGGCTTTGCAGTAGGTAAGAGGATTGCTGCCAGGAACAGCTCCTCCCTTATCATTGAGGACTTTTTGACCATTACCAAAGAACGATAAGCCCTCTGCAGCAACAAAAGTGCTGCAGAAAAGCAAACTAATGAGATTGATGGAAATCTTCATGATTAATTTTGGTCTTTAGTATCTGGTGTTGTTGTTGAGCAGCTATGTACAAAGTTGGGCGGTGATGAGATATTGAAGAGGCGGGTACACTCAGGCTTCACAGGTACGGTACTAGGTTGCTAGCCCGGTTAGGATGACGTTTGGGTCAGAAGACAGCCATGATACCAAGCTAAGTGTGGCTGCGAAATAGTGGAATTTTAGTGAATTAAAGAACAAAATATTAAATCAATATAGATATAAACGTCATATTATGTATAGTAAATACCTATATAAAGCGTCTAAAAAATAACTCAAATAATATAGATACTCCATACAAATGTTATGTGTAACAAATAGATGAGCCTAGATCAGTACGTATCAAGTCCCCTGACTTGCTTTGGACGCTAACCCCTCATCAGCTATCGTGCTGTGGCTGAGTGGGCACCTACCATGACTCGATTCAATCGTCGTTTCGCCATTCACTGGTCTAACTTCTTTCTATATAAAGCAAGCATCACCTATCTACACCTGTTATTGCTCAAATATCCTACGAAAGAAAGCTATCTTCTTATCCTAAAGCACTTGAAGATCTTATAACAACAAACTCATAAAGAAGCATCACTTTCAAGATGAATGACTTTGCCCCTCCTACCGGGCCTCCGCCCCCCAAAGTTCCAGCAGGATATAAAGCAGTATGGAACGACCAATATAAAGAATGGTTGGCATTTAATCCCTCTTACCGACGCAATGAGAATTAACAGTTGGCTAGGTTTTTTGTAAACATCTACACCAAAAAGTCCACCTGGGACAAACCCACTGAGCCCGTCTACCCTTCCGATGATAGCGCTCCCGCCGGTCCCCCTCCAGGCTATTCCGGCGGCTCCTCCTCCAATTACCCATCCGACACCAAAAATAATCCCTATGACCCTTCCCCCAATACCGAAAGTGATGCCGAACTCGCCCGCCGTTTGCAAGCCGAAGAAGATGCCCGCGGAGGTTCAAGCAGTGGTATGCGGGGAAGCGCTCAACAGGATTATCAAAATACTCCTATGCCTTCTTATTCGGAACAGGAATTGCCTCCTCGCGAACAGAAAAAGGGGTTTTTCGGCAAACTCTTAGGAAAGGCTGGTGGATCAGGTTCGAGTCAGGCACCGCAGCAACAGTATCAACAGCAGTATGCGCAACAACCGCAATATGGTGGATATCAACAACAACAATATCCACCACAAGGTTATCCACCGCAAGGTTACCCGCCGCAACAAGCTGGTTACGGAGGATATGGAGGTGGCTATCAGCAAAGACCGCAGAAGAGCGGCGGTGGAGGATTGGGTATGGCTGGAGGTGCGGCTTTAGGATTGGGTGGAGGATTGATTGGTGGAATGTTACTTGAGGATGCGTAAGTTTGAGGGATTCCCGTTTCTCATGATATCCCTGTGAGAAATACTGACTGGCTTCCGATACAGCATCCAAGATCACGATCAAAATGAATACAATCAAGGTTACGAGGACGGCGCAGATAATGGTGGTGGGGACTTTGGAGATGGAGGAGATTTTGGTGGTGATGACTTCTAGTTCTGAGAGTCCACCGGAACGGGGATGAAATGGCTGTTATGAAATGATGACATGAATGATATTGCCTTGATATTTACTGCAAATACTTACGGTCCTCATCACTTACAAACTACCAAATACTAAGATCCACCACTGTAGGAGAAAATTACGTGAGGTGAGGGAAGCCGTAATGGTGCTTTACCTGGGTAGGCCTCGTACCACTTTTCACATCTCAATTTAGATTCCAAAATCAAACGACCTTTCAGACATTACATACCTCAGTCCAGCCCCACAACACTTTTCAACATCACAACACAAATTCAACAAACAAATGATCTCTCAGGTCTAGGTATCTAAACATGAAGGCTAGAAAAGAGTATATTTATACGTAACTATTTTTGTACGTCGTATGACTAGGTAGTCTCCAGCCTCACTCCTAGCCTACCTAGTAGTTCCCTCAAATAGCTATTTAGAACAGATCTCCCACCTCTCATCTTTCATATTCCATATTCCATATTCCGTACGAGCTTTGACTCCTGAGCCACGACCTGCTCGTTCCATATGTTCTCCCCGGAGAAGTGTCTACCTAGCTCCTGGCTACTTGGGATCCCCTATATCATCCGCATCTAATTCGATCAATCTAACCTAAACGCCTCGCTTCGCCTTCAGCATTCGCTAGGTACACTGCCTAGTAATATCTTATTTTGATCAACCAAGTCCTTTCTGTGTATACAGCAAACCGTTAGATTAGACGGTGAATGTTTATCCAAATCACCCTTGCTTTTTCCCGACGCCGGGTTTCATGTTTTCCCATTTGCGCGTGTGTTGGACCTGCTAATCTAAACCGGCCTAATGGGGCCAGCCAAGGTAGACCAGACACAGCTTATTCAATCATAGCATCAACATCATTTTCCGTACTCCTCGCTGGAGCTCCACCTGCTCTTCTCTCACCAGCCCCACTAATCAAGCCTCTATTGTCGCTCTGGCACCCGGGGCAATTATGCACCACCTCATGTGCAAAAACATCACAATCAATACAGAAGTGATTTCCACAAACCTTACACGCATACCTCCCACTCTCACTCATACCCTTCAATCCGAGCTCTGGTGCTCCCTTCTCATGTTCATCCCTTCGAGAAAAGGGTGCTTGACATCCATAACAAGCCTTAGATTTCCCCGCATCTTTCCAGAGGACTCCGACCCAATTTCGCAGAGGGAACAAATGATGATATGAGCGGGCCAAATGAGTGGAGAGGATGAGTGTAAGACCGCATGCTGGGCATTCGGCTGGTAGTGAGCACACTTTACTTTCACAGCGAGAACAGAGGTAGCCTCCTCTACTTAACTTTCCGTGACATGCGCAAAAACTCAGACTTTTCCCTAACCCGAGTGTTCGAGATGGAAAACCCATCATGAGTAAACTACTCTGAGATTGTTTTTTAGTACGGGTCACTGGGGGCGTTGTAGTTGCCATCATTAATTGTCTGAAATGTTCCTCGTTCAGCGCAACAGAATATGCTGTATTATCCCCAGCATTTGTGCGCGAGCATATTTCGGCGCAGATGGCAACTTGGGCCGCAAGGCCTACAATACTAACCCGTATGCGGTCCGCTATGAGCGAGGAGATTGTTTCGTGGATATCACCGGGATCACTCGTAAGCAGAGCACCGTATATTATAAGGATCTCTCTTGTACCATGGCTTGGAGCGTGAAAAAGTGCAGCTCTGCTCATCTCCAACGCATTTTGTAAACTAGGATTTCCTTGACCCTGGTCTACACGGAGACTCTTTAATCGTTCAATATGCTCGGTAGGATTTCCACTCATATCTGAAATACGCACTGCGAGACCATCGCGCATGCCAATGATGCCGAGCTGGGAGATGGGGTTTTGTTCGAAGTATTCTATAACGAACTCGCTGGCGAAGCGGAGAGTAAGAAGGTAGCGCGTGGGGCGCATGTCTTTTTCTGTCATGGCGAATGATAGGTCGAGGATGAGGATTAGGTGGCGGATAATACCTCGTTGTAAGGGCGTTGTATCTCTCAGCAATCTGTATAGTCCTATATCAACACGTTGCCCAACCCGGAAGCATTGGAGAAAGAGAGCTTATATTACCTCTTCCTTTTGTTAGCCTCCCTCAACCCCTCAACCGTAGAATTGATACTGCCATCTGCTCCTTCGACAACAGTGTCCCAACTTCTTTGAATGTCCTCCCAGGCAGCTCTCCGTCTATTGCCTCCCCCACCTGTAGCCTTTTCTCTGGCAGTTGATCCTGCAGGTCCAGCAGCAGGTCCAGTAGACCGAGTGCCATGTCCAGCATTTACAGTGGCGGGCGCTCCAATATCATCATCTGAGAGATCATCCACATATTCACCGTCAGAGTCTGCCATTGCTGCAGCTGAAGCAACTGAATGAACTGAATCGGGGGGGACTAGAAATGTATTGATGATATTGAAAGACAAGGCTGAGGTCTTTGACAAATGTCAAGGCTAGAACTTGCTGGGCAGTTTAGTGGAGCTACTTAGGTGATTGATTGCCGAGCCAAGATTAGGAGAGCAAGATTAACAATGCTTTATTCAGCCTTATAGGAAGAAAATAAATAAATTTGATATGTCATTCTGATGGTCAGATGAGAAACAATTAATCTAAAACGCTCTTTCCAGTACATTGTGGATATTAGAGCTTAGGGTCAGGGGCAAACCAGACGATAGAATCTCTTCATTGGCTTCACCGTCCCTTGAGGGTACCCAGGAACAAAGCACTTCTCATGCAAGTCTGCATTGGCTTCGGTCCACGCACTGCACAAGCTATCTTACCAAGCTACCACGCGTTGAAATATTAGATGAAGTGGGGCACAAGTCCAAGATTGCATGCAGTTAAGGTATGTAGTAGTAATATGATCTACTCTGATGCTCTGAATTAATCTCTATTCTCCTCCTATTATAAGTTCCATGTTGGGTATAATACTCGCAAAATCACTATACAAGCCATTCCACCAATTCATATAATCATTCCCAGCTGCCCTTGCCATTATTACTCGCCCTCTTTTTCTGTGGCGTCACATTTCCCGTCCTCATTACCCCGTAGACAGGAGCTGCAGCTGTAATGCACACTATCCTTAAGCCAATATTCATGCTGTTTGTGTAGCAAGATGTACCGCTCCGGGCATTAAACTAATATTGTCGTAAGACTTTTCGTATCCGCATTATAACAAAATTCCTAACTCCAGTGCTCCCTAGTTTTCTTAATTTCGTCATGAATATGTATTTGTGACTGGCATTGGCCAGTCATCTTCTGTGATACTTGACCAAAAGGTCCATACCATGACCACAGATAGCAGAGTAAAGAGCGTCTCGAAAAGAGCTCCATCGATTTTTCCGTTCGTGCCGTTGCAAATATGAGGGCTGATAACATAATTGAAGATTTGACCCAGAGCGAATAAAACAGCTGCACCAGCTAAGAAGATCATGGGCTTACGCTCGCCCAGAACCTTGATGACCAAAACTGTCTCTAGGACAAAAAATACGAACAAAAACACCAATGGCGCGAGTTGATATAGGACGTAAAGCGCGATATTTCGATTCTGGCCGTTGCCATGACCAGTTAAACTTGAGTCGAAATGTCCTGTCCAGCTGTACCCAGTATCAAGGGCAATGTATCCAGTTCCGATGAAGATAGCTGCTGCTGAAGCAACCATAAGGCCTAGTGACATGGCTGTCCCGTCATCGATTATCTGATAGCCCACGACAGCATTCAACACTAGAATCCATAATGTTGCGCTAACCATTCCGAGGTGGATACCTGTGAATGCCTGGAGCAATGGTCAGCTCCCGCATATGGGTCTTAGGAGCTTGGTCCTACTTACTATCCGAACAGTTGCGCTCAGAGGAAACTCTCCCACGGTAAATATTTCACATATTTCAATAATCAGATAGCCTAAGAGGAAAAGTTGCATTTCTCTGAAGGAAAAAAAATTAGCAAAGGACACATTCAAGAATTTATCTCTGGAAAATTGACATACCTTCTTCCCACTGCTGCTTGTTTTCGATCCGACCGCCATATCAAGAATACAGTAATGACAATTGCGATTCCTGCAATTAATATTGAGCCTCCAAGAAAGTTAGTCTATGGCCTTGCAGTAAATTGATTTGCGGGAACAAACCCAAGTTTCCCAAATGTTTTCCACCACTCAAGGATATACCAGTAAGCTCGCAGCCCCCATATCCGAAGTTGCTATTGGTAGGAGGATTGAATAGCTATTGAACAGCCCGGTTAGCAACGTTGAATCGCGAATCGTATCTTAGATCTAGGGAGTGGTACGAACGTTGCAGACTGGTAACGTCGAGTCACGGCAGAAATTCTGGATAGAGCGTTTGTCAGTAATCGATTTCAAATTTCAATAGCCATTGCATTGTGCAAATCTACTCACATGGAAATTTCCAAACTGTGTTGAACCCATCTTCTCTCAATGAAGCAAACAATTCGCGATTGAGCGCAAGAGGCCTCGGTAATATTTAATTGCTTTATTATTATTGCCTTGTAAACAAAGAGTAAAATTGATTATTTTCGTAGTTGCGAAATTCCAAAGCGCGCGTTTATATTGTGATTTGTGATTGTGAATGAAGCATTGATCAAAGGTAATGCTGCTTCACAGTTCCCATTCCAATGGGTTTCTGTTTCTGTTTCTGTTTGTAGTTCTGTTCTTTCCTGACTTTAAGCCCCTCAATCTCGACCCTTCCTCAGCTCAACTTTCCCCAATTAATGTTGATGTACTAGAATGGAATTTCAGGAACGAGACGCTAGAATTAGTATGCTACTTTAGATTGGCGTTCAACGATTGTTTGAAGTAATCCTGGTCGTAGAATCGAGTTTCGTAGTTGCGAGTATATTTGTAGCCTTATTGAGTCTTGACTTGACGGATCTTAATACAATGGAGAAACTGAAAAACATACGAAAAGTATAATTTTGATAAGATTAGAGATTGAGAATGGCAGATTATGGGTGCAAAGCGTGAGTTATTCAAGAACTGGGAAGTGAATTTGCCCTTGATGCAAAAATGCGCTGGTCAAAATGGCGAAGGCTGGTCACCGTAGCCAAAACGAGGTAGGCAATTCGATGACTTTAAATTATGCAATGGCATCCGACCCGTTCGAATCCTGGAAATCTTTCCTTCTTCATAAAAATGTCATCAATCCCTGGTTCCTTAAAATGCTTGTTACCTGGAGAAGATTATAATTCCATGGTAGCGAAATGATCGTGTCGGAGCAAAATTGATCCAAGGTCGAATCAGGTGGTGAAGAGGTAACCAGCGAGGAAAGCCACAGAGAAGGGGAACACGTCTTCACGCTGAATATAAGTCTTCAATTCGCAGGGTTGCTTTTCGGGTTGTTCTTTCAATTCCTTCCTGGATCCAAGGGATGTTAAGATTTGAACATGATGGCTATGGGCTTAGTGAAAATAGCCATGATGCCTAACTATACCTACTATTCTTGCTATCGTGTAAAGGGAGTTGAAGCTCAGCCTCTCTCTTGTCAGGTTTTAAAGAGCGCAGCCGCCACGAAATATATTCGCATATTCACCCCTCGCCACCGATCTTCTTACGCATAAAGCAATTGTATCCTAGGTACGCATTTCTCGAAAAACAAAAAAAGGCCACTATCTGACGGGAAATTAATATTGGCGGGGGTCTTGCACTTGTACGATATATTGTGATACTGGTGAGTTTAAGCGGATTTAATGGAAAAGGAACGGATAAAGGGAATGTCTATTATGGCCATGGAGTACCAGAAAGAACAAATTGTTGGAAGAGAAAAACTTGTCCTTACTTGATACGCAAATCCTCCCTTCAATGATTTTCTCTGTTTCGTCTGGTTGGGGGACAAGATACCAATTAAGAGCAATAGCTCGAACACCTGATTTCCGCGAGTAATCTAGTTGAATGATGTTTGCACATTCCACCTCCTGTCGGCAACTGTTGGAACTAATTGCGGTACCTGGTGGGATTATCTAGAGTAAGCGCCAGCAAGGCTCACCTCCCTTTCTGTTTTTAGCACCTAAGAGCCTTGCGTATCTAAGTATTCTCGCCACAGTATTTAGGTGAAAGAGCTCAAATACGTCGATACAGTTAGTCATGAACTCATTGAATGTGTTGAACATACGTGAAACATATGTATGGTATGGAAAAGTAGGTGGCCCTAAAGGTTACACCAAGCATGCAATACTGACTCCAACAAAAAGCCTCAACCACGCAATTCATATCGGAAAGGTACCAGATATTGGATAGGTTCGACAAATGCTTCCTAATTTCATCTTTTGTACCATGTGAGTGAAGGAGATATACCGGTAGCTGTGAAATCTCAGGGAGATGCATGGCCCCGCTAACTTGTTCTACTTAAGTCGAACTGTCGGAGAGCTTTGAGACATGTATACCTTTTGCTATTCAAGAAATTTTCATTCTTGCAATAGACCTCACCTCCCGGGTCCAATGAGTACTTATTTATTTGTCTATCCTAATTAGAGTGTCAGGGAGAGCTCGCCGCAGGGACTAGAAAGAAATGTTAAATCTCCAATGGGTTAAAAACTGCGCGTGATAACCATCCTCTACTATCTGTATATAGAACAACTCCGTTGCATGGCGGGTAACATTACCAGACCTTAGAGGCATATGGTAGGGGATAAACAGTCGAAACCCATTCGAGCCAGCAACCAAAAGTACCAAGCTGCAACTTCCTAATATAAAAATGCGTCTTAATCTCCACTTTCAAGTAACCATTCATCCCATCCCACCCTATCGCCCATCATATATCCGCAAGAACATTCTCCAAAATCCGAATATTCGTCCTAACATACATCGCTTCCCGTGACTTCCTAGCATCCCTCATCCCCCAAAAATGGCTTTATGTTTATAACATCTTTCTGAGACATCAATACGGCAATCCATGAAAATCTAGATTTGATAATGCTGGTTCTCTTACCCCTGGTCCCCTTTTCGTTCATAAGATGACCCTACAATCATAGATTTGAACGGTTGTAAAGGCACTTGAGAACGTTGACATCGAGGATGGAGATTCATGCTCTACCATCCAATAGTTCCCAATAACTTCCACTATTCGAAGGCTGTGAGTATCTGAGCATGGCACAATGTTCTTAATGGACTTGATGTTCCAAGCACATTCAAAATCCGGAACGGTTTCAGGGATCCTTCTTTGTAGTGCGGAGATTTTCCAGACTATCTAGCCATGGACAGACCGGAGTCTTCCCATCATTAGAGTCGGGTCGAACGCTCATTTTCGTGACAGGCAACTCCCCCCCCCCATTCCCATCGTCAGCCAACGAAGGATAAAAGCCTGTATGCCGACCACGACTTTAAGACCACGACTTTAACAATACCCGCGACAGAGTATCACAACGCTTGAACAGAATATAGAAATGAAGGACAGAAGTCTCGATCAAGGCAAATTATCTTGTACCTCTTTTGGTTATTAGAAGAGAAAGACGCATGACTGTGCTTCTGTACCTTGTGTCCAGATTATTAACGTGAAAATCCTCATTGTCCACATGATAATCAATGGAGAAAAGTAATCGCGAAGTGATATCAAGTCAGCGCGGAATTTAAGACTCCATATTACTTGATAAATATGACTTCATTGGACAGATTCTTGGAAAATTATACCAAGCTACCTAGTTGGTCATGTAAAGATTGGTAACGAGTTGTCGTTGGATCTTGACCCAAATCAACCAGAGAGAGTACAATCTTAGTAGTAACTTGGCAGATCAGCAAATAGATGTGAAGTGAAAGGTGGAGGTGGAGAGAGATAACACGGTTCTCCATATTCTTTTGTGGAGTAATGAATTTGGAAGACCATATTAAGCATGCTTATTTTCTGCAACAACTTGATAAAATGGCAGCTGAAAGTTTGATATATGCTGAGATAAATTGGTTAGAAGAAAAGGGGCATTTCTTGAGATCATTACCTACCATATTAGTTGTCCAAACTTAGTATGTAAGCACGTGATATACTTGTTATGAGCTCCGCATCTATTTGAGTTTATCTCAATTTTCAGACCCTCTGATTCGATTTTACGTTCTGTATTTTAGCTTCGTTTT
>NGKH01000010.1:1008404-1052548 GCA_002162575.1 Sclerotinia glacialis | reverse complement strand
GGCTGGGGGGGTTGCGAGGGCGTTTAATCGTGGGATTGCGCGTGTGCCGCCTGATGCGCGCTGTGCGGAGTTTGCGGCGGGGAAAGAGGGGATTTCGGGTTCTTCGGGTGAGGAGTTTGCGCCGTCGAGGGAGAAGCTCGGAATGTTGGCGTTGGGAGAAGGTTGGGAGGCGTTTGCGCGGGGTGTGGTTGGAGAGGGGGGTCTTTGGTTTGGGAGCGCGGGCCTTTTAAAGAGTGGTGGTGGTGGCATGGCGGCGCGATCGAGTGCTGCTTTGCTGGGTGGCGGTATGATAGGTGGTGGCATACTCTTATTCTCTATAGTCGTCGACTTTTGCACCTTTACATTTTCTTCGGTTTCTTCATTCTCCAACTTCGTTGCCTCATTCAATAGCGACCTTGACGAAGCCTTCCCTCCACCTCCACCTGCACCTGCACCTCCATCTCCATCTTCATCCTTCTTTATTCCCTCATCAACAGCTATAACCCCCGGCTTAACATCCTCTCCCTTCCCCGCATCCCGAATACCAGTAATCGGACGCAGTCTCCCCAGGAAAACCCACCATGTCGCCGGGGAATGTTTATAGCATAAAAAAGACACTGATGCTATCAGGAGACCGAGTCCGAGAAGGACCATGGTAAAGAACGTGGTGAGTGAGTGGGTGGTATCGGATGTCGTGTAATTATATTATATTATATTATGAAAGGGGATTGATGTGTGCCTCGCTCACCTGGACAGCCTCGGGCACCAAAAATTCATGGGGATGTATAGTGGGAAGGACCCTTTCCTTTCGGCTAGACTGTGAGATTTGCGATCGGGTGGATTTGAGGGGATCCGCTTTGTTTGATTCTGTTTATTTATATCTTGTGTTTTGGGGCATGTCAACGGATGTTTCTCCTTAATATCATCTCGTATTTTTTGCATAGTTGTTAGGACCGTATCTTGGAGTTCTCGTCTAGCGTTGGTAGAGTTTCGGTATATCTTCATTGATATATCTTCATCGATATATGTTCTTATTCCCCATCATCATCACCTACCGTACCGTTATAACTAACCCTCAGCCGTACGGGTATGACAACAGCACTTTGCATGGCACGGGCGAGGGAAAATCCTTGTGGGTTGGGTTGGATTGTATCATGTTAGCAAACAAGGAGAGAGATGTATCCTTGGATGGATACGTCAGCTTGTCATTCCCCATGATCTTTCAATCTTTCAATCAAGACGAGTGAGTAATGAGATGAGGGGTTCATCTGTTGGAATTTGGAAAGTTGCGTTGCCATATGATACCCGCTTCTCGCATGAATGTGCAATTAGAGCATGTGTGATGCGATGTATTGGGGAAAGGGAGGTGATCAGAACTAATATAGAGGGAGGAATGGTTGTGAATGTAGGGAAAACAATAATTTTATATCACACTTATCCCTCATCTTACAACTCACACTTTGAATTTATGTTGATATAAATATAAATATTAATATTAATATCAATACAAATAGTATAGATATATAAATATTTGCACAAATACAAATATTAATACAAATATAAATATAAATATAAATACCGAAACAATTAATGGAGTGTTGTGGATATTCAAGCTCCTGCAATTCATCATTTCATTCATCTGATATTATCATAAACTCACTCCTATTTTAGTAACCGATTACCTTTTGCCCAATAAATAAATAAATAAATTAAGAAATATCTCAGTGGCTCTTCAATCTACCATTTAGCTACCACCACTTACTACTACCACTCACTACACCACTTAGCTACCACCACTAGCTATCACTACTTCACTACATCTACCCCAACTTTCCATTCAAATTGGCTACTTTAAATTTATCACCTCGAAAGACTTCATCGACTACATCGACTACATCGACTTCTTCGACTTCATCCACTTCATCCACTTCATCCACTTCATCCATATCGAACATCTCCATCAACCATAGATCACAATAATGCCATAATGCGAGTTGTTTCGCAGAAAGATTCTGCGCAGTTGACGGCCAAAGGTGGTAATCCCAATATGCCTTCATACGATAAGCCAAATAACAATCGACCATTGGCACCAACTCTAAGTGCTTCGGCGAACAGAGGAATCAAACCCAAACCTCCATTAACACCAAAAGTTTCCGCAAGACCTACTTCACGACAATCACGTCCAGAAAATATTACTCCAAATAATGCGAAAGAAGATTTATCGACTCCAATTTCTACATTCCTGAATAGTAACAACATCACTGCAAGATCTAGCACAAGAAAGACTCGATTCGATACTTCAAGCAATTCACCATCAGGAACCCCCACACCTTCCGAAACTCCCCGATTATACGATCCTACACATAATGGCTCCGGATTGGGTATCTCTGGTTTGGAAGGGGATACATCCAAACGAACATCAGTAACATTCAGTCCCTCGAATTCGGATTTGAATTATTCGCAATCGTCACAATCTTCTGTCGACTCCAAATTCTTTTTTGCCAGTGATGTGAAACCGCAAAGTCACAGTTCACAGCAAACAAAATCCGTACCCACTAAAAGGGCGTCGACATTGTTCCATGCCAATGGAGATAAAGTTCCCAAGAAACCGTCACCTCGTTCTGGAGCATCGACGGTAGGATCAACTATAGGAGAAGAAAGAGGACATGCGAAATTCTTTCATGCCAATGGCACTCCCGAAATAGGATTATCACCTTCACCACACTTTGCGCCTCCCCGCCCAAGTTCGGTTCTCTCGACTCATTCTCGAGTTACATCACCGCGACTAGCAAATGTTACTACATCCCCTTCGCAACGACCTACATCACCACAAAAATCAAATACTCAATATGCCTCAATATCATCAGTCAGGTCTCCAACCCCACTGGCTTCTCCTGTCTTACCTCGGCCAAAAGCTGGCCCGCGTGGCCAATCGGCGAATAATATTAATATTACACATTTAAGGAGGACAAGTGCAGATGCAAATTATGGCCATCAACGAACAACAAGTACAGGATCATCTATGGAGAGATTGGTATTGACAAGGAAGGTTTCATCAGGGGGCCATTCTACGGATATACCAAACCCAATTACGATAACGGAACCATCAAGTCCGGCTTCGATAACCTATGCGGATGAAATTCCTGAAGGCAAGGAAAAGGAAGATGAAGGAGAAGACGAAGAAGTGGAAAGTGAAGACGAGGATGAAGACGAGGGTGAAGACGAGGACAGTGAGTCGATTTCTTCCGGAGAGGAAGTAAAAGAAGAAGTCCTCAAAGCCGGGGGTTCGATAGAACGCATGAACGAATTAGCAGCGATCGCACGAAATGAAAGAAAGGTGTTAGATCTGGAGATTACGAATTCATCCCTTGAGGCTATAAATCGAACTTTAGAACGAGAAATGAGGAAACAGACTGCTGAACTACGAAGATATAAACGACTGAGTCGTTCAGGTCGTTTATCCATGGCCACAAGAGCATCATCACGTGCAACGAGTGGATCTTTGTCGGTTGTAGATGAGAGAGAGGGCAACGATCTATCAGATAATAGTCGGGAAAATTCTGATCTGGAAGACGAGGCAGAGGAAGAGGAAGAGGAAGAGGGTATAAGTTCTGAAGAAGATTTGATCGATGATGGAACATTAAGTCCTGGTGCAGTAGCGGAACATGATCTCAAACATCGAAAAAAAGATGAAAAAAGATTACGCATTGATTTATCAAAACATCAACAGCTGCTAATTGATAGCCAAAAAATGAATCAAAGCCTTAAGAAATGTCTAGGCTGGACCGAAGAACTCATCAATGAAGGAAAACGAGCATTGGACTACCGAGTAAAAACCAGCGATATAGGACCCCTTGCACCTCGTGTCTTGGCACCGGATGAATTTGACGATGATGATGTCGAAATCGATAACGAGGGGATGTCAGCCATTGGCGCGAGTCTCCTGAGAGAAGCGAGGAGGGCGGCCGCGGAACAACATATGGTTAAGGGAGATCTGGATGTACCATCGGAGACGGATGAACAATTGAAGGATTTAACTCAGGATATTCAATTCGCGCTTTTCGCTTCTTCAGGGGAACCGAGTGAAGTGCCAGTGCCAAAGACGAGAGACGAAAGTCTGGAGTCGGTACCGATTGCTCCACCGACTAGTCCGTGGGTTTCGACTTTTACTTCGAGGTTGCAGACACGTTCGTAAGGGCAAAAGGGTAGCGAGAAGGGGGAAAGAGAGATTTTATACGAATCAAGGGGTCATATCACCACTCATAAATTTGCATCACAACGCATATTTTCTTTCATTTGTTCTGGATTGGGTATAGGGCCATGATTGTCAGAGGGTTTGGTGTTCTGGTATAAATGGGCATTGCAATGGCGCATTTGCTTTCATAACAAATTGGGATGGAGCGAGGGAGGATTTGGTACGGAATGGAAATCCTACCTACTGTTGCTATTACTTGACTTGTTTATTTGTTTCGTTCTTTTTTTTTCAACGTTTCTGTTCTTCTCAATGGGTTCTCGTACATACCCCAAGAATTATTTTTGCAAATACAAATGAGATACCCAAGATTACTTTCGCTAAAGCGGGGATACATAAGGATAAAGGGAGGTGGGGTGGATATGATACAGTGATAGGAGGAGATCGGGTTGTAAGGGAGGGAATAGAAGGAAAGGAAGGGAGGGAACGGAAGGGAAAAGATAGAATATATAACAGTACGGTAGTACATGTGAGTGTGTGTGGTAAATTGAAAATAACAATAGAAGCTGCATGAATGAATTTTGGAAGTGAGTGTGAAAGAATAGATCGGATAGTAAAGTGTATGTCTCTGTATCTATCTATCTCTATGGACTAGAGGTACTTTTCCTTGGTTTTTCGTTGTTCGTTGTTCGTTGTTAATATATAGAAAGGTATATGTTGATATTTAAACTAACAAAGAATGAAGAATTACACATCTGGAAAATAAGAGGTATCGATTGCATTATCCTAAAATGCTAAAATAAAAGCCGGCTAAATAGTAAAAAATGAGATGGGATAAAGACACAACCTCATTCATTACAACATTAACATCAATACATCCCTCTCTTCCTCTCTTGTCACTTTTACTCTCCCTGGTCTTCTTTCTTCTTCGCTTCTCATCTTTCATCTCTTCATCTTCCCATTACCTCAAATCTCAAGACTCACCTATCCATACTTCTTCTCAAGCTTCTTTAAAATCCCCGTAACTCCCTTTTCCAACCTTGTCGCATTATCCTCCAATCTCCCTCTCGGTCCCTTTTCCTTACCCTTTCCATTTTCCCCATCTTTCTTTCCCTTTCCACCCCCCTTTTTCTTTAACTCCGCCTCTATTTCAGTTGGTCTATAAACCTGTTGATGAATATTATAATCATTTTGTGTCATCAACGGTTGTCCAGAACTGTTTTGCACACCCGTATACTTATAGTTTGCAAAACCTCCTGGAGGGGATAGAGGCTGGAGACCTGGGGTGGGAGAGGAAACTGGAGGGTTTTGGTGTTGGGGGGCGAAACCGGGGGAGAAGAGGCTTGGGGTAGGTAGATTGTGAGTTGGGTAGGAGCTGGTAGAAGGGAAGGTCGCGTATTGGGTTATGGGCCCTTGGGTTGGTGAGATAGGGGGTGAGGAGTAGGCGGGTGGTGCAGGGCCCGTTGGAGTTGCGAGAGGTGGGTTATTGTCGGTGGGGGGTGGTGCGAAAGTGTTGAGAGAGTTTGCTGAGGGTGGAGGTGCAAATGAAGCGAGTTGAGGTGCAAATTGTGGGGAAAATGGGGAACGAAGTGCGGTTGTGGATGGGACAGAGCCAGGGTGGTAGTTGGAGTTCAGAGGGGTATTGGTATGTTGCGGTGGTGGAGTTGCTGCCTTGAAATTGCCTTGTCCGTGCGCTGAATGTTGCGGTGGAGACATCATAGGGAAAGTTTGCTGCCTTTGGAATTGTGGTGGCGGGGCTGTGGCCGAAAAGCCTGGATGTTGCTGAAATTGTGAGGGTGGAGAGAATTGTCCTTGGTCTGAAGTAGCTGCATGTACAAGTGGATTCCCAGCTCCGTCTTCAGGTGGAGGTGTCTTTTCTCGATGCTGGATAACTTCGGGGGCAGCTGGTGCAGCTGGATTATAGGCCATTGGGGCAAAAGTAGTGGTAGGAGCTTGTGACTGTGGACTCGATGAACTTGGGGGTCCAGGAAATGAGACTTTTATAGCAGCTGGAGGAGAAGTTCGAGATGTCTTGGTCCTACCATGTTGATATGAAGGATCCGATATAGCTATGTTTTCCAACTGCTGAACCACTGGACTCATCGCATCTGCGTGAGATGGTGGTGGTATAGGCTCATCCTCAATTGTAATCTGATGTTGTGGTAAGACTCTCCGCACCCCATTCACAAAATTGAGTGCATCTTCTTTACTCCAGAAGTATAAATCAACCATGTGGAGTCTGTACATGTATTTGGTCTCATTTTGAGGGTCAAAGGTTGGTAAATGCCATTCTTGGGCATCACTGGGACTATTTCGTTGCTGTCCGTTGGATCCATCTACAGTCAAAGTGACGAGTGTGGTGTGTTTATAGGAGTATTTGACGTGAGCAGAGTCGAGGTCTGTTGATGGTGATATCAGCAATTGTGATTTCCGCATTCGAGCCAAATATACATTACTTACGGCCAGTAAAAGCATCTTGATCTGGAGTACCGGCATTGTTAGCTATTTCAAGTCGGGCTCTTCTTTGACCTGCATTCTCGAAAAGATAGACGTATGAGCTTTTATCGAATCTGTGGTGAGGTGGTTTGGCCGTTGGCGGTCCATAGTAATAATGTATATCTGCAAACCTGGAATAGATTAGACCAAATACTTGTGTAAAGAGATTCAAGGACGTTCACATACAAAGTAGCTGCTAGATCCTCCCCTGGTCGTGCAGCCATTTTTATCGACCTGCGATTATTTGATAGCTAAGAGTGGTGGAGTACTGAAGGAGTGAAACTGGGCGCTTTTTTCTCGCGACGTAAGAACAAGACAGAGAAAGGAGAGGAGAGAGAAGAGAAAAGAGAAATGGAAAAACAATACTTAGTGAAAGAGGAAGAAACAGAAACTAAACTTACAATAATATATCATGCCGAATTGCCTGCAGCATGGGTGGTGATGAGTACCATGTTCGGCGGCAAAGCTGCATGAAGATAGAACCAATGAGGGCTTGAATTGATGTGATAGATGTTTGCTGCCTTAAAACCTTATCGCGATTAGATGAGGCAGAAATAAATTATTTTGGTTTTTGGGTTCATTGAAATAATTCAAGACGAATAACCTCAAGGTGTTATTTGAAATTCTTTCCCAGCGACAATTATTAAACTGCGAATGTAAGGCTTCCTAAATCCCGAGGTGGCTATTCACTACATTTTCGAAGAAATCTAGCTAATATTCCCCCTCAGCATTGCATTTACGTCTCCACCTCGAAGAAGATATCCCTGGTAGATCTCATCAATTGTGCCCGCGCGGGCTTGCGAATTCGTCCTAGAGACTCCCAATCCTCGTCATGTCTCTCGTAACTCTCTCCAACGTAGCTTCGCATCTCCAAAATGCCTCAAAAGCCCGTCTTGGGCTCACTTCCGTCCCATCCTCGAACATGATCCTCACTCTCATGCTCGGTCTCCAATCCTCTGGATTTCTATCATCCGTCACCCGTGGTGGTCTCACTCCTCCTCCCATGGACGAACTATCTACATATGTCCCAGAACCTGTCACACAGCGAAATATATCGACAAGGAGGTTATGGTTAGGATTGAAGTATTGGAATAATGAGCCGGTGTTGAGTACGATGACGATGATCAGTAAACCCACGAAGAGAATTTGGATGGATGTAGAGGGACTTTCGGAAATCATAAGAGGAAGAGATGCGAAATTTGTGAAGGGGTTGCGGAACCCGGGAGAGTGTATCTATATTAGTACATCAAGTGGAATCATGGAGGCAAGAGAATGCGTAGAGAGGAGGGTGGGTGGTATGCTTTTATGCAGAGTGGTGTAGGTGATGATCAGGAAATGTGTAAAATTACAGGGCATGATCATTCGTGGGAGTTTAACAAGTGTATAAAGGAGATGCTGGTCTTGCCCAAAGTGGCAGATCAATTATGGCTTGGGAGATAAAACTCCGAATCACGATTCCAAACTCCAAAAGGGATAAATTATTCGTTGGGCCTAAAAATATGTGCTTCTTCTGCCACCCTCCAATGCAAAAGCATAACTGCTGACAACACTTCAATTCTTTGAGCGGGTTTCCCATTATTACATTAATATCCAGATGTGCCCAAAAAGCGCTAGCAATCGCAGCCGAGATTCATGTACTTGAGCCATCAGTTTGTGGAACTACTATTTTGCTCCTCAATATCTCTCAATTATCCAGTTTCTCCTCTGTTTATCGTTCATGGGCTTCATCAGCTCCAGCTCCGCTCGTTTCATTGCAATATATGTGACCACTACTGCCTCACCAAGTATTTTATACATGCCTTGGTCGCTTTTTAGACAGGCAAGTGCCTCCTCCAAAGTACTCGGCATCATTTCTTTGATGTTGTAATCATCTCTGTCTGCCTGGCTTAACTTAGCAGGACACATGTCGCAGTCAAGCCATGTCATATTTTCTTTTGCAATCACGCCTTCAACACCGGCGCCGATCATTGCTGCCATGGCCAAATAGATGTTGGCAAGGCCATCTAAACATCTTATTTCCCAGTGCGATCCGTCGATTTTTCGTAGTGGGGTTTCTCGGTTTTGCGTACCCCAAGTCACCCAAGTACTTCCGGCATAACCGCCAGCGGCAGACATACGGTCGTAGCTCGCAGCGTTACTATAAGTCAGAGCCGTAATTGATCGAAGATGTTTCAATATTCCAGCATAGAAATAAGTATAAGTTTCTTCCTTTTCGCCTTCTGGGGTAGGTATGGAGACGTGAACATGTGCTCCCGTACCTATTTTGTTCGGAATAGGTTTGGGGTGTAATGTGGCGCGCAATCCATGATTTTCTGCAACTGTGGTGATGATTTCGCGAGCCTGTAAAAGCATATCTGCAGCCTCAAGGGGTGCGTAAGCAGGTAGGACAAACTCAAATTGGCCAGTGGCTGCCTCCGGATGCCATTGTTCAATATCAATACCAGCATTCGAAAGTGTATCCACTATTTCACCCACAACATCTCTGATGGCATGGGGGAGTGCATTATTGGATCCCCAACAATGAGAATCCGCACCCGGAAGGGGACTAAAATTGAGTGTGTTGTCTTCATTGAGTGTGCCTTTCATGAACACAATTTCAAGCTCGAAGCCAACAAGAAATTCAAGACCGTGATTCTTTGCTTTGTTCACTATGTTTCGAAGGGTGGTTCTGGGGCATACATCCAGCGGAGTGTTGTCCTGGTTTCGGAGTTCTGCTTGGGCCGAAGCATAGCCACAACATGGGCCGGGACGCATTGAAGAGACAACGGCATTTAGAAGCCTGAATACCCCTCTGGGAGAAACGGAATCTATACGATGATCAACTGCCGTCAGTGTTAAGCTACTATTAGTGACTCCGATAGATACATCGGCTTTTTTGTCGTACAGAAGCTCATGGACACGTTTCATAGGTAAAATCCGCAGTCGAGTAAGGGAGCAGTAATCGATGTATTGGACACGTAGAAACTTAATTTCCGGGTGGTTTGCCATGAGTAATTCAACGGTCTCAAGGTCCGATGGATGTTTTAAAACTTTTGCGCCCCTGGTGCTCTTGGTCTCGCTAATGTTCGAGTTTAGTTGATGGATGTTGTTGATGCCATTGACGCTCTTGGTGCTGTTGAAGTTGTTGGTTCCGTTAATTCCATTTGCCTTTTTAACCTCATCCACTCCATTAACAAGTCGTTCATCCACCCGTGTTCCTGTTTGCTTCAATTTCAATTGAAGACCATAAAGTTCATTAGATGTGTTAAAAAATACATCTTCGACGAGTTTAACAGCTTGTGTGGGAGTCAATATTTTCTTATCGACATATTCCACGAGTACCTAGAGATTTTCAGTATCACTGGACGTGGATTCCGTTGTTACGCGGCATCGGGGAGCCCTACCTTCTCGAAAGCTTCGCGAGATTGAATCTTCGCGAGCAGATATGTTTCTGGAAACCAATGCCCATCTGTGCTCCACACGATCTTTTCTGAAGGACAAAGCTCTAAGAGATCGCGAATAACAGCCTCTTGGCCATCTTGGCTTATACAAGGAAACACTTCCCCAATATCAGCATAAACATTCGAGTATACAGTAGCTAAGTATCCTGTTTCTTTTGTCCACGGGTAACCTGCATGAAGCAGAACGATTGGAACGTTTGGATATTCGCGAATAAAGCCTTGTAGGTGGGATGGTGAAGAGCGAGTGAGAGTTATGTCGTTATCTCCCAGACCAGTGTGGAATTGAATTGGCTTCTTGTGAGTTGTTCTTGACTCTTGAACGAGTCCAGCTGTCATGTGAATAGCCCACGAGTTCAGAAGCTGGCCATCGGACCTTTTGAAGCGACTATGACCTTCGGCCTTCTGTTTCATAATACATTGCAGCAAGGACACTTTTACCTCTTCTAATGGGCAGGCCCGAGGAATATCAAGCCCTGCTCTATAACAGATGATTGATTTGAAAGCAACAACATCGGGATCAGAGAGAGCATCATTTATGGCTTTCAGAAAGCCTTCAAGCACCGAGGCAAAGAATTCGTCCTCGGAAACGGCGAACAAATCGAGGTTCCGGTCCACTATATCCGCAGCAAGTCTTTCGATTCTTACTATCCTCTTACACTTACCTACGACAGCCAAGATTAGCAAGGCATTGAACGGGCTTGGATGTACCGTGTCGAGGTAACACAACTTCTATACGAGTGCGGGGAACATGATAAGACTTACTACTTGTTAATTTGTCGTGCCAAGAATAGTCGAAGACATCATTATCCGTATTCAAGCCATCGTCGAGAAGAATTGTTTCGATTCCTTCAAAGCATTGTTTTTCCCAAACATCATCTAGCTTCTCATTTTCTTTTGCGATGGCTTTCGTAACATCACTCCATGTTTGCGGACAGCCGAGGATTTCGGCAAGTTGATTTGTAGCTCGAATGTGTGACAGTGATGAATGGGTAGCCTTTAGAGCATCTCTATTCGCCTCGGTAGTAATGCCCAGTAGGGGATATTTAAACTTAGACGAGGGAATAAGCAATGGGTGAGCATGATTGTCAATCAGTGGAGTTGTACGGATGGCATGAATAAGTCGCTCCATATTCGGCGTAAGAGATTGTAACTTAAGTTGTTAAATGGTGAATACTAAAATTTCTCAGGTATCTGCAGATGTATGGGGTTTTATAAACTCGTAGAGATGCGGAAATAGAGGGAATCGCCCCTCATTCCCCTCATGATGTAGAGCCATGGCGCGGATTTCAGTGTCGCCTTCAAGATTCGAATACTCATTTAGATGCGGGGAAATGAATCATAGGCTCCATTGATACACTTGCATGGCCGCAATATAAAATATGACGGCAGTTGCATTGGTATATATAGATGGTAGTACACTCACTAGGTCGGCAGTGAAAATAGTCAAAGTGTAGAAGAGTTGCGCAAATCCAAAATATGTGAAGATCGATTAAAATTTTGGAATAACTTCAATTCGATTATACTTCCAATCAATCTGCAATTACAAAGTTAAGGGTGCATTACACAAATGGCCTGGACACTATCGTCGTGTCCAAAATTTGTGAATGCCTCAGGCTGTAAGGTCATGTCCATAGAATAAATGCAGCTGTCCAAATTGGTTTACCGCTCGAAATGTTGAATGGTAATTTCAGATTCAAGCAGCTGAGGTCACACTTGCATCTCATCCTCCCATCCACCCACCCAATCATTCACTCACCCACCTCTTTCATTGTTTGTACTTCATACCTGCTCCCAACGCTTCAATTTTGATTTTCCACGAGGACATGGATGTTTTTCTGCCAGCTCACTTCGGTGTATGAAATGAAACCTTTCCAGACCAGCGGTTTTCCCAATCTGTGGCTGCCGTGTTTCAATATCTTGATTCTTGATAGGCGTACAAGCAAAAGAAAAGTTAAAGTGGCCAGACCTATTAGCGCTTATAAGACCGTTGGTGCAGTGAAGCATGGGATACACAAATTTGTTTTGGCTACCGGATGTCATCAAGTTACACCCCCTAATGAATTGGTGTGTTTAGGATGAGCATAATAAGCAGAGTGGCTTTTTATCAATTCT
Source organism: Sclerotinia glacialis (assembly GCA_002162575.1). NCBI lineage: Eukaryota > Fungi > Ascomycota > Leotiomycetes > Helotiales > Sclerotiniaceae > Sclerotinia > Sclerotinia glacialis. Next base: position 1,040,329 of record NGKH01000010.1, on the reverse strand, counting down.
TCACAGAACATGAGTGTCATCTTCGGCGGCAAAATACGACCCTTATTTGTGCCTCCATACAGCGTCGTGATTCACCTACACGCCGAAAGTGCACCGCCATGGATCTCTCATTTGGATTCTTTTTCCAGTTCCTCGAATTGAACTTTACGAGAATGATTTATCCTTGACATGATCGTCGATTGCTATGAACATTTAGGTCTTGGAAGTTCTCTTGTTGTTCGTTAGTTTGGTCTCGTATACATGATATTGAGTCTGAAAGAACGCCATTTCAGTTCGCTGCCGGGACGGTTCCGGCTATCATAACTACTATTGTGCGACTACAGCAAATATAGAAATAAGCATCTCAGCGACCATCTCAAATTGCATCTCATTACTACTTACTCAATACTCAAAGGCCCTTGGAATAGTACGTATCTCCGCGGTTAGATCTGATATACCCTTTCTTTGGTAAAGATCCCAAATTCGTTGAATATGGAACTCCAGATTCCACCTGCAATTGTGAACGACTCTGGAAGCGCCGATATCATTGCAAATGGTCAAAAAAATGCAGATAGGCCATTGCGGATTGAGAGGGTGTTTCCCATTCGCATTGAGACAGAGCCGGGTACAGGTTGGACATCCAAGACTTGGTCAACATGTTAACTAACGATGCACAGAAGTTCTTGGACCAAAGTCTGACGCTCCTGATGTTACCAAAGATCAGAATGTGACAGATACAACAGTTCCCACGACTTTGCCGGGCGTCGCATTTGAGAGCGAAGGTGCGATTAATCAAAGGCACCCAGAAGTCGTGTTAGCAGAATCTTGCCGGCCATTATCGCCATCTGAAAACACTTTCATTACAACTTCAATTCATCATTTGATTTCTGATAATAAGCCTATTCCAAACCATGAAATCAACGAGGTAGTACTTCGTTGCGAGGATGAGCCCATTCATATTCCTGGATCTATCCAAAGTTTCGGAGCATTAATAGCCCTGGAAGAGAAAAAAGACGGGCGATTCCTCGTCCGTATCGCCAGTGAAAATTCCGAAGCCATTATTAACCGCGGGCCTGAAGATTTGTTTGCGCTCTCTTGCTTCACCCAATTGCTAAGCCCAGTGTACGAATTGGATTTCAGGGCCCGGATTGAAGCCAGGAAACTGTGGCACCGAAAGGAACATCTCAAAGCGTATCCAGATATTTTTACGATGATTCTTGAATCAACTCCGCATGTTCCTATGTATTGTGCTTTACATTTTCGTGAGGATGCGGGCTTATTCATATGTGAACTCGAGGCGAAGAATGATATATTGACTGACGTTCCTCCGGAAGATTACAATTTTCCTGGGGAATCCGTCAACGTTATTGATAATCAGGCTACAGAAGAAGAGCGAATTGTATCAACCACAAAGTATAGTGAGCCTTTTCGCACAATACAAAGGACCAAGAACAGACTTGGTGAAATGGAGATGTTTCATCTAGGCTGTGAGGTTCAGGAGCAGCTTAATTCAGCCACCTCAATAGCTTCTCTATTAGACATCGTCGTTGGTCTCGTTTTCGATCTGACCGGATTCCACAGGGTTATGGCTTACCAGTTTGATGAAGATGACGCGGGGTTAGTTAGAGCCGAGTACATTGATGAGAGAGCATCGTTAGACCTCTATCGTGGTCTCAAATTCCCAAATACGGACATCCCAATTCAGGCTCGGCAGCTCTATGTGCTCAACAAAATACGATTGCTGTATGATCGAACGGCAAAGACAGCGAGGCTCATTTCTTCAACCAAACAACATAACCCCAAAAATCTCAATCTTTCACTGGCGTACTTGAGGGCCATGTCACCCGTCCATATCAAATATCTGACAAACATGGGTGTGCGTGCATCATTCTCGATCTCCTTGATTGTAGAAGGACGGCTTTGGGGCTTGATCTCTTGCCATGATTATGGCCTGGAAGGGAAAATGGTTTCATTTCCAATGAGGGAGCTTTGCCGAAGCCTAGGTGATTGCACAAGCAACAACATTGAAAAGCTACTCTACCTTTCTCGGATACAAGCACGAAGACATCTCGGTAAAGCGCCTCCGAAAGTCTCGCCATCCCAATATGTTGCCGCTTCGTCCAGAGATCTATTGCAAATGTTTGAAGCAGACTTTGGCTTTCTAGCCATCAAGGATGAAGCAAGAACGATCGGTCGCCTCTATGCCTACAATGAAAGCATTTCTCTACTTCAATATATTCGTAAAAAGTCTCATACATCAGTGTTTTGCACTCCGAACATATCTGCAGACTGCACAGATATCATGTTTCCCGCCCGCTTCGTTTTGATCTCTGGATTTCTTGTGATTCCATTGTCTCTGTCAGGAACTGACTTCTTAGTGTTCTTCCGTAAGGGACAACTGAAGGAAGTCAAGTGGGCCGGAAATCCAAACGAGAAGATCTACAAACCTGGAACACAGTACCTTGAGCCAAGAGCAAGTTTCAAAAGGTGGAGCCAGCATGTTGTAGGTACTAGTCGAGAATGGACGCGAGAGCAAGGTTTGTTTATCCTAGTTCCAATCGATCCATCCTAATCTGAAATTTTACAGTTGAGTCGGCAGGAGTCTTAAGCGCATTATACGGTAGGTTCATTGAAGTCTGGAGACAGAAAGAGGCTATTGTACAGCAGAATCGTATGACACGATTGTTGATACGACAAGCCGGAGCTGAAGGTACGTTACCTAGAATATGGAAGCTTTCGAGCGTTACTGATTTCTGCAAGTTCGAAATCCATTAAACGCTATAATTGGTTATCTTGAAATAGCCCTTGAAGAGGTACTCGACGATAAAGCCCGTCTGCACCTGGAGAAATCCTTAGGCGCATCGAGGTCACTTATCTTTGTTGTGAATGACCTTCTTAATTTGACCGAGGCAGAAGGAGAGGATCCGGAAATGTCTCATGATAATGTTGTTTTGTCAGAAATGATGAACGACGTCATCGATGATTTTGGTGATGAATGTCAAAAAAAGAGTTTACATATCAAATTCGACGAAAGCACGAATATCCCGCCGATGGTAAAATGCGATGGTATGCGCTTGAGACAAACCATCTCAAACTTACTTTCAAACACTGTCAAACATTCGACTGCTGGTGATGTGCTTGTTGGGTTGAAGAATGTCGAAACTGATGATGATGATAAGACTCGAGTCGAAATCTTTTTCACTGACAATGGCTCTGGGTTCACTGAGTAAGTTTGTTATTCTGATTCGCGCAGTTGAACTCGAGGAAGACATGGCTTTTGTTGTGTAGCCCAGAATTCCCAAACAATATCCGAATCTACCACTTATAACGAGACTAATCCTTCGTCTTCTTAGACCTGAACTTGACGGCATATTCCAAGACTTCGAGAAAGTTCTCGACGACGACCAGGATGTAGATGCAGATGTATCACCATGCCTCAATTCAGGAAAATCATCAATTGGTCTAGGCCTAGCCATAGCAGCGCGATTCGTCCGACTCAACGATGGCAAAATAGTTATCAACACGGAGCCAGGGCACGGAACCACAGTCACCGTATCCATACCATTCCGCAAGTCCAAAGGAGGACATTCTTTCAATGCCAGAGCTTCTCGAGAAGATAAATCAAATCCATCCATTGGTAGCGAAAGTCCCAAGTCTGAAAATGGCAAAAATTGTGACACGCCTGAAAGATTCCAGGTACCTCCTCCGACTCCCCTCAAAGAACCTTTCGTCACATCCACTGCGGAAATACTCGAATCACCAGAATCAGCACCCAGTACCTTGGCTTCTCAACCGTCGCCATCTCTCCCACCCCCATCTCAATCATCACTCCCCGTCAAATCCGTGACCACAAACTCCGACTACCAGCTTCAATATCCTTTCCCTATCATGGATTTGCCTCCCCAGCCCGATATTCGCCATCTTAATGTCCTAGTTGCAGAAGATAATCCTCTGAATAGTCGACTCTTGGAAGAACGGCTCAGGAAAAGAGGTCATGTGGTGACTGTTAAGGTTAATGGACAAGCTTGTGCGGATGCCGTGATGGCTACCCCGGATGGTTTCGATATCGTTTTGATGGATATACAGGTGGCCTTCCCACTTTCCCACTCCCCAATCCTCGTCTAACCCATTACGCACCCACTCAACTAACCCCTTTCCCCCCACAGATGCCCATAGCCAATGGCTTCCAATCCACAGCCATGATCCGCACCTCCGAGTACCTAAACAAGCCCCCGGTCTCCCGCCGCGCAGCAGTATATGGCCGTCTCCCCATAATAGCCGTGTCGGCCTCACTAGAAGAAGTCAAGCGAGAAGAATATATCGAACGCGGATTCGACGGATGGATGCTCAAACCTATTGATTTCAAGAAGTTGGAGGAGATACTGGCTAGTGTGGAAGATGATGCGAAGAGAGAGAAATTGTTGTATGGAAATAAGGGGGTGATGTGGAGTAAGGGGGGTTGGTTTAAGTTGAAGAGTGGCAGTGGGAGTGGTGGTGGTAGTGAATTGAGTTAAGTTGAGGAATAATGGAACGGAGTCGTGCTTTTGGGATGAATTAGTATTGGAAATTATGACCAAGCAACAAAATTACGAAAACGAAGCAAAGATACCTACCTACCTACCCTCCTCCCTGTATAGGCGCACAAATATACAAGTATAGCTTCTTTTGATTTTCTTTTCTTTTCTTTTGATTCTTACTACGTCATTTTTTTCCATAGTACTACAATTGTGGGTAATTATCTGAATACTACTCAGATACTATATAAAACTTGGAATGGAATGGGACGTGATTATAACTTAATCTTCCACCCTTTGTCGAGAAATATAAAAATATCATTAATATTCATGTTTTATTTTTAAGAAGAAAAATTCGAGACTTCATGTTAAAATAAAGAAGATGCAATGATAATGACTTGATCATCATGAATTCAGACTTCAAAATTGTAAATTATAAAAAGCATGGGCATTAAATATCATCAAAAGAACAATAACAACAACGGTATCAAACGCCCACTGCCAAAGTATTCCCATTGACCAATTCCGTATCCCATCATTATTTCAATTTTCATACGCACACCCAAAACCACAATCAAAGCCACAATCACCATCACAATCATAATCAGAGTCTACAACTTCACCCTCCCCCCATTCAATTCATTCCACTCCTTCTCCCCAAAACTCACATACTCGTCAGCACCTGGTCTCAACCAGAACAACTGATCACCACTCTCCTCGACCACATTTGGATCAACGCCCTGTTTCCTGACAACATGTTTAACCATCTTCAGCGTGCCCGTAATTTCCATTTCCTGGCCTTCTTTCTTAACTCTCAAGAAGACGGGCACCGCATAATTCGGTAATCCCTTTTTCGCATGAGCTGCCAAATCCCTCATGACTCCGGGACTTTGATCTTTTAATATAAGAGCCACGCAGCCTACGCGGCCATCATGATGTGGTAGGGAAACGCCATATACATTTGCTTCTTGGACTGCTGGGTGGGTGGAGAGTGCCTCTGCGACTTCGTTTGTGGAGACATTTTCTGATTTCCAGCGGAATGTGTCACCAATACGATCATTGAAGTAGACTCTTCCTTCGTTGTCCCAGGTCATGATATCGCCTGTTCGGAACCACGCATCATCTTTTTCGAAAACGCTTCTTAAGACTTTGCTATCAGATGCATCTTGGTTACCAAAATATCCTTGATAGCCCGAATTTATATCGGCGGGGTCAAGCTTATATAGCATTTCTCCCGGGCTTCCATATGATAGCCTGGTGCAGAAACCGGTAGTTTTTGATCGATGTGGTTGTTCCGTTTCAACATCTAACTCAACTACTGCCCATGATTTTCTCAATAAAAGCCAGTAGATAAATCCATTACGACTCACAGCACCCTTGCTAAAATCGTTATTTGAATAATTCCAACCGGCCCCCGCACCTTCAGTTGCGGAGTAAAATTCGGCAATCGTTTTGATGTCAAACCGTTCCTTAAACTTATTCCAGACATCTGGTCTCAGGCCATTGCCGAATGCCATCCTAACGTCGTTCTTCTGGTCGAGATTTTTGCCCGTCACGGGATCATATTGAGGAGGGGCGGATAAGAGGTAGCGACAAACTTCGCCAACGTATTGAATAATGTTTGCTTTCGATTCTCGAACTTCTTTCCAGAACGTCTTTGTAGAGAATTTTCTTCCAATACATATTGTTGCTCCCATGTTAAGAGCCGCCAGGACAGCAAGGACACTAGCGGCGGAATGGTACATAGGCATGCACTAAGAAAATCAGCATTGTAATAGACAAATAGAAGAATCAACGCACAGTATATAATATGTCTGGTCGACTATATCCGCTCCATTTTGGCATGATAGTCGATCCAAAATTGGCCTTTCCCCAGGAGAGAACTGCAGGTTTAGGTAAACCTGTAGTTCCACTGGTGTATATCAACATTCCAATCTTTGACTTTATTTGCTCATGTCTCGTGGAATCCGGCTCTCGAACGCCCTCGGTTGAATTAATAGTAGCCTCTATATCAGGGGTGAGAATTTGAAAAGAGATATCGGGAAGTTCATCTCGAACTTCCTGTGTCAGTTTTTCTTCGACTACTGGATCGACAATACACAATCTGGCAGTGGAAACTTTGACACAATGTGATAATGCGTTTCCCGTCAAGTTGTAATTTATAAAAGCTGGTTTGGCGCCTATACTCCATAATCCAAACCACAAGAAAAAATATTTATCTGAGTTGGTGAAATCCATAGCAACGATTTCCTCCGGCTTGACATTGTGGGTATTCTTCAGCCATGTTCCGTATTTTAAGACTATATCGTATGTTTCCTTGAATGTCCATCTCTTGCCTTCAAATATTATGAATGTGTCGTTTGCGAAATTCCCTTTGGCATGTTCTTCGAGTATGTAAAACATATTAAGACGATCCTCTTTTTCCCTTCTGTTAGTAAAGACGTATGCTTTTATTGCAGCACCCAATAACTGGTAATCGTAGCTCAAAGAAAGCTTAGCATTGACATATGCCAGCCCAGCCAAAGCTACTGGAGCTGCTAAAGCCAACGGGACTATCAACTGTCAGTAATCGCAATTATTCTTCGAGGCGTGATGATGTTTAAGCTGACCTGGCATTTTGATAGCAATATAATAGTAATATCTTTAAGTATTAGATGAATACCTCCAGGGCTTCCTACAAATACGGCAACAGTGGTGAAATATTATTCCCCGCTGGCGGATTCAAAAGGGGATGACACGACGAATGCTGTAGGGATTGATGGAGCAAATCTGGAGGAATCGATGCCTGAGCCGTTGGTAAATCCAATGTAGTTGATTCAAAGAGACGATTCAAGGTGAATGAGCAGTTCAAATGAGAAAGAGTACGACAGAAAGTTGAGGAGGATTATACTTAAAGACTTACCGTCCACAATCTGGCTGAAGTCTGGATAATATGCATGCATCCCGCCGTTGGGACATTTTTTATTCATTCCTCAAATTGCGGAATATGCCTCGGTTTAGAGGAACATTTGGCATCTTTCACCTTGTATGGCATTCCAAAGCCATTGTAATGATCGTAATACAAGCTGCAGGTAATGCAAAAGAGGTGGTTCTTTCTCGGACTTGATCTCTCCATGGGGGTTTTAGGATCGTTGAGCCTTTGGGATGCACAGTCTCTTTCTTTTTCTCACTGCCAATCACCGAAACTTATGCCTTCATGCAAAATCCGCAATGTAATTCTTCTCCGTTCTATTCGTCCCGGAGTATGGGTATAGGTCGGTTTGCACCACGTTGACGGGGGCTGATGGTCCTCGATTGTGACCCCCTTGAATGAATTAATAATATTTGATTGGATATATTGGACCCGATGAATCTGTGTGTAGCCAGTGTAAATAAGGGTTTGCCAAATCAATTGACCGCCAACTTTACCTAAATAAGCAATGAAGAGGAATAATTGGGTCTTCGGGTCTTTTTCCTGAAGAAGTTTAAACAAGCTGTTTGGTGCCCAAGCTGGCTCGTGCTTCACTTGGAACAACAGCCTCGTGATTGGCCTTGTGATTAGCCTTGTGATTAGCCTTATTATTCAGCCTTGTTGTTCGGCCTTCCTATCGCTAAAACCTGCTCGTCCAAAGCAGGCGATATAAACAGATACGGTAGGTACTGTCTGGCAAATGGACAACCAAGCTTCAACATAATGTCAACATCAACAAATGAACCTGCATCCTCAGGAACGACCGACAAGACACTTGAAGATGTGAAAACTTTCAATGATTCAGTACCCGAAAATGCCGTGACGGCAGTAAACCAAAGAAAAGAACCGCCTCCTGAGAAGCCCGAAAATGCTCGCATGCGAACTCAGGTTCTTATTTCATTCTGGGCTATCATTTTATTTTTTGGTGTGCCAATATGGTGGAGAACAACTACAATTTATAGAGCTCCATTGCCTTTAGATCAAATGACAGATTGGGCGGAAGGAAGAGTATGCTGCGATCATTTATGTCGCTAGTATTTACTGATTGATCATTGTAGGCATGTCGACCAGTCTTTCCACTTACAATCTCGATAGAAGCCGAATCGTTACAAGAAAACGAAGCTCAAAATCTTCTGCGAACTACACAACATGCTTTAGACGATTTAAATGATTTCTCAGCGCATCATCTACGATTACAACTTTCCCCGCCAAACAATGCTTCCGCGACTGTGAAGGGCTTCTCATCTGGAGGCATGAGAGAGGAAGTTGCTTTGACTATTCGACTTCTGCCTGGAACGGCGTCACAATTCGATTTGCAAGCCTATGCGCCTGTTTTAGATATATACTATCCTCCAAATCAGATTCCCTCGAGTTCGTCATCATCATCTTCATTAGCGACTTATATTGCGAATACCTTACGCGGCGTGTTTGCCGAAGAACAAGCTATGATCGCGTATTTACTTTCCACCAGCTCCGCACCGCCAGAAAGAAGCCCCAAAGTACTGGCGCCAGAGGTGGCAGATGTTCTGGCCAAATGGACAACGCGATCATTGAAATATTCCGGAACTTATCACTTAACCTTCTCCCTCTTTACCCCAACTGCCACTCCCTCCTCTTGGGAAATTGAAGCTGCGCTAGAGGAATACATGAAACCATTACTTGAAAGCTTCACTGCTACCAGTAATTTCACAATCGATACCCAAGTCCAATTATACGCCAACCCCGGCGTCAGCGGAAATATGTTACGGAAAGAAGATCTAAGCGGATTCATCAACGCCGCTGAATGGCCCCTAAGTCCCAGTATCGGTGGCGCCCCTACTATAAATTTCATTCTCTACGTAGGCGACATGGAAGTAGAAGGCGGCGGCAAGAGTTGGTTGATTCCCCAATGGGGAGGAGTAGTCATTCAATCCGACACTTCCGATCTACGCCCTGCCATGCTCACTTTCTCAAATCAATTAATGTCCCTAATGGGCGCTCCCGAAACCGGGTCGCTTCCCCTCCGCTTAATGACACTAGTACGCGTTCGTAGCGCTGGCCTTCTGCTAAAAGCAAGCGGTACACTAGGTAGTCTAGCGAGATTGAGTAAAGCGCTTCCTTCCATTAGTATACCGGGAACGGTACAAGAAGGTGTCTATACAACCATCGAACATTTGAAAAAAGCGTGTGATGGATTAGGTGGGAAGGAAGGATTAGAAAATGCTCGTATTGCGGAAGAGGCGGCAGAAAAAGCATTTTTTGAAAAGAGTATGGTGGGCCAGGTGTATTTCCCTGATGAACACAAAGTGGCTGTTTATATGCCATTGTTGGGACCCGTGGGCGTGCCTCTAGTGATGAATGTGCTGAAGGAAATTAGGGCATGGAGAAAGAGGGGTAGAATGGCTAGCTAGTCGTATTTACAACGATTAGTTAGTGGTATCTAGAATAATGATTTAATGAATTCTCAGCAACTTCTTCTTTACTCATGCATCCTTTTATTAGATGCTATATCCGACCCTACCCATGTATCTACTCTATCTTTTTCACCCCTCCAAACCTCCAAATCCCCATATCTCCATCCCATTCCCAACGATAACCGCTTTTGCCCCCTTCTCATTCCCCTCCCCATCTCCGATCGGAATCCCACCAGTCTCACAAATCATAGCTACATCTCCAATATCACTCACAGCCGTAAACTCATCCCCAAGCATCTCAATATCCACCGGACACATCCCATCTCGGCCCCTTCTAGAGCAAATGCCTACGCGCCACGTTTTGACTCGTTGATCCGTGCTCGTGGATAATATGTACAGATTTTCTGTTCCTTGTTTATCTTTCTCCTTATCTCCATCTAAAACAGTGGGAAGATCGCAAAGGTTGGAAAGGTTCGAAGCGTCCGGAATAAAAGAAATACCCGTTACAGCAGCCGCATGTGCATTGGGCAGGAGCATAGAAATCGATTTTGTGAATTCTGCTTCGGGGTTGCGTAGAGATAGAGGGTAGAGCGTAATTCCTATGGCGTTGTCATCACCACCAGTTACCACTACTAGATATGGAGTGCTGCTGCTGGAGGTGTATTTGTAGGAGAGCGTTTTAATGGCGTTTTGATGGATTTTTGTATGTGAGAGGAGGATGGCTTCTGAGGGTTGGGTTGAGATGGTAGGGACTTGATTCTGATGGAGGAGAGTAAGTGGAGTGGTCCAAATACAGAGACTTCCATCCGTAGCAGCGGTCAAAAATTTTATCTCCGTCTTAGAAACGCGGAGATGAATGATCTGCATTAGACATGTTGAAGTATATCTCCCCCTCGCTAATAGTTTCCACCCTCCTTTTTTAGAATAAACATAAGTCCGCATCGTAGAATCTGAATAGACAAGAGTAATAATCATTTCCTCGGAATGACTTCCAGGAATATCCGAGACGTCAAAAGACATAATGCGCAAATCTTGCTCGTCGGTAGGATCAGGGCATGATGCTTCAAAGATTACTCCGAGACCAAATCCGGGGATTTCTTGAATGGACCAGATGTAAAATTCTTCGACGCCGCCGCTGCTAAAGAGATAGTTCGAGTTGTGCCAATGAAGATGTTGGAGTCCTGCTGTGTGTTTTTGGATTACAGAAAGGCAAGTAAGACTTTTCGAGTCGGGGTTTTGGTTCTTGGTGTCTTCGTAGCGCCATATCCTTATATTGGTATCTTCGGCACCGGTAGCTATCATTTGGGGAAAGCCTCCTACCGCACATGCTTTTATTTCTCGTCCGTGGCCGCCGGGTTTGATGGTGCGATGTGAAGGGACTTTTTGGGAATGAAGGTATAGTTGCGATGCTTTTGTGTATATCAAATGCCCACTGCCGCCTCCTTTAACATTCTTTAGTGGGGAATATGCATGAGCTCGATGAGCTCCTCCGCATTCAATACGCAGAATTTCAGACTGTTTCGTCTCATTCCAGACGATGAGGCTTTTGCTTTTGAATCCATATAGAACTAGGTCAGAATCTTGAAACCAACAGGCTTCAATCATTGGTCCAAATGGTGGTGAGGCCGAATGTACACATGAAATTTTTGTGGCTTCGGGTGGAGCATTATCGTAAGACAGGATGGCATATAATCCATCTCGACTCGTGATTGCGAAATAGCTTGTGGTTTGTTGAAATTCAGGATTTGGTACAGAGACAATGGAAGTAATGGCATCTTTTCTGCCGGGCGAATTCCAGGTAGTTGAAGAGTTGCTGCTCATATCGTGTACTGCAATTGCTCCTTCTCTAGAGCCAAGGACGAGATTATCGCCACATCGACCAGCACCTGTGACTATGAACTTCGGAGATAATGAGAGGGTTCTTCTATTGACAATAGGCTGTAGCCCGGAAGATTGCAAGTCAAAAGATAATACCGTTAATTCTTGGGTTCCTACTAATGTTACTAACAAGTCAAATGATCTAGTGTCATTTCCTTGGACAATGAACATGTCGGATGGTTTTCGTTCAACACGCCCTATCTCGACGATGGGCGAACCTGGTTGATACAGAAATATATTTCCATACGTGCCCGCCAAAAAGCACAATTCCAGAGTCGTATTTCCTTCTAGAATGGAGTACGACCTGAGATCTTGAGTACTTGATTCTGGCAGAAAAAGTTCTCCGAACGTAATATTACCCTCGACAGTGGCTCGAAGGATCCTCCCAAACGTTGTTGTAATCAGGAAGGAATTTTCAGATACGAATGCATAGCGATTGAAAGCATCTTTGGGTGCTTTCTTCCTTGATACCACGGATTCTTGCTCTTGCTCCTGTTTCTTTTCAGTATAAGAATCGGCGGGAGTAAGAGATTTGAACACATCTTCAAGCTCAAAAGCTAACGAGGAAAATGAACCTTCAACCGAGTGATCTATTGCAAGAGCTCCAGCGGCGACATTGCTTGACGGGTCAATAGAGAATGATTCTGTCTTTCTTTCATCGTCAAAACAGTATGTTGATATTTTCCCATCTGCTCCACCAGTAGCAAGAAGACTCCGACGGTTTCCTATCTGAGTGACGGCCGCCGACCAAATATGCTTGCCAGTGTGGAAGGCGAATGTTTTAATATGCGTCAGCTTAGCAGGAGTATTTAAGCTGAGTTTAGAAACATCAAGCTCCAGAATACCAGAAGTTTTACCTTCATTCTGCAGTTCACTTCCAAGTTCGAGTGCCCATTGCTGAGCTGTTGAATCTTCTCCAAAAGAGAGGACAGTAATTGAGGAAGTGCCAAATGTTGATAAATCAGTAAAATGAAATTTAACACCCCAGATACGAGATGCATGAGCCATGGTTACAGCAACGCATCTATTAGAACCATTAGAGTCATGCTGAGCTTCTGCGGCCTCACCAAAACCTGTTTCTCGTGGCAGTAAGTCGGCAGCTAACTTCATAGCGTCTACATCACTCTGCAAACCCTCTGCAAGGTTCCATATCCGTATAGTACGATCGTCACTACAACTTGCTAGCAACCGGGTGGTCTTTCCATCACCCCCCATAATCTGTGGGGATATATCGACACCAAAAATGGAACCTTCATGACCAGTGAAAACGAAGAGAGCTTCATTGTGATATGTAGATTTATCTTTGACAGCAACACATTTCCAAACGATAATCTCGCCAAAGATAGTTCCCGCTGCTACTATAACGGTATCTTGATTTTCGCACACAATACTAGCAGAGTACAACATGGACCGCGAAGAAGGTTGTAACTGTTGTAATCTTATTGATCCGTCTTCTTTCGAAAACGTTGCTTGGAGCATTGCATTATGAGCAGTGACTGCTACGCAGCTCTGCTTTTCCCAAGGGCAAAAGGTAACACTGAGGACCCAATCACTGGTGGATGTCGCCGTCTCTGTGATACTAACCACATGTTGAGAGATGATTTCCTCAATTTGGGATCTACAAATTAAGGTTAAACATTGGCCACCCCAAATGACTAGCTGTAGATCATCACTAGAATCGTTGTCCAATTCCCTGATGATGATGCCGTGAATGGCCTGCGAGTCAAAGACTCGACATTGGCCAATCAGCCTCGAAGTTTCGGCATCATATATTTTCAGAAAAGGGCCTTCGGCTGCAAAAATCAACAGTGTGCCAGTTGAATTACGGTAAAAATCCAATGCCAAAATTGGGCTCAACGAATGATTATGCTAGATTGAAGCAGGTGAGTTAAGATCCGTGTCTGAGATTGAATATCGGAACCGTTGCTGACCTTGAAAGAAGACATTGGTATGAAGAAGTGCTGAACAAAATCTACATATTTGTGAAAGTGGTCAATATGAGGAATACTAGAGACGCAGTATCATGAGTGTCGTGAATTCATAGCCCCTCTCGGTTTTCTCTTGTGAATAGAGAGGGAATTTGGTGGAAGCCCAAATTTTCATCACCGCCTTCACGGCAGAAATCCGAATGCGACTGACTCACTTTATTATTATGCCACTAGGGCGGTGAGGTGACCTAAACTTTTTGTTGCATTGTCGGCAAAACTGCAACAAAAAGATGTTGAAATCAGGAAATCAAGGTGCAGAGTTCCCTCCCGGTGAGCACTTTGGCATCATTTCTTGAGGAAATTTTCACCACAACATTCTTGACGGATTATCAACTCGGTAATGTTTCAGCAATTGATCAAATGTTCAGTATGCGTAAATCTGCATACTATTTGATTTGGGAATGGGGACTAGCACTTGGGTTCCAGTCACGCTGGTTATGACCATAAATTTTGACACATGGGGATACTCTTGTTATCTCCCCTATAGTAGCACGCGATTTTCGAAACGAACAAGCGCAATACAAGCAAGAGGAGTATACAGATTCTGATATTATAGGTTTGTAAAGATAGGCCTCCCTTCTCCTGCATCTTTCAGACCTCTTTGTTACATCTTACACACCCCAATATCGTATCTACAAGCTTCGGACTTGAGAATTGCCCGTGCTCCAAAGACTCTCCCATGTTTTCAGTCACTGCGTGATATATCGGAAAATACTAGACATTTCAATATGAAAGTGGTTGCTTCGTTGTTACAACACTTAACAGTTGGCAATGCAGGGTTTAGTGAATTGTGTCTATATTGTTTTTGCGACATTACTAATTAACATGATTTATCAGCATGCCAGATTCCCTCCTTGCCTATATCTTATCCAACTCAATCATGGCTCCGACTTGAGACTCCTTTCATCTTGAGACCAAGTTGGAGACGATTCGATCCTAATTAAAGGGATATTGCTGTTATCGGGAGTGACTGAAGGTTTCTGGATCTTCCCAGGGACTGGCTTTCCCTTCCCATTCCCGCCAACTCCTGATAAAGACTCCTCAGCATGCATGGGAGCTTTGCGCACGCGGTCTGATGAGCTACTTCCCGCACCAGCTGTACTTGGGTTATCTTGCGATTCCTCGGTAGTGTCTCGTATTTTCCCCTTCTTCAAGTGAGCTGCAGATGACTTGCCACGCCGTTTTTCTGGTGGATTGACAATACCTGCTAAGCTTCGATCATCGTTTCCCTCTGTTCCTTCCACATGACGCCCAGGTAAGTCGCGTACAATATCCGCTAAACTCAGTCCCTCTGGATCATAGCCTTGTACACGGCGACCCTCTGAACCACGCTCCCGTCCACGGCGATCATTTGTACCTCTTTCTCGTAAATGACGACCATCCGGACCACGTTCTCGTATAGGGCGCATCTGGATTTCTCCATTACCCGGTCTCGATCTGCGTAACCGGTGCCATACGAAGAAAGTTATCGCACCTCCAATCACAGTAATGACAATGATAACCACACCAATTATAAGACTTTCCTGACCCATGTCGATCTCAGTTGGTAGCCCTACAACCCCTCCGACTCTGACTTCAAGGTTCAGATTTAACACTTGACTGACAAGAGGGGCACTAGGAAATAACTTTCTTCAACAAAGGGTGTTCTAGAAGCCGTTATGGAACAATATGAGCGACATTCTTTGTTTTATTCGAAGATTGCTTATCCTTGGCAAAAGCCGACCTACTGCGTAACACCCAATAGATGTACTCATGGAAATCTCCATAATTTAGATCAGGTACAAGCAGAAGTAAATCAAAGACTAGCAATCGAAAACAGAGCACTTTGTCGTTCAGAGATAGGCCAATGAAGTGTCTGTACCTGTTTACGGTTAATGTGAGTCTTGCAAGCAAAATGCATTATGAACTAGCCACTACCTAGCGATCTGAAATATCCAATGTGATAGCTGAATAGTCGACAGGAGCCCTGAACTTTACTTGTTGATCTTCTTTGTTACCACCCTCGTAAAGATATCGTTGTCGAGATGATGTTACTTCGATGAAAGGCACACTGGATCTTTCTCTGCAAGCTTCCGCCTTCGAGAAGGGAGATCCCAAGTTTGCTTGATGCGGCAACATGCATATAAACCTCCGATTCAATTGAAGTCATGCAAGATGGACACATAGTCTCGTTGCCATGCGCTTGAGTATTGTCGTTGTCGTTCCGGCACATGTCAAAGTGCAATCATGTTTGACATTGAGAAATAAATTCTGGATGTTGGCGAGGCGATCATGTACCACAGTATGACTTTGAAACAATCCTCGCCGATTATCTTCAGCGGAGTCTTTTTAGTAGCCTCCTCGGAGGGATTCTAATGTTACATCCGCTGTCACTGCGTGTAAGATTGAATGTAGTGGTGTCAGTGGGAACCCGAAAGCCAGTATCAGATGGCTTCAATAATACTTAGCTAGCATTAAGAGTACCCCGATAGAAGAGCTCAGTGCTTTAGGTTGCTGGGAATACCCCATACATACGAGCATATGATTCATGTCGAAATCATACGATATGCCCTTGTGGAGCTGTAGTTGACCGCCACTTACTGGGACATGTTGGGATATATATTTTGACATTGCATATAAAAATATAAAAATTATAAAACAGGGTAGGATCGGGTCATGCCGGTAGTGGGTAGGTAGTGTTACATTAGTGACGGGCTCTATAAAATAGGCATTTTGGTGAGGCTGAAGGTGGGAATGTGGGGAAAGGAAACTGTCTGGATAACAATGGCAGCCACTAGAATGATCGTCCCGATACCATGTACTGAGTATGTCATGTCACTTATCACTGTAACATGAAAATACAAAAATTATTGGGAACTCTGTACCTTTACATTGATTCTAGGTACAAGTACAATTTTACAATTCTTGTATTCACGATTGACTTATAAAGCATTACTCAAAGAACGAACAATGTTGCATAAGAAGGTCCAGAAGATCTTCTTTGTAACTTCAATTCCTTAACTTTACCAACTCTGACTCTCTATCATGTCTTTAGTCCCATATTCATCTAGAGACAGTCGGGAGATTGTGCTGTAGGTTATACTATGTCATTCTCTTGCCTGGAACTTTAGAGAAGCTAGAAGCTAGAAGATACATACTGACATCTACTATTACAGTCGCCATGATGATGCCATCGTCATTCGAGATCCCAACACTCAAGAACTGGCTCTGCGAAGTGCCCCTCCCAGTCTTGCCTTGAATGATTGCCCTACATGTCATCGACCATTGCGTACGCCTTCTCCCGAGAGACAACCCACGGCCTCTGCTCGTGCGAATACTTTCATAGCCCCAGAGTACTTTCGCATGCTTCACGCTGCAAATAGTGGTTCAAATAGACAACGGCCCTCTAGTCCAATTCGTAGGCTCGTACAGCCTGCCTCGACGTCTGCGAATTATGCGGATGATGCAGAAAATAATGTGGAGTTTGTGGCGAGTACTCCAGCAGTAGAAAAAGGGCATACTATAAAGAAGGAGGCTTTCAGCCCAAACTACTTCAAGAGATTCTTCACTGAGGAGAAGGAATTGGGTCGTGGAGGGAAGGGTGTAGTTCTTTTAGTCCGCCATGAGCTTGATGGGGTGTCATTAGGTATGAAAGGGTGATTACGAACACACGAGGCAAGTGCTGATGGTTCATAGGCCAATTTGCGTGCAAAAGAGTACCAGTTGGAGATGATCATGCATGGTTAGAGAAAGGTACAACAATCCCCTTCCACCCAAGGTTTTTATACTAACTTCTACAGTCCTTATTGAGGTCCAACTTTTGCAAGGACTTTCTCATCCAAATCTTGTGTCTTATCGGCATGTCTGGCTGGAAGATGTTCAATTGAATCGATTCAGTCCCTCGGTACCATGCGCCTACATACTTCAGCAATATTGCAATTCGGGAGACTTACTACGTTATATCGCTGGACCTACACCTAAGATGCAGACCACGAATGAACAATTGAAGGAGAAAATGCGGAAGAGATCGAAAGGAGGGGCAGAACGACCAGACCTGGGGCCATCGCAACGAAAGTTACAGTTTGAGGAAATTTATTCGTTCTTCAAGGATATTACTTCTGGTCTCGCACATCTACACGCCTCAAACTATATTCATCGCGACCTGAAACCAAGCAATTGCTTGCTCCATCAAGACGGAAGTGATATGCGATGTCTCATCAGCGATTTTGGGGAAGTTCAAGCGGAAAACGTTGTGAGGAAGTCGACAGGGTCTACGGGCACAATATCATATTGTGCACCTGAAGTTTTGAAACAAGATCAATTTGGTCAATATGGAAATTTTACCACGAAATCTGACATCTTCAGCTTGGGGATGATATTGTATTTCATGTGTTTCCGGCGGCTTCCTTACAAGAGTGCAGACAGCTTCGAAGAAGACTTCGAAGACATGGATCTACTTCGAGCTGAAATTAGCACTTGGTCGGGATTTCAAGATGAGCGCCGAGAGCGACCAGAATTGCCAAACCAGCTATACATCTTTCTCAAAAGACTTCTCGCCGTCAACCCTAATGATAGACCTAGTGCAAATGAAATCTTAGAAGCGATCAGAACTGAAAGAGGACTACAGAATCCCACACGCGCACGGCATGGCAGTGCATCGGGAATTCGTGGACGGATTCAAGCAATTGACTCACCCATGCCACCCTCAACACCTGTCAACGAGCGTGAACTGAAGCGCGTGCACTCAAGAGCAAATATGGAAGATGCTTTGCCTGGGACTTCATCTCGTTCATCATCACCCACGCCAGATTCTCAGCTCGCTGTCGGAATCAGCCGACATCGCAATTCCGGTCCTTTACCAAAACCCCTTATTACCACCCCACTCTTAATGCCACCACCCACCACACCCATATCCTCCTTCCTGAATCGCTTATCCCTTTACCGTCACTACAGCGAAACATGGGCTCAACACAACGAGCAATCTCTTACTCTACTAGGTAGAGTATCAATTTTTCTTTTCAAAGTTTTCATGATCACAAAACCATGTCTATCTTCTCTAGCAAGACGCTGGATCTGGTATCCGCTTGTCATCATAGCCGCCGTCGAACTCGGGCTCGGGACAAGAATAAGTTGGGGCATATCTGGCGGTCTTTTGGCATTTCATTTTACGGTGGTTGAGTTGTTTGATTGGTTTGGGCCGGGGATGTGTAATGGAAGACTTGGGGTGCATGAGCATTGGTATCAGAACGGTTTTTAAAGGGAAAGCTTCACTTTCCTGTATGAAAATGATGGTTATTGAAAGATTATTTATATGCAAGCGGGACATTTGTTGCATCTTGAGGTGTAGGATTTGAACACACCGACCAGGCAGGGCGTTTGCATTAATTGATCGAATGAAATATGATACAAGGGATATGTACGATATATGGGAAATGGGAATGTGATGATATAGTATGGTATGATAGCTTTCGATGACTATTAAATGATAATTATTTGAAAAACGCTCATCGAGGGTTAATTTTGGACCCTTTTGCATGGCCCAAGTGGGTTTTAACAATCCATGCTGGATCACGGCAACGACCTTCCAGTTTATTAGTTTAATCAGTGCGCATAATCCAAACGTTCACGAGTTGTGAGCGTATCCTCATAAATATAATACCCATGGACCTTAAGGGCACCAATGCGGATCTCCCTGTTGATGCAAAGAATACCTGGCAGGGCACAAGCTTTTCGGAGGCGAGCTTTGTCGATGGCTCGAATATCTTAATCATGCGCGCTTGCTCGCGAATGTAATATTTCCAGATGCGACTGTCGGACTTCGCGAATGATGTAGCTGGGATTTGCTTTTTTCGAGACGGTGAGATTCGCAGGCTGTAGCGAGCAGGACGTTTTGCAGTCTTTGATGATTAATATTGCTTGTTATTGCATGGAAAGTTTTGAAAAAGAATTCGTGTGACATCCATAAAGGGAAATGTGCCAATTTGAAAAATCGATGGCATGACTAATTCAAACTTTCACTTCGCTGCTGTTCAGACACTGTTCATTAATGTATGGAAGGAATAGTCGATGGCTCTCATATAGGACAGACAGTATGGAGATAAAACAATACCACAACAGCTCTAAGTTTTGATGCATATATAAAATGACCGCATCTCCATAATTTCTCCCCTTATCTTCACCAGTCCCAGCACAAATCCACAAATCCATCAAAACCAAAGGTAAATAAATAACCCATAGCACCTACTACCACCATCCCCAACCATGGATTATCTCAACCGAAAAATTTTCCAGTTGATGAACCACATGAGTGCTAATCTCTGGCACCCCCTCTTAGAAGAAATGCAATCTACAGTACGCAACGAAGAAAACATATCCTGGAAACAGAGTTTGAAAGTTTATGCATTATTTGTTCTTTTCTTGTTGGGTTTGATCTTTCTCCATCTTCCTCTTCTTCTTCTTTGCATGATTCTCGTTTTTCTTCCTCGGTTTGTTTTGGGGGTTTTTTTGATCGAAGTGGTTAGGCGGGTGAGAAGAAGTTTCCGATGGATTTAGAGATAGATGTCCCTATCGACCTATCTTTTTATCGACTTTTCTATTTATTTAAGATCATTGAAATCTTGAGAGAGATTAAGAATGGTTTCCCCCTCCTCCTCCTCCTCCTTCTCCCCTACCCAAACAACCACAACAAACCCGAAATATATCAAATAGACAGACAATTGATTTGTTTGATATTTGTCTCTTCTATGCTGTATTAACATAATAACAATATATACTTTTTCCTAGCAGAAACCAGACCCTTTTTATAGCTTGGTGATATTATGAATCTGAGATAAATACAAAAACGAAACAAATTTTAATTTATTGATTAATCCGATGAGCCTTTTTGTGACATAAATAACTACAGTGATCATTAGCCGGAATGCATTTTTCAATATATTCTTTTATATGGCAAATTGAGGTTATTCGCAAATGAGCTAGTTCATTGACAAATATTTTCATACTCCATTATACTGATTCAATAAATAAATTAAGATTTAAAGGGGTTCAAAGCCTATAATAAGAATTCAAATATTTATGATTTGAAGAGGCATTATTACACCTACCTACTGTGCCTATGGCGGCAAGAGAATATACTCTTCCATCACATATACATGAACTAAGGTAGAAAGGATGCATGGAGTGAGAGCTTTAATACCAAAAGAATTCGAATAGACTACGCCCATCTGATTTCAAAATCGAACAATATCATAACAGTATCATAACAATGCAACGAAAACTCCAAGCATTTTATATATAATGGTAATGATGTATGTAACCCCTCTTTAATAGCTCTCTCTTTTTTATTCACCAGAACCGTAAAACTCTAAAACTCAACAAAAGTAAAGTATTTTACAACGAGAACGTTCCCTTGAGTAAATCACAAGATCTACTATCATGGACTACATACGCGACTTCCGCGAAGACTTCCGCAGTGCCGTCTATACATATATCGAGCTCCCACTCATGAGCGCCATTCAATCCAGGGCCACGGCCCAATACGATACTTGGAGAAAAGTTCTCGAGGGGATCGTTCTCGATATTTTTCTCGTTATCGTTATTATTTTCTTGTTCGCTTTTTATTTCGTTCATGGCTTGACTTTCCGCCCTCCTTGACAGTCTTGCGGCTTTCGAAGGGTCGTTACTTTCCGACGTTTTTCCACGCGACATGGGCATAGTAAGAATAAAAAACCTTTTTTGAACCGTGAATTAAATTTAAATTTAAATTATGACAAATACGACTCCAAAAATCTGACGCTGGTCAATCTTCGATGCGAGCCCGAAGTGCTCCAGTACGTCCCCAGACTAGCCAAATATTCATTTATTTCTGGCTTCAACCATTCATCTAAGAATTCAAAAGTCACTATGAATGAATTACCCTGTGAAAGGTATGTCTTAAAGAGAGGTAGCGAGGCACAGGTGCCAGGCCCAGGCATCGGAAACGTGATGCGGAGGATGTAGCAAATGTTAGTAGTTCTAACACTTCTCAATTTGATACAGTAAATTAATGTCAGTACTTTTGTATAAAATCTAATATAAATAAATGCTTATGATTTAGTGAATAACTGATAGCAGAAAATACCGTAACTCCAAAGATTCGACCACGAGAAAACCGTGATGTAACTAAGCTTAATGATTTCGGTAAAAGTATAGGGGAGAAAATATTAGACGAGCTCCCACGATTTTGATTCCCCATGACGTCGAAGCATCTAATCATTTCTTGAGCAGTTTCATGTCCATATTATGTATATAAGCAAGATCGATCTCCATATTTACTACTCTGCGCAAATTGTGTTTTCTAATAACAGTGAACCCATATCCAAAAGAATAATATATACCCACACAAGCACGAGATCCCTAACCACAAACCAGGACCTCACAAATGGCTATGTTATGGTCCGATCCACTCCTTTCAGCTCCTATTCTCTCCTTCTGTTTCGTCATTGTTCCGACAAAAATTTATGGTATCGTTAATATCATTGTTCTCATTAACATTACGTCTAGTCATGGTCTGCCAGTCAGCACAAGGTTTGATGCAGAAATTACTCGGGAACCGCAAGGATACGGTGAATTACTGTTTGGGATCATATATAAGCTATGATCGAATGACTCGAGGGTAAAGTGAGATGGATGTTGCTCAGGTCGAAATGTGATATCTGGATTAGGACGCTGGGTTGTTGCGATGCTGGTTTCTTTGGTTGTTCTGGAATAATAAATTTATACGTAATCGGAGAATTCTTCGTGGGATGGACCAGTTTTACTGGTCTCGAGACTTAGATGAGGAGCCTTGATCGAGTTGAGGCTATTCGTTGGGATGGTGCTGTTGCTGTTTGTATAGTAGCGAGGCGGCATTTTCCCAACAGGAGAAAACGTGTAAGAGAGAAGAAAAAAGATTTACTTTCAAAAATAATGAATTACTTTAACATGAGATTTTTTAAGAGAAGGTGGAAGTAACAGAAGCAGATGATACTTACTGAAGAATGTGGCGTTGTAATATCACTCACTATTGTATCTTTTGTCAGATTTCAGTTGACATCAAAACGAGATTTATGATGAATGTAGAGCCAAGAGTGAGGTGCTAATTTTCCTCTTCTGTCTTAAAAAAAAAGATTCCATGAAATGCATAGACCAAGTAACAAAGCATCATATTCATCGGTGATCATTTCATCGAGGGAGTTGTTGTTTTATGGTTGTTCTGTTACACTAGTACTGGAAGATTCAACGGGTATTGTTTGCATACTTCAACGATTCGGAAGAGTTCCAAACAGCTGGTGGACTGGTCTAGAACAGAACTATTACCAGCCCCAGAGGATTTGTATAGATTCACCTCAGCCCCGTTCCGAATTGTCTTTCTTTCCTCTCCAACAACTTCTGCTAGTAACATTTTCCAAGTCTTAAAAGGATTACGTAAAGTTTTACAGTCAGAGAAGCCACACACAGAAAAGCTCTCAGAACATCATGCCTCTCGTACGGATTATGCTTGGTTTTACAGTCATCCTCCTCTACATTTGTATCTTCCCCATTCTGATGGTTATCACGGTGCCCATGGCCCTCTACTACGCGTTCCGGATTGGCTTGACCGACTTCTTTCAATTGGTTGAAGACGGAATTCTAGGTCCATGGATTGCGACCCGACTTCGCCAGAACGACAACGATGATCTCAATTTGGAGAGGGTGATTGTAGAGAGGGAAAGACTTGTGCAGCTCCAACAGTACTTTCTGGGGGAGAGGACTGGTGCGCAGAGGTCGAATGCAGAGAGGGAAAGACTTGTGCAGCTCCAACAGCACCTTCCGGAGGAGGGGACTGGTGGGCCTCAGCCGCAAGTAGGACGTACGTATGTAATTTTATGCAGGGAGGTGCAGGCTGGGCAGCTTCAACAACAAGTAGGACGTACGTATGTAGTTTTATGCAGGGAGGTGCAGGGTGGGCAGCTCCAACAGTACTTTCTGCAGCACCTTCCGGAGGAGGGGCCTGGTGGGCCTCAGCTGCAAGTAGGACGTACGTATGTAGCTTTATGCAGGGAGGTGCAGGCTGCGCAGTATCATAGATTGCTTCGTCAGATGCAGCACGTTGCGGGCTGGTGGGGGGCTGAAGATTCCGAAGCCGATGGGGATGAGGCGATGAAGATTGAGGATGACCCTTTATTGTGGTGAGGATTCTTATTTAGACCTTTTTATCGAGCAGTTGCTATTGCCATACGCTTTACGTAGTCCTCCTGGAAGAGGAGAGAATGAATAAAATGTACCTTTGCAATTTAAATTGTCGATATGATGAATAATGAAGTGATAATAGTGAGATTGATAGCTAAGTGAAATGTAGCAGACCGAGAAAGATGTGCCTACCACACCACACCACACCATCCGACGAGGAGGTGGGTTTCATCACCATTTATTGCAGGATCAGATCTGGCATCGATTTGATGGAGAATAATCATTCATAATTATACATAAAGAAAAACAGAAAAGTGATGATGATTGAATGACTTTTTGGGATAGTCAATCAATTTAGACGTTCCAGAATAAGGTAAATAATTAAGCACAATCAGACTAGATTAGGGCTGGCTATCTTCAAGACTATTCTAGGGCTATCCATGACTTTTTCATTCATTGATTTGCCATTGTATTCAATTAAAAGTTCATTACTGCGTAGTCCTATATATAACCAGGTACCTAACTAACTACCTTACCCCATGACGGAATGCACAATGACGCACTTTTTCCCAAGACGCAGAAAATCATGCTATATTTATATATATGGTATATGTTGTGGTACTACTATGTATGTATGGTGTATGTGTGTGGGTGGAGACGTCCATGGCAGTTTGTTTTGTTCATGAAATGCGCAATGTCCGAAGGTAGGACTTTATTTACTACGACTGATTATCTGATTATCTTGCAAGACCAGACTCATTTTTATGTTGATGGCGAGAAGCAATGGCCTCATCGACCGTCTAATAAATGAGAATGTTTTATTTTTGTTCATTTTGCTAACACAGAGAGTTGCTTGCTTGAACTATGAAAGATGGAAGGAATATTGGGTAGTTGGGATATTGGGATATTGGGGTAGTCATATTTTGATTCACAATTTCACGGGTCTATGCAAATTAAGGCAATAAAGTTATTTTTAAAAGGTCTTGATTGTTTGTTTCGTGCTCTGAAGAGGCAAAAATGGACTTGTCATACTCGACTGAATCTCGACTTAGTGATCGAGATTCGCTTGAGATTTGTATGATACAATCTCAAACTCCTATCTCCTATAATCATGGCCGCAGCACTCATGTTGATTCGTCCTTTTCGGTCTTTGCTCTCTTCTTTCCAACCACGGAAGAATCGTCATCGTTATTCCAATTTTTTGGTTGCATTTCGATATCGCCGTGAGAGCGACCAGAGGTACGAGAGCGATTTTTGGCAGCTTTTCTGGAGTGATCCATTCCGTGTCTGTGGCGTTTGTGAGGCCAGCAGAAAGCCCATGCGAGCATGGCAACGAGAACGACCATGCAGAAGGCGATTATGCCAATCGCTACTGAGCCGGCCATTTTGAAGTAGAGATTAATGTCAGTTTGAAGTAGAGATTAATGTCAGGAGTGTAGTTTTGGTGGTGATAGGAAGGACAGAGGCACTGAGCATATGTACTCGGACAATCGGGGTTGTTCAGGATCTCTCTCACAATTCCAAGGAAATCTACGACTAACCAGAACAATAAAGAAACAAAGGATTTTAGATTTTGATTGGACAATCCTCTTTATTTTCGAAACATTCTTAACAACAGCGGGTCTTGCTTTAGCGAAGGAACAATGCCCTGTAGCCTCTCAAGCAATCCAGAATGGTTGTTAAAAAAAACCTTCATCATCAACACTTCGAGATAGAATGTCATGCATTGACAACTCATAATTGTGTGGAGAAGCACTTGGAAATCTCGGGAAGATTGGCGAAGAAAGTTATACATATATTATATATACAATTAGGTTATACATATAGTTAGTTATACAGTTAGTTATACAGTTAGTTATACATATAGTTATACATACTTATAGAAATAAAAATAACATCAATAGGGTACATACATAAGGTTACCGGTACTTGAAATGAGAAGTTAAAAGTATTGATTCACATTCAAATCAAGCTAATTTATCCAAACACACTCGATGCAACACTTGCGACACCAATGGCATTGATGTTATTCGTTTGTAGAACATGATGAAACATCAATTTTGAGGATTGTGGTCACAAATGTGCCTTGTGTTAGAGTATCAGGGGGGTCTCAGGGCGACTTGTAGGGAAGCTTGGCGGGCCTTACGGTGCAGGGGGACATCTCATAGCCGCTAAAATCATCGTGAACAGCGCGGCGTAGCAAAGTAATAACAGGCTGCCATATCCATCTAACTTCTCGTATGGTTACTTCATCTAAAACTTACTGTTGTGTCCGGATAATCGATAGGGAAATCGGTGACCGTCGTGAAAGGATCTGAGGATCTGCGAACGAGTACGACTAATACCAAGATACTGCGATATTTGACATGACCAACCATCACCCATTAACCTCGATTCCTCGAGCGCGCCTTACACAATCGTTACCACCGTTGCCTGAAGAAGATGCAGCACCTCTCGCACCGTATCATGATGATCCAGCAGAGGATGAAATCGCCGAGGTTATTGAAGGAATTGAAGGAAACCAAGCTGATATGAACGAACCTCCTGAATATGAGCCAATGCACGATTATTTGGCCAGTAGAGTACGACGATTATCTCAAATGTGGCCTCCTGAATATGAATCATCGTTGCAGGATCATACAAACGACATACCGCTTCAATACCAAGAACCTTACCGAGATGACCCCTTCATTATCACGATAGATTCGAATCAGCCTCCACCACCGTCCTACGAAGCGTTATACATACAAAGACAAACAGAATTAGAAATATTGAACGACGAGGATCTGGATATAGGCCATGCTGAGGATGTCTGCAAATGGCTGGTTAGCATGATTCTGATTACTTTGACAATTATTGCTGTTGGCTTCGCATTCAATTGGGGACACCCATTTTAAGACGAGCGAGACCCATTGAATGCCGACAATCGTACAGCAAAAGCAACAAAATGAAATGGTGGAATTATACCCGGTCTATGGAAATGGAGTTTGGAGTTTGAAACATTCAGCTTGAAAGGATTATGGTATGGGATAGCGAGTTGCAGCGGCTTGCCAAGGGCATTTGAAAGATTGTTTCTAATAGAATAGAATACAAGCCTTCAATCTATTCTGCCAGTTTTTACCGACCGCAAATTGTACACGGTATATCCCACGTATCGTGAGGACTTTCCAGTTTGGGAATGACACTTTCAGCTGCCAACCCCGCATGTTTTCCGGAAACACGATAACAATATTCGATCATCTGAAGCTTCTCTTTCCTTATCGTCTCCACTGATAATGGAAATTCAAGCTCTTATTAAATGTAAATGTAGGTTTGTACATGATTTTCGCTTAAATAGTCTTCAAATCCAAACCTCTCTAGGTTTGCCTGTCATCTGTTCCATCTTCACCAAATAGTTATTTCTCAGTTAGCATGGCACTTTCAATAGTCACAACAGCATCTGGTGCATCTTGGCAGGAGGTCGCCAAAGATAGGCAAAGACACCGCGATGAGACTATCGCAGCTGTCCAGCCAACTGTCCCGGATATCACTAACATTCCATTGAACACATTATCAGTTGCAAAACAAGTACTCACATCTGATGAAATCAAAATTACCGAAGCTACAGTCGAAGATCTTTTGGCTAAACTTGCCAAAGGAGAGCTAAGTTCAACCAAGGTCACGAACGCATTCTTGAGAAGAGCCGGATTGGCACAAAAAGTGGTATGTTTACCCATATATACGAGTTTACTTGAGACTAATCCATATTCAGTCTAATTGCATCACCGAATTATTACCCGAGCGAGCCCTTTCTCGTGCGAAATACCTAGATGAATATCTCAAAACAAATGGAAAGACTCTTGGTCCCTTCCACGGCTTACCGATAAGCGTAAAAGAACATATTGGGATCAAAGATTTGGATCATAATGCGGGATTCGTTTCTTGGGTTGGCAGGACAAGTCCAGTCGATTCACATATTCTGAAAATTCTATTGAATGCAGGTGCAGTTCTATATGCTAGAACCACGCAACCTCAGACCCTAATGCATTTAGAGACGAGTAACAACATATACGGGTAAATCTCCCTGGCAACCTCAATTGACCCCGCTGATATCTTTGTTAGAGTGACCGTAAACCCTTTCAATACCACGTTGACTTGTGGCGGCTCTTCTGGAGGTGAAGGAGCGTTGGTTGGGTTCAGGGGCTCATGTCTTGGTATTGGAACTGATATTGGCGGCTCAATCCGTTCACCAGCAGCAAACAATGGTAATAGAGAGAGTGAAGTAATTGAATGGTAATATGCTTACCTATTTACAGGCGTATATGGTATGAAGCCAACAACACGTCGGCTACCAGTAGACGGATGGACTGCAACTATGGCTGGTTCCGAACACATCGTTCCCACAATCGGACCATTATCAACAAGCTTGGAAGGCTGCAAAGTCTTCATTAAAACACTCATTGACGCGAAGCCTTGGTATAAAGAACCCTCTCTTTTGCCTTTTCCTTGGAAAGAAGAAGATTTCTTTCCTGGTAAGAAATTGAAGGTTGCCATTTTATGGGATGATGGGGTCGTCAAACCACATCCGCCAGTTACTAGAGCATTGCAGCAAGTCGTAGACAAGCTCAAAGCAAATGACAATATAGAAGTGGTTGAGTGGAAGCCGTACAAGCATGATCTCGCTTGGGAAATAATTGTGAGCATGATGTCTCCTGCATCGTCTCCACTGCTAATTTCTTTTAGGCCAATCTATATTTCTCCGATGGTGGAGAGCAAGAACTCGATGCGATCAAAGAATCCGGAGAGCCCCTGCGACCTCTCACTGAGCACATCATCACTCAAAACCAGCATGTACAATCACACAGCATTGCCTCCATGTGGAACTCCCAAGTACAACGAGATAACTATCGTACCGAATATGCAAACATTTGGAACGAAACAGCGACTTCGAGAACACCGAGTGGTGGGCTAGAAGGAATGGTAGACGTCATATTGTCTCCAGTTGGACCAGGGAGTGCGCCAAAACTAGATACCGCTAAATGGTGGGGATATACCTCGCAATGGAATTTGTTAGATTATCCGGCCATAGTATTTCCAGTAGATCAGGTCGATGTCACAAAAGATAATGTCAAAGAGACTTACACACCGAGAAATGACAAGGACAAGTACAACTGGGATTTGTGGGAACAATATGGCGCCGAGGGTTATAAAGACGCACCTATTAGCTTGCAGTTGATTGGTAGACGGTAAGCCATCACTACAGTTCAAATTTATTGTTGCTAATATTTGATTCCTAGGTACGAGGATGAGAAGGTTATTCAGGCGTTAGAAATCATTCAAGGGCAAACTGGATTACCCTTTGTTGAATACATTTGAGAACCGCAATTGAATAGCAGTTACTCCTCTGGTGATTATTATAATTGAAATTAGAATCTATCTGCCAAATCAAACAGAAAGTCAGTAGACTATTTTGTAACTGGCTACAACCAACATGAAGGGGCTCGCTTATTTGTTTTCAACAACTTGTCCACCTTTGTTGGCATCGACGTCACTCGTTATTGAGACATGATGATTCCGATCAATTGACTTGCGGGTCGTCATTTAAATTATTTTTCAGTGCTGCCTGCGTGTAGACCAATGGCTAATCCGTGGCCAAGGTGGTAGGCAACTGAAGGACTTTTAGGAGGAATTAGAGACAGGAGATTACCAATGCCTACATCTAAAGATTTATAGGTACCATTATTGAAATTTGATTGACTATCTCTGAGGCAAAACCGGGGTTTAAACTTTTCCATGTAGTGAGTCATTAAAATGTAAGATAAGAGTCGAAGAGTTGATTATGCTCTTTTCTTCTTCTACAAATTAAACCTCCTTATTCATTTCCTTGACTGGCGTCTATTCCAAAATTTGGCTATTCATCACGAAAGCACTTAATTAATCTCATCTAGTTCTATCATTCTTTTCCCAATCCCAACAATTTCACTCAATGTATATAATATGCAAGAAAGCCTGGGCTGCCACAGAAAAAGTGGACACGCTCATGGCGTTGAGTCAGAATTCTGATTAGAGCAGGAAATTATTTCATCATATTACAAAATCACATTCGGTCCGTACATTCTTCGTGATAATGAGCAAAGGATTTATATCGACACGCTTGATAACTGGGGAAATATACTGATTGGGGGTGAGGCGCAATGTCGAGCAAGTGCCTTTAGATGTCCTGTGCTAATTTGGTTTCTATTTCTAGATGTGGGTGGGTCATTTAGGTTCTTGGAGATGAGGTGGGATGGGTGGGACCGCCAACTGAAGCGCGTTGCGACGGGCGTACTGATCATGAATTTGATGGAAAATGAAGAAGATGTTGATGTGAAAATCTTAGATAATTCATACTTCGTGCATGAGAGTAAGTATGTTGTGGTCTTGGATTGGAATGGTTGGATGATAACGTGACGGTATGGTGCAGGTCCAAACAAGATAACTCCTCCCACTTTCCATACTTTCCACACTTTCCACACACCTTTGCTTATTGGTGGAAATTATCTCACGATTAACTTTTCTTCGCAGGCACAACATCACCTATTCCACCCACCCATACTGCGCCGTATTCAACCTTGCACCAGGCACGACATCCACCTGGTTCCTCCCACCCTCTTCCTACTGGTCAATGTGACACCTCTCCCAGCGTCAATGGTCTTGAGGGGTTCTCATACATAAAGCTACGGATGAAATGGATGAACTGGATGAACTGGATCATTTCTCCACAACTATACGGGCAGTCGTTTGTCCGCACAGAGATGTGCGTGTGAAATAATGGGCTGCATGGATGCCATGTGGTCTGTAGGAATACTCATAATCTTCCTATTTTTTTTAATTATGTGACGGGGAAGGAGGTTCAAGGAAGAGTTCAAGGAACAGTTGATGTGAAGTGATTGATGAGCCTCATTTAAGGTCTTTATGTATTGGACGTTTCTCCCTGTTTTTGATCTCATTCTTGTTCTTGGTACCGATAGTTTACGGCCAATCTTTTCTTCCCGTCTTTCTTTAATCGTCTCATTTTACGTTTGTCTGTCACTTGGCATCATTGAATGACGTGTGTGTTTGCTGTTCTTTTTGCTGTTGGATCATTATTGGATTGTAGAGAGCTATCTGAATACACATTCTTTACTTATATGCTACATTCATTTACGTCTCTTGGAGAATCATTCCTTAAATCTCAAGTTGGAAATCACCGAAATCATCAAAATCAATTACTTCACAATCGCCACCCAAAATGTCTTCATCAATCACTTCTTACGCTCGCTCCTCCTCAACCTCCTCTACAACCTCAACATCGTCAAGCACCTCAACACACATCTACCAGTCCAACCCCAAACCACTACCACTCCTGCGGTCTCTTTCCGCATCCTCCATATCATCTACATCCTCATCCCAATCACGGACCTCACAGCCTTCATCACCATTCCTCGAACCTCCCTCCAGATATGAACCTCGTCATCCTAGCGAATTGATCTATAAGAGAGTGCCAGATAGTCCCAAACCTCATTATTTCTACGAACGACCTGGGTTTTTTATTCCGAAAAGATCAGCCCCTAAAGCGCCGGCTTGGCCGAGGACGAAGGTGCTTTTTATTAATGGGATGGAGGACGAGGATGATGAGTAACAAACAGGGAGAGGATACGATCTGGTATCAAGGCGCCGTATTGGAAGGTCATGGGTAATATAAGCCGATAGAGTAAGGATGTTGACACCACGATCATTCAACCGGCGAGGGAAGTCTGGACTTTGTAATGCCAAGTTTGATCTGCACTTCTACATATGATGTAGGAGTTCCAGACCTATGATTAGAGGGGAGCATTCAATCGTTTGTGAACCACATTCATACTTGGGCTCGGGTTGGTGCTTACTACATCGGAAGGCAATGGAGAAAGGGCGGGCATTGGGCGCCATCATTCGTTTATAACCTGTTTCATCACATCACTCTCTAGATATGCATATACATATTTCACTTTCGTACAGTCCACGCCTCTCATTTGAAACGGCAGTACTTTTTAAGAATACATATTACACATTCATTTCT
>NGKH01000010.1:969832-1008383 GCA_002162575.1 Sclerotinia glacialis | reverse complement strand
TTGTCTTCTAATGTGCTTTTAAAATCGAGGGAAGAATCGGGAATGTGTGAGATGGTAAAATTTTCTTGGTATTCGATATTTCTGTAAATGATCATGACATCTAACATGTTAATGTTCCCATGCTTTCATTTCATTGTGTATCTAGCACGTCATTAAACTCCAAATATCTCATTCCGAAACCCCGTTGCTCTACCTCGACTCACTATAACTATCGACCCTCTCCCTCACAGTCATGAAATCCGTCCGAGCATTCCTATCGCATGCTGGTGCCACTAATCATTAACCACACCACTAACTTCTGCAGGCGGTTTCCTCGATAGATCAATAAGATCCCTCTTCAACTTCTATCTCCCATCATCTCTACTCCTCTTCTTTTCAACCTTTATATCCGTCTTGGCCAAACCAACGATCTCCTCTCTCCCCTTACTATTTTGATTATCCTTCAAAGCCGCCACTAAATGATTTCGGCACTGCATCTCAACATCCGCAGGCTCTGGTCTTGCTTTGCTTTCTACGACAATCCTAGTCTAGGAAAAATCGGATGATGCGAGATCTTCGCTCATGCGTATAATCAATCTATAGGATTGCGGAGGTGAGCCTCCGTTAGTGGTGCAAGAATTTTTGCTGGGGAAAAAAATTGCAGGAGGGACCGTAGGGGGGCCAGATTACCGCAGGTTACGCCAATTACTTCTTCCATGTAGATTCAGACTCCTCTTCTTCTTCTCCTTCGACTTGAATAAGTAGTGGTGTGTTATTTGTTTGTACGGAAATGGCTTCAATGTTTAGAGTGGACTGATCATTTAGGAGAATGATGTACACACACTGCCGTGTTTACTTCAATTTGCCTATCCGTGGTAGGCAAAAGCCAAGTGCTCCAAAGTCAATATAATCCTGAAAAATGTGGGTGTAGAATTCTTTTCACTTTCGATAATTTATTCTCGCCCCTTCTTGACTCCCTTTGAAGTGACGCGCATGACTAGATCAAGCCTTTCTGTAAGCGATTTTTGGAGTTTACCGATGTCGGGAAATTGTCAATTTCAAGAATAGGACTTTAATGAGATTGAGGCATTGTTGAATTATGTCCCTGTTGTGTGGTCTCGGTACGAGAATCTTGTTGATAGTGACTGTTTCGTTGAGCGAGACACGGTCCGCCACATGCTAAAGTGCTGCCATGTGATTTTTGAGGCTCCTTCAACTCCGTTTCACATATAAATTTTCTTCCTTCCATGAATATCTTGTCTTTCTTCCACATTCTCATCGCCGTTGTCAAAACTTGTAGTTGTAATGATTTTTTCAATCTCAAGCTGTGTAGACGAATCATTCGACCGCTAGAGTCGAAAGCTGTCGTCGGCTGCCTGATTACATGTCCATAGGCCCACTGTCGCTGTGATGGTTGTTTCGTCTGGGCTGTTTGAAGTGGGAATCTCTTCAGATATTGTGTCATGGCTTCCAGTATCTTCTTCGGTAGTTTCAATTGTTTTATGAGGCGTGCAATCTGGAGTTAAGAGCATGCTATAATTTTGTGATCCAACATTCATATGCACACCATTTCTCTTCTGTAAGCGCCCAAGTCGTTTTTGATTGACCCGTGAGTCGTGGATGAATCTTCGCGGAATGTTTCCACCCTTCACGATTTCTCCTCTTTCATCCTTTTTAAAGCTCTTTCTGAAGCCCCATTTTTCGATTTTTCAAGTGAATTGCTGTTTTCTTTTCTTCTCATCAAGACATTAGGTTCTCCAAATGCTAAAACACATGCTTACCATGGGAAATTTTACTTGATATTGCATCCAAATTCGATGTTCAATGCCTCTTTGACTTTGAGAAATGTTAAATTCTCACTGGTATAAAGACAGTAACTAACTGGCTCGAGAATTGGCCAGTCTGCTTCGGTGATAGCCTCCCCCCGATAGGCTGCGACTTCCTTCGGAACTTCTGCTGCGAAGTAATGAGCCCAGACACTTGAGGCGCACCGATGCCAGAGATAGATATCGGTAAGGCTGTGATATTGCCAATAGGAAGTATTGGCGAATGATCCATAGCCACGTTATTACCAAAAGGAAGACTTATTGTTGAAATGACAAGATATTTCCCCGAGGAACTCAATGAAGTCAGGTAATATGGATGCGATGAAGTGTTAATATTACAAAAACTCGCCCATAAATCTAATTCATTTCGAAAGCTTGCAAAATAGGCCAACCAGAATTACCTTGCATGAGAAGGGCTGCAGCATAAACTCTTGTGTGTAGCCCGAATTCATTTCTATCGCGTTTGAATTGCTGCTTAACGACACTTGCTGGTTTGGTTCCAGATGTGTTTGTGCTTAAATCCATAGTAAATAATACGGACAACATGAAGAATATGGGAAAGTGCCAATATTACAGGTGTACTTGATATTATGCTCCAAGAAGTATCAAATGTAGCGAAAGGTTGATGAATTATATTGCCATTCTATAATCTCTCACCGCCTTTACCTTACCGCGGGGTTGAACGGCAATATAATTACAACCCCGCCATTGTGAATTTTCTTTGACAAACCGAAATAAAACGATGGAACAACTAACCACAGCCCCAGTTCTATCAACACCAGAAGTACATATTTTTGAAGATCCCACGCCCTCCATCAAAAAAGATCATCTTCCAAAACTTTCAGACGAAGAACTGTTCGATGTTTACGAGATATCGCGGACGGTGAAGGAGGTACGAGAAGGAGGATGGAGGAAAATAGCTTTACAATTTTCAGATGGCATGTTATCAGATGCACCGAGAGTTTTCCAAGAACTGGAACATAGGCTTCGAAAACTACCTGCCGAACCAGCTTCGAGCGAAATCCCAAAGACAGAAAACTCAAGCCTAGAAACAGATTTCAGCAATCCATCCGCGAACATTGCGGCCTCGAGTATAAGACATAAATTATACATATTGGCAGATACGTCTTATGGTTCTTGCTGTGTTGATGAAATCGCCGCCGAACATGTCGATGCGCAGGTAGTCATTCATTATGGCCGCGCCTGTCTATCTCCCACGGCACGATTACCTGTGATCTATGTATTCACATCTAGGCCTCTAAAACTCGAATCCGTCATGCAAGCATTTGAAAACACGTATAAGGAGAAGGATGGCAAAATTGTCATTATGGCTGACATCACCTATCACTCCCATATTTTACCTCTTGTTACCCTATTACGAGACGGAGGCTACGAAAATTTACTTGCGCCAGAAATTACACACAATCCCAGTGCCATAATACCGAATCGAAAGTTGGATGAAGGCATAGATATGAAGGAGTATAGTTTATTTCACATTAGTGAACCACCGTCTGCGTTACTACTGACGTTGTCAGGAAGAGTCAAGGATATGCATATTTACTCTACAGATTCTACGACAGGAAATGAAACGACGAAAATAAACGCGGCAAGAGCGCTTATGCGGAGATATGCTTTACTTACGTCCTTATCTTCCTGTGCCGTATTTGGTATCCTGATCAATACCTTAAGTGTAACGAATTATTTACCTACGGTCAATTCCCTAGCTTCACTCATCCGATCGAAAGGGAAGAAATCATATACATTTGTGGTAGGGAAGGTTAATGCTGCGAAGTTGGCAAATTTCAGCGAAATAGAAGGATGGGTAGTGGTCGGATGTTGGGAAAGTAGTTTGGTAGAGGGGGAAGCATTGTTCAAACCAGTTATTACACCTTTCGAGCTGGAGTTGGCTCTACAGAGTGATGATGAACGAGTCTGGGGTGGGGATTGGGTAGCAGATTTCAATGCCTTGAATCTGCAAGCTTTTACTGCTGCTGTTTCATCTGCGGAGCCTACCGAATCAAATGCTGTCGAGGAACCAGAAAATGGAAATGCTATCGATGCAGAAGACTCCGAGGAGGAATCAATGCCTCCCGAGTTCGATCTCCGAACTGGCCGATACGTTTCGCATTCTCGGCCTATGCGTTCCTCTCAGGCGACTTCTTCGGAAGCTAAGAAAATGTTGGAGAATGGCTTGCAACCCAATGCATCAAATAAACTGGTCAAGCGAGCCAAGATGGAGTTAGCGACAGTGAATGGAGAGGTTAGCCCTGGGGCCGAATATCTAAGGGAGAAGAGGACCTGGACGGGTCTGGGTAGTGATTTCGATAAAGAGGCGATTGAAGAGGGTAGAGAAAGAGAAGTAGCTGCGGTTGTGGAAGAAGGGAGAAGTGGTGTGGCAAGAGGATATACGGTTGGTGAGGATGCCTCGCGGAGTTGAACAATTGCTTTCTAGGTGCAATTGCGAAATGTCCAGATGGACCAATCGAACGAGGGCCGGGTTTACTGTCAAGTCTATCGTCGCAAAGTCGACAAGTCTTCGTCAGAAGTGATCTAGCCCCACGAGCCTGACCGACATCATGTACGGAGTAGTCAACACGCAAACGAATGTTTCGAGTAGATTGAAACAACAGAAGAAACTCGGCAAGAGATGGAGTCCCAATCAGACTACCGGTTATGGGACCATGAGATGATTCACCGCTTATCCATGTAGGCATTATCAACTCGGCGAACAGGTATAGATTGTTTTCCCCACAACCGTTCGAATGATTCTTGTGCTGGCAAACAATACAATAATGGAATTTGACCGTATAGTGGTATACTCTACATGCAACCGATGCGATCCTAGATCAAAATCTAATTCCAGAGCATCCTAACATGACAATTTCGGTGCCTTTTTTTTTTTTTTTACATGATGAAAATTTATCCTTTCCCTTTATGGTTTTCGAGTTCATTCGATATTAAACAAAAATGTTGTCACCCTGCATTTGCCTAGTCAAGGATCCTTGGGCGCCAATAACCTAATAACCTGCCACTTCTTTTATCTAGTACAATCAACCCAACCCCGCGAATTTTCATAACAGCGAAATATCGATTTATAGATTTTTTGGTGTGAGTACCCAACATAAAAATGGGATGCGGCTTGTTAGACGTTCCATTCATTAGTTTAGTTAGTTGTATGAAGACTCTTTATAAGGAAGGATTATATTTCTATCACTACTGGGCTAACCAGCCATCTCTTTTGAGGGTTGTGATCCTTTGGAATTTGTATATGGCAGACCGTATGTAGTATGGTATATTGTATATAATACCTAGTACACACCATATTGAAGTGTATGTCGTGTGAAGGAGAGGAGACGAGATATCTTGACCCCTCTGCAAGATTCGACTATCGATAAGAATTATATCAACCTCACCGACGTCATAAACTCATAAACTCATAAACTCTGTATATCAGGCTCAATCATTCAATCATTCAATCATCAATCATCAAACACACCGTTATACCAGTTCTAGAGCCTTGTCAATTTCTCAATTTGTCAATTAGTCGTCAGCAATTTGCCCAGCACATCTCTTTCTTCTCCACATTCTTGTTTTCCATCCTTGTAACTCGACTTCACTCGAAGGAAGCATCAACAAATCCAGATCCACCACCAACCCTTTTCATCAACATCCCCGAAAGTCAATGAACAAGGCTGCATCATAGTGGAAAGCAGGGCAATCCATCCTAACCTCAGCGTCTGTAGGTTTGGATTGATAAGAGGACATAGCTTCCCTCCTCGAAGGTTTTTTTTGGGTTACTTCACTTATCTTGTTTTGATTCACTTGAATTTGGCTGTGAGGTTTTTGGTGTTGTTGCGAATAAGCAACTTACCTACTCTACTGTGTGGAAAGCCATCGTCACCATCATCGTTGTCGCATCGTCTCCCCAACAACTTCATCATCACATATAAATATAATCGCAAAGGTTCGATCTTTGCCATCGCATCCATAATATAATACCCAAAGATCTGAAAAGATAAACCCCTCCTCAAGATGCTTTTCGGAATGTTCTTCGCCTTTTGGCGATTCTGCGAGATTATAACTTTGGTATGTGAATCGCACTTCCCAGCCTTCCTTACACCCTTGCTAATGCTTTTTGGTTCGTAGATCCCAACCTTGGGAATGCTCGCATTCTTCGTCAATATCTACGCATCTAATAATGCCCTCACACCAAACTACATCCTCGTGCTCTTCATCGTCTCGGTGCTCGCCTGCGCCTGGGCCATCGCAACGCTCTTCACCTACCACCGCACGCGGTCCAACGCCCTCTTTGTCGCCTTCATCGATCTCTGTTTCGTCGGGGCCTTTATCGCAGCTGTGTACGAGCTCCGCCTCATCAGCAAGTACGACTGTTCATCGCTCACCACCACCCCCGGATACTACATCAACTTTGGCGCGTTCGGCAACGCCAATGTCAACGGCGTGAGCGTGAAGGTCGATAAGACGTGCGCCATGCTTAAGGCGTGCTTTGCCTTTGGCATCATGAATTGCATCTTCTTCTTCATCACCAGCTTGCTGGCTTGCATGGTGGGTCGGGGTCATGAGAGACAGGGTCGTCGCGATGAGAAGGTCTATGTGCGGGAGACGCATGTTACGCGACATGGACATCGCAGAAGTGGGAGTCGTAGGAGAAGTTCGCATCGGAGAACGTATGTCTGAGATTTGAAAGTGGGAATGGGGAAGGGGAAGGGTTTCGGGAGGAAAGAGTGATTCTGGATGGAGTTGGGACGGATATATTTTTTATATATTTTATTTTTCTTTACTTTACTTTACTTTGGTTTATGAATGATTTGGATGATGAATGCTTAGAGGAATGAGGAATGGAATGAGGAAAGGATTGGATTGGACTGGATTGGATTGGGATCAATGAGATATGCTACGATACGATACGATATGATATTAAATATTTCATAATGATATCACGAGGGAAAGAAAGGAATGAACAATCAATAAATCAATAAATAAATCAATACCACAATCCCCAAGCAATACTCCTTCCATTTTCCTATCCTGTCCACTTTACCTCTGTGATAAATCTGATTGCTTATTTGGATGATACTCCGTATATATATGGCAAAAAAACACATTAAGTCTTACATTACATCACACCACACCACACCATCCCACATTCAACCATTCAATCATTCAATCATCTATTATTCATCTAAAAGCCCATCCATTCATATAAATACATATCGCATCTATATATTTACGTATCATTCGTAAAGAGCCAGAACCCATGCATCAAGGCGCCGCCCAACCTACCAAATCAATCCCTCTCTCTACCCATTTTCCAGCGTCGTAAAGAGCCCAATCTCGAGGTACCTAAGTATGAGTCATGTCATCTCCCCCATATCACCATTGTACACCCACCCAAAGAATCAAGAAATAGACGCCATTTATCCCATTCTATAAACTCCCAGTTTGCATTTCCAACTCCCATACATGTCTCTGTTGTCTCTTCAGAGTCTCATTGAGAAAAGAAAGAAGAGGTGTTGTGGACATATAATTAAGGGAAGAATCTGCCATAAAACCAATCAACCATTGATTGAGTGTTCATCCATCGAACGATCTCCCAAATAAAATTTTGTAGTTGGTGAATATCTGAAAATCAGGCCACATGTAACCAGATTTATATTGTTTTAACGTCTGGAAGGAAATCCCATATCGAGCGTGCCCGACCAAGACACGATCAAAAGAGTCTTCGTAAGCAGGCTAAGGGCTCGGCGATTGAGACCGATATATTCATCACCTTAATCTACACACGCTAAATCTGTTCATCAAAATCTCGAATGTGCATCTGCTGTCCAGAAAGTTGTACATTTCTTCCCTTTTGATGACTCTTATAATTTCCACCAACAGGACTACCATTATCATTCTTTCTTATACTCGGCCAGATGGGGTCTTCCAGCTTCTCAATACCAGGCCCATATCCAGAATTGCTACGTTGCGATAGAGTATTTGGATATGGAGTAGAAAGTGTTGGAGAAGAGATAGGTGTAGAGGAAGCACTCTTATGAATTCTTAAGCCCATGATTTCTCCATCGTGGCCAGCAGGAAGAACTGGATAAGAAGATGCTTGGTAAGGAGATGGTCGGACACGTGTTGATTGGTATGTAGTCACGTTGCGGTTTGGATTTTGGGGGTTTCGGGGTGTGGATCCATAGGACGAAGGAGTTTGAGGAAGAGGTGATTTTGGAGGTTGAGACGGTGGCTGATTGGCTGTTGAATAGTACTTGTCGAATGACTTTAAAGAATATTGTGGTTCGATAGGTTGTCTTGGAGGGGCGGGAAAGAGTGATACGGTCTTCGGTGGTGGTGATTGTGCAGACTTTGGGGATAGATCTCTCGTACGGATACTTAATTGTTCCGCCGGCTGCATAGTCACAAGGCTTGATTCGCTATCAGCGATAGATGCTGCAGTTGAGGTACGAGCGGTATCCAGATCATTAGCAGTCTCAGCCTCGGAAAATGTGGTGGTTCTAGCCATGCTCTCATAGCTAGAGACTGAGGATATGGACCTGCCAGTAGCATTCGGCTCAAGTATCCCTGGTACAGAATGGAGTCCATTGTTTTCAACATGTACTTGTTTTTGCCATGACGAGGATACGGTCCAGCAATGGCTTCGATCGTGTTCAGCCTGCTGTCTAAGTGATTGATCTTCAATCCATGCAGGTTGTTGCTCTACTTTACCGGACAAAAAGTATTCGACCCCGTCGGAATGGACTAATCCCGGCTTGTCGACCACAAGTGTTGACAGAGTTTGCAAGATAAAATAAACAAGAACCCAGCGAGCCCGACGTGTGCTTCTTGGATCGCATTCACCAATTCTATCCGTCTTCTCCCATTGCATATACGCCTCTACCATATCATTACCCTCGTATTCGTCTCCAAGGAGAAAGATGTTCGTTGCCTCGGTATACGCTAGAGCGGACTTTCTAGCCTCTAATTGTGTAATTCTTCCTTGTGTAGGAGGGCAAGATTGTGGTAATCGAGGATAAGGATGAGGAATGGACGGAAAGTTGTGATGACTATCAAATCGCTCGATCAAACTGGTGAATTCGCAGTCATGGCTGTTAGGACGGAATTCTGGGGAACCAGGACGAACAATATTTGATCTGCGGCTGTCCATCTCCATTAAACCATTCCAAACAACCTGCCGATCAATTAAATAGTCGTAGAGCGCATAAAAGTCCGCTGCTAAGGTTCTGACGACAAGTCTGGTAAGCCAGCCATCAACGTTGTTAGAAGTCGGTGGCTTAGGAGGCCAAGTTCCAAACATTTCCGAGTAATGGTCACGGAAGAAACCTTGGAGTCTAACAAAAGCCTCACGAGAGCTTATGTGATGATTATTTGAAGCCTCTGGCCAATAAGACCCATAGTCAAAACAGGCCAATAATCCCTCACAATATGCAACTTTGGTTGAGGTTTCAACACCAGCCTTTTCGAGCATCAATTTTGTAGCTGGTGAAACATTCTTCCAGCTGGGTAGCAAAGCGACATCATTGTACATACCAGCACAATGTACAAACGCTTCATGCCATCCTTGTTGCCAGTGAATTTTCTTGTGTTCACTCCAAATCAACATGCTGCAAGCTGACTCCGGATCGTCACGAAGATCATGCCAGCCCATTGCTTTGGTGTAGTTAACAGGAATATAAGTTAGACTTTGGTGCCGAGGCATAATGTCCTGGAAACGCTCATGTAAATCGGTGATTGCTTGGTGTAAGGTGTATCCAACGATTCCTTTACCAGAGCATACCGCAAAGACATTTCTCCAAGACAGCTTGTATCTAAGCAGTTCTTGCCCCAAAATGTTTCCAACATTTGGTAATGTAAATCTGTACGAGATTTGGGAAGAGTCGCAACTTTTGCTAGATTCGGAGCTGGGAGGAGTCGGATGTCTAGATCGCTGTGAACCAGGTCGGTAAGAATCAGCAATGCTCATGGTATCCATCTCGTCCGTAAGGCCGTCGCGTAGTAATGCGTCTACTAAAGGCGACCCGATCGACTCAATCATATGGGATCCCAGTCTGAAAGCAGGTTGCGACATCTCGGTGTCTCCTGCCTCTTTAGCATAGAACACTAGAACATCTCCCTTTGGGTCCCAAAGGTCTGGATCTCTGACATCAACTTTGTCCCACAATACAATCGGCTGACCTTTTCGTCTCCATAACTTCATCTTTGCTGGAAATGGCGGAGCTTCTCCTCTAGAGGTTCCTAGTCGTTTTTGGGGTGGCTGGCTTGCATAGCGTGGGGTCTGTCCTAAAACGATGGTAGGTTGTTGATTTGTATACTGCACCTCTTCTGCTGGTAATTCATGCTTTTCTTCTCTGATTGGTGTTGCAGGTGGGGTTTCTTGCAGTTCTTCCTTGCCTTTCTTCTTCTTAAAGACGTTTGCAAAATTATGACGGAAGTTCTCACTGCTCTTCTCCATCTTCGAACGGAAAGCGGATTTTTCGATTCCAGATGTTTCGATCACCGGCATTTCAGGTCTTCGGATTCGAGCGTATCCGGGATTGTATTCGGCCTCATAGTGACCACTGTGGATTG
Organism: Sclerotinia glacialis; assembly: GCA_002162575.1. NCBI lineage: Eukaryota > Fungi > Ascomycota > Leotiomycetes > Helotiales > Sclerotiniaceae > Sclerotinia > Sclerotinia glacialis. The sequence goes on along the minus strand of NGKH01000010.1, from coordinate 997,986 downwards.
ATCTTGATGAACCCTCATCTGATCTCATAAAATCAGGATGATCTGTGAAATTCGACGGGACACCATTTTCTACTCGAGGAAACTCTGAAATTGATGGATCTGACTTTACCGACGGCGTGTGCTCTTTGCCTTTGGGTGTGTCATCTTTATTCAGGTAGTCGTATCCTGCCTTGTTGTTTTTATCCACTTTCACCTTTCTGACATAGGCTGAGCGTCCAGACATGATGACTGTCGATATATGAAGAGGGTGGTGATATTCTCTAGCAAAAGAGTAATGTGAGAGGTTTTATGGTGTCGAGGGCTAGAAGTCCAATTAAAATAAGACGAGGTATTGGTGTGTGAATCATTCAGTAAAAAGGCGAAAAGAAAGACAACGAAGCTTTCCTAGCTCTACGATAACGACATTTGATGAATAAGAGACTGTCTGATTAAGAGGTGAAGCCAATTTGGTATCCAGAAGGCGCGAATAGAGCAATATCTTTTCGGTCTATGTATGGTATTGAGAAGAAAAGAGCAAAAAAAATGGCAGAGGATTTGCGTAAGAGAGTGCGGGTAGATGAAGTGTTGAATATCAAAAGCAAATTTTAATTGTCTTCAGATTGATTGATTGATTTCTCGTAGATGTTGTGTGGTATATCGGCATATGGTTGTTCCGAAATTGGAGGTTATTCGGATGAGAATCAGACTTCACTGTCGCTCCCCTTCGGTCCAAACAAAGCTGACCCAAATAAATTCACCACTAGCACTGCCAAGAAACTTTCCCAAGTAGAGACAGTCAGCTGCAACGCCAAGATATATATATATTAAAGAATGGGGGATAAGAATGGGGGATGTGAAAAGGATAGAACAACTTTTCGACGCTCTAGAAAGATGCTGCAATGCTCAACGAACAGCGAAAGATGATATAAAACAGAACGAAACGAATGAAGTCAATGTTGAAACTTTTCCACTGAATGATGGTGGGGGGGAAGAGGGAAAGTTTTACTGGGGAAGAAAGAACACAAGGATTCGCATGTCTTATTTTATTGCTTTTTTTCTCAAGGCTGACAATGTACCACCAGAGTAGGCTTTACTTCCCCATGTAAAGCGTGAGATTGAGGGATTGCTCTTGCATACGGAATGAGAGGCAAGGTATATTTGTTGTCATTGTGTGGTTGTAGACTCATAGTCCAGCGAGTAGTACAAAGAACTACTCCGTAAGCTTTGGAACCGGATCCTCTTGTGGATTCTCTTGATATTGGAAGCATGGCATAGCACCCCTCTCTTCTTCCGTCTCCTTGGGTATCCTTTATCTTGCGGATGGGATGCGATAGGTTATATTGATTCAGAACGGAAGACGGGATACTACACAGCCTAGGAAGTTAAAGGTCGACCCGAGCCTAGAGAGAAAAGACCCTGTTAGCCTTTATTGATTTTGTATCCAATCACTGATTCATGTATGAACTCAAGGATACATTGAAGCACATCCATACCGAGATTGAAGGACGGACGGCTTCACCAGACTAGTTCCAGTGAGGGAACTCAAGAATGAGGTGTGAAAAGGGGAAAGATACCTACGGAGTGCTAAGGATGCATAATGTAAGCATAAGGCGACAGGTGCCGGTGGTAATATATCTCACTCAGCCTATGTCATCACGACCTTTACGACCTTACGACATTACGACCTTACGACCACACGACCACACGACCTTCCTACCCACAAGTTCTATAAACAAAGTTTCTCTTTACTGCCACTTTTGAGCTTTTCATGGGTTCATGTACAAGATAGAACCCTCAAAGTAGACGAATGCATTTGCTTATTTTTACTCGATGCGATTGCAAAGGAGAATACCTACATTTGCATCTCTTGGCAGCATCGAACAGAGATTTCTTTATTCCGGAGACACAAGTCTTTTTCTGCAGGAGGCCCACAAGGCTTGATCACTTGGGAAAAGTTGGGATCTCCTTGAGATTCATTGATAAACAGGATCACCTTGTACGCAGATCGTTTACAACCTTTCCTGGGGGCGAGCCACGGTTCCACAACGAGCCATCGTTCCACATTTTGGTGGGCGGACCGAATGCATGATTCCCCCATGGAAGGAATCTAGATCACAAAACCTACATGTGAATAGCATGCCTTGTTAAAATTCTTCACAGAACCGGTAGTACCCGAAGGATCTAAACCCATATTTTGATTTCACATGCTTGAGGATACATATTAAAGCAATCCTTCACATTTCGATTCAATAACTTCTGCTCGATTATTGAAAAGTTGGGGGTTCCCAATCTAGTGCTACAGTCCGGGCCTAGAGCGGATATATCCGTAAGTCTGTGGCATTACTCCCCGAAAAGTCAAAGACGTCAATCCTCACGTGAAAGCATATTGATGTGACATGTGTACTGCTACACAGTATATGTATAGGAAACATACATACATCAGGATTCATTCTGTCATATGCTGTGGTCTGTACTCCGCAGAAGGGCTGCAGAAATTAGAGATTCTAATTGCATCTATTTCACTCATGGTCACAAGATCCCAAGTTCTGAGCCTACTTGATCATGACTTTAGTAGAGTCTGACGATGTATGGCTTTTGGTTTCACCAATATTCTGGCACGTACCCAAGCCAAGATACATCAAGGAAACAAGCTTTGTTATCTGTGTTACGTCCTTCATGAGAAAGGATCCCGAAAAATACAATGTGGAAAGAGTATCGACATTTTATATTGTGGTACGATGCCGATGTAAGTCTTAACAACCAGGGCCGGGCGGATCCCTCCCTCTCTGGAAGTTGCGTTCCAGTGAAAGAACAATATGATAGGCTTAGAAGTGGTCTTGCGATCCTTTTCTGCCTTCCTTTTCGCCGAAAAATCTCTCCGTTCGTTCCCCTGAACATCAAATATATTGGTGGATTTAATGCATCCGATGGAATTCGCTCGTCACAGCTTTCATCACAAAAGTAAACAAATACCATCCCCACTTGTTCTATATCTTCTCCCTTACCTCTGACTCACCCTTTCATATCAAAGTATGAAAGCAAAGCCAACTAAAAATTCAGGAATGATAATAAAACGAAATAGAAGAACAGTGTCGCCCCTCGTGAGGGGCAGGAGGAAAAATCACCGGGAAGAGAGAAGCAGCGGGGCGGAGTTGGAGGACCCTACATGGCACTCCTAACCGCCACACCATGGCGCCGGTATGCTTTACTTTTAGAATTGGCGTTTTTGTCAAGGAAGGGACTGGTATTAGAGCTTTCATAGACATCCATCCTTTGATATGAGGACTGGGAAAGAAATGGACTGTTTGGGAGGGTGTTGAAGGCCTTCATCCCGTCCCACAAAGTTCGTAGAAGAAAACTTAACACGTATTTCTTTTCCGGAATTTTGACATGTAATCATAGCATCAAAGCGCCAAAGCATCAAAGCATCCAAGAAGATATAGCGACAGCGACAGCGAAAGTAACAAGGACAACAATATAAAACACATCAACAAAATCAGCAAAATCCACAAATACAGAACAACCCCCTCTTAATTCCAACTTCTCAATCACTGAATAATTACCCAGTAATATATATATACCCACAGATATCTATCATCAACCACCCAGCCCAACGAATGGTTTTCTATCGCATATCACCAAGGTTAACCAATTGCAACCCTCGAATCGCACGCGGTATTGATATAAATATATATATATAATCGCTTTGGGGGAATTGGTGTATATATATCTATATATTTGTATATTGAAGGATAGGGGGAAGAGGGAGAGAGAGATAAATAATGCTGAGGGTGTATTAATTGATAAGTTGAGACGCCACTTCCAAGTTGGTGTTATTTGCTTCATGGTTTGTCGTGGCCTGTGGATGTGACTTAGGTGAGACTTGCTATCTATGTGAGATACTTTGTGTTCGCTTGTTTCGGGATTGGTTTGGGGTTGAGGTTAGTATTCCCACGACATTGAATGAATTAGATATTGACTGTTAAAAATTCATATGTCCTGTCTATGAATAAACTATATACTAATGGTATCGAATCATGAGTAAATCACTCTCTAGTAAATTTCCACCCAAAAAGGAAGTAAAACAAAACTCCAGTAAAATCTATGCAGACCTAAAATATCCTCTCCTTCCCATTACCAGAAATATCCTCTCCATCCCACTCCCTCTGCCTAACAATCAACTCTCTAACCTCAGGGAGCCCCTCCCAACCTCTCCCGTTTCCGCCAAACCTAACACTCTTCTCCATGACCTCCCTCCACCTAAGCCCTGGAGCTAGTTTCCCCGTAATGGTATTTGGTCTCCTTACATCCGCATTAGTCGGGACTGGTAATGCTCGTCCCAATAATGCTTCCATTGCTTGCATCGCGAATCCTACTGCTTTCTTCGCGTTTGAAGGGATGCCAGTTTTATCGAAGCTGCCAAAACGGGCTTTTGGGAATTCGGCTTGGAGATCTGAAATCAAAGATGTGTGGGACATGCCGCGGCCATCGACTGTTATATCAGCTGCGTTAACAGCGTCGCGACCGGGACCATATAGGAGGATCTGTTGGGCTATGCTGGCGGAAGTAAAACGGGTAATGGTAGATATTGTATCTGCAGGTGAACAACCTCGATATGCGCACATGCCTATAATCTTATATGCCATTGCGTCACCATAAATTTCCCTGGCCGTGGTTTTTGGCGGTCGTGTGCTAAGATATTCATCGTTGGTAAGGAGTTGTTCGACTATTTCATGGCATATTTCACCGTCTAGGAAAGAGGGCTGGTCCGTTTGTGGATCGAGGCCAAAGTGACGATAGGCAGCATCAATCATACAAGTGCCTGGACCTGTATCCCAATCGTACATTGCGTCGATTCCGCCCTTTTTATCGGATGGGATGAAACATATGGTTGTAATGCCTCCAATAGTTATGCAAATTTGCAATCTTGTAGGATGATGCAGTAATAACCCGACCAAATATGCAAATAAAGGAGCGCCTTGTCTGCCGACTGCTTGTTCTGCCGTCCGATAGTCGGAAACGGTTGTTACACCTGTTTTTGCGGATATCACAGCTCCTTCTCCTAAACACATGTTCGATCGATGTTGTCCTCGAGGCGGAGCACCGGTCAAGGTTACGAGCTGCCCTCCGGATCCAATCAAATCGATGTCATCAACTGAAATGCCATGCTTTTTTGCAAATATGTGTATAGCGTTCGCGAAAGTATGACCCATCTCTGCGTCCATTTGCGATAGCATACTTGGTGGAGCGGCGTCCTCTTGTAACATCGACAGGATCTCGGATCGAATCTTCGAAGGCATAACCACTGAATCATACTAGGAACAATCAGTTTATTTTCTGCAGAGGCAATATTATTGTTGTATACCTGGATAAGATCCAAGTGCAATGGAGACTCTGGGGACTCCTGAGTATAACGACAAAGTGCGAAGTCAATATCATCCATCGCAGTCCCAGAAGTGATTCCAAGTATCAATAGATTCAAACCAGGGGGGCTTTGGGCGCCATCATCTGAAGATGAGGAGCTTGAACTTTGATAACCTCCATCTACTTTTGATTGTAAAGCTTCGAGGTATTTATGACCAACTTTCGTTCTAACGCGACCTTTTGGGGCCGGTATCAAACCATTCATAACCATGACCATGTCCACGACATCAGATCAAAATGATGATTTGGAAACGGCCGCAATCGGCAGTCGAAAAGGAATCGAAATATACGTGGAATACACAAAAGTCTGCGAAATGTTTTGCTTATGTGGAATGCTCATCCAAAACACGCCGAGTATTTTGAAGGACGAAAGTACAGGGGGGAAGACATGGTTTCTGTAGTCGGGTGAGCTGAGATGCTTTGATCTAGGAATAATGGAAGTGTTAGTGAAACTATAGAAGTTAGTGGAATTGACATGTCAAATAGCAAAGATGGCGCAAGAATGACGTGGGAAACGTGGGAAAGATCTTCCTAGGAAGAGTTGATCCATGGTCAGAATGGTTGGGTGAGGGGAGAGAGGGAGAAATGATCCTCAAATGGAAATACTATGCGCCCATCGGGTGGGGGGGTGAATTTCTTGCTTAAGGTATTAATAACATGCTTAAGTAGTATGTATGCTTAACATTTTCTATTCCGTACGTAGGTGAAATTTGTTTATGAGTGTCGGACCAGATCTTCGAATAGGACATTATCCGGTTCCTCAATATCGGTATATCCAATGGCATTTCATGACAATGTCCCAGGCCAGTGCATATATTTCCGATGTATGGAGTAGCTAGTTGGAGCATCGGCTTTGGTGGTCTCGAGTAGGGCTATCCGAATTTGGATAAACAATCCTTTGTCCCGAAGCTAATCCTTCCATACATGAGTAGGAGGGTTTTTAAGAGGTGACAAGGTGTGTGTACTAGAGTTGTGTTGGTGAGATGGATTGAAGGGTATTGTCTAATTTGTTCTTGTCGCAGCATATATCTGGAAATCCATAGCATTCTTCCCGTTGAAGACCATAAAACCATTGCTTTATGCTTCATGCTATACCCAACCTATGATGTAGATCTAGATGTATCTGCCTCTTGTACGTGTTAATATTCGCAGGGTGCATACAGTTGGATACGGCATCAGATCTGCTGGAACATACAAAGCTCACCGGGAGCTGCATATAAAGAATGGCGGAGAACCCAATTAGGCGTAGCTCGAAATATTCTGCCGCCCCTCACAAGAACAGAAGCATGGCAAAGCGGGATTCAATATTCAATTCGAGGTCCTTAAAAGTCAAACCTTCCTAATTTATTCATCATGGGACTTTTCGGCTCTTCCCAAGCTTCTCTACCTCCTCCAAAGATATCCGCAGATGGTGCGCCCATAGCACCGGATCGGAGCCAAAGGTCAAAATGCTGGGAAGCAAGAGATGCATACTTCAAGTGTTTGGACAAAAATGAAATTATTGATAGCATCACGGAGAACAACAAAGCGGAGAAATCTTGCGGGACAGAGGCAAGAGGGTTTGAAAAGAACTGTGCAACTAGTTGGGTAGGTTGCTCCCACAGCCGAAGGATCATTCAAGTGTTGCGTTTATGAATTGGTGCCGAATGAAATAGTTTTGATGACTGACGTGCCACCACCATCAAAAGGTTCAGTACTTTAAGAAACGAAGGGTTATGGAATACCAGCGCGATCAAACATTGCGAAAACTTCAGGCTGAAGGAGCACAAGAGATGCCGGGGGTTATCGGAGCTGGAGCACCTGGACAGAGGCCATAATGACGTTTGGCGGAATGAAATGTACAACAGCATCTGGAATTACACCATCCTATGGTCTACGGCGTTTTTATGAAGTTATTACAAGTTTCTTACGACCAAACCCCATCCCAGCCATGAATCGAAGGATTTTCTTTGGGCTCAGGATACAAAATTTTAGTTTGGGTCACAAAGTCTGCTCACATTCAAATACAGAGTCTTTGCCAAAACGACATGTAGGCGAGTATGATGCGCGCCTGTAGCCCCTGAGCTTTTTCATCTGCTGATCTGGGGCGGGAGGTTGCCATACATACACACATCAGAAGTCAAATGTTTTATTTAAAAGACTTTCGAATCCTCGCCCAAATTCCCAGTTACCCTCTGAATTACTGCAACAAAATGCACAGAATTCCCTTCGGAATAGCTAACTCACATTGAAGTAGATTCAATCATTGAAACCATGTGCTAGCATTCCAATCCATCCTGGGCTTCTTCCTCGCAACCTTTATACTGATATGTTAAAATTCTCGTAACTTTTTGGTACCCAAGTGGCTCATGAAACCCGGTCAACATATACATTGTTGGTCTTCCATTGTCAGTACCCAAAAGACTCAGAAATGTCTTCTATCTCGCTGAATTACTAGGTATTTGCATCCATTGCCTAATCACCTGAGTCCTATTTCAATTTTGGGGAAGGACGACAGTTATATGAAAGGGAAAAGACAAATAAAGGACTGCAAGCGCAGATGGTCAAACGAGTTCATGGATTCTCAACAGGATCACTTTAGCCTCTGTTCCCTTCAGCTGTTGTTAGCCTCTTAGGTAGCACCTTGGGTCATTCTACAAAAGCCTGGCTTGAATCGTTCGGAGTGAAATCTGGATCTATCTGTTGAAACAATCTTCCGCTGTGTATCCTCTCGAAACACTGAGCTGATATAGGACATTAAATGCTTTTAAATACATCTAATCCACTGCAACAAATGAATCTTTCCCAACAATTTAGATATATTCGAAGATTTGAAACTTTCAATCATGGGACAGCAATAGAAGATCTTCGCGGCAGGAAAGATTTAACGTATCAGATACTGGATCCGTTCCTGCAGGCATAATCGTCTCGCTAGCCGCCTTTTTTGTTGTAGCATCGTTGAGATTGTTCTACACCGTATCACTACGTGTTTTGTACTGAGCTGGATCTCATTTGAACCATCACTCGAGGGGTTTGACCCTGGGCCGGTAATTGATTTTTTTGACGTTTGGGTCCAGGCTTCGGCTTTACAGTGCCAGGCTTCAAGGGAGGTGTATGGGAGTAGGATTCCATGACGAGAATTGGCTCTGTCATCTTGCAAATATACTTGCAGGATTTAAAGATTGCGAATTGTACTCTGCGGAGGTAATCCAATGATGTTGAAGAACGAGGTGGTAGAAACATAACGAACGTGAGACGATGAGCTATTACAGGCAGTGAAGAAGATGATTTCGTACGGGGCACAGATGAACATGATGTGACTATATATTGTAGTTTGAATATATATATACGTATATAAGCACAAACGAAGTTCTCATACCCTTACAAATACCGAGTTCGTCTCCTCCCCGAGCAATCTCCACAAACAAATAGTTTATATTGCCGGGTGTGAAGGCGTTTGAGATTTTAGATGATCTTATAGCTTGCATCTACAGCCCTCGATTCGTATACGCATAAAAATACTCATAGACTATCTGTAGGTGGTACAGTATCCCACCTACCTACACTCTCCGGCTTTAGTTTCAGCTTGGGTAGCTATTTGGCTCTTGCCATGAGGGAACTACCGGACGAGTTTGGTCGCCAGTTATACATCATGTCAGTAACACAGTGAGCTGAAACATTGCAGGTTGAACTTCATGTTCAATTTCAAGGAATGGTTGCATTGCAAACGCTCTACCAAACTGGTCCGCACACAACCCAAGAAATGCCCACGAATCCCGAACCCCAATGTATCCTCATGATTCCAAATGCACCACTAAAGAAAGGCTTAAGGAGTATCATTCACTACTCCCTCTGTAGTCTCAGCGACCTTCAAAGAACTCAAATGAGTTTCTGTGACTATATTTGCCACATCTTTCGTGTCATAAAATACCGTGTTTGATGTGGTAGGCCGAGCTGTTGCGCAGAAATCTGGAAGCAGCCACCAAATTGCAGATGGAAGTTTTGCAGATATCAAGCTTGTAGCACCTGATAATGTCAGTGGGCGGAAAGGACAATGCTTGTCGGTTGTATCCGGTTGTCATGATGTGTTGTATATTTCGTATATTGCGTTCACTTGGCCCGATGGAGGTCAGCAGACCTGGACCGGAGACATTGGATATTAATGCGGCGGAAATTGGTATGGATCGCAAACAATTATGGATCCGCCAACCAACTATATGCCAAGCTGAATCTTCTTCCCGCTTCAACTGGTATATATCTTCTAGGCCCGCTCCATGCGTTAACACGCCAGGCGCCCCAAAGTAAAAGATTAATTGACTGTGATATTTTAATATTTGACCAAGGCTGGTATGCTTCCTGTGTATTTTTGAGAGGGTATCGCCCGCTCGTGAATCCTCTGACACTCGAACCAACAGGAAATTGCTCTCATCGAACGGATCTATACTTTCACCTCCCAGACTTAGTAGGTAATCTACTCCAGAATATGCGGTCATCAAGACTTCATTGCCACAAGTACTGGAGAAGAGTTTTAATTAATAGGGTTGCTACTTCCGATAGTTTTGACAGATAAAACGGCTTCAACTAGGAGACGCAGCGTTACGAGATCCTCATTTTCGATCGCATACAACGAAGGCGCCCGGAGCGTATGTTTGTCAGAATGCGCTGCTTCTTTCAAAAGTAAACGTACGATATGATGCTAGTTCCATAATGAGGCTGTTTGAATCAATCCAGTGTTGTACTCGTACTCTTTGTGTGTTCTCAAAGAGACACCATGATTGACAAGAACACGAATGACATCCTTATGAACCCTTGTAACGGAAAAGTCTACTGCATCGAGGTTGTTGTAACGATCACGTATATCCTTAGCTCATACATCTCGATTCGCGCCATTCCTGGGTAACAGCTGAACAACTTTCGAGCGGTCCTTAAAAGCTTCACAATGAATTGGCGACCAATCTGGCAGGTGTCCCAAGTATCTGACACAGTAGAGTTAATATCCACACCTCTCTCAATAATTTCTTGTGCCAATTCTTCTCTTCCCCAGTCAATACTCTGAAAAAGTATCTCCTCGGATTGTTGATCGTAGACCCAAAGGTCGTGATTTTAGAAACGAGGAATGAAACGAAAGCCATGCTCCAATTTGCAGCTGCTGCGCAAAAAACATTATCCATCTCCTTCTCTGGAAATGGTAACACAGCATTGAGATGTTGTTGGAAGAAGAGCTTCAAAGCTTCAAGATGGCCATTTAATACGGCAATTCGTAAAGGACTTCCGAAAGTACAAGCAAACTTATATTCCTTTGATTTTAAAGATTATACTTAAATTTATCTTTATCTGTTTTATTTTTTGATATACTAATTCGTACATCAAAGTCGAAATATACACTGATGGTAGTAGCAGTGGATTAAAGTGCATTTCAATTAATGACAAACAGCAACTATTTCATTGGATTCTTCTTAATTCCAGGTTCTGTTTCCTTTGTGCTTGGCTGATTAACCTCAATATCAAAACTCGTATGGATTGATATTTGATAAGGTTATTGAAGTTTATATATGATTAGCCGGTAATCCATGACGTTTAACCTAACCTCCCCCAGTTACTACCCGTGGATTCAGAATGTGAGAAGAATAACGCTATGGATCATTTGAAGGACAGTGGGTCTGCGATCGAAAATCCTCCCATCTGACTCGGTCCTTGAAGAATATCCCTAAGCGTATATATATATATATTATGTCAAAAACCAGGATGAAATTTGGATCTTCCTTTTCATTCTAGAACCCACTGTAAATATAGTGAAAACCCAAACAAATCTTGTATGCATGACAAGATGTTCCTCTTTTTCTCTGACCTATTTATGTATTACGAGGAATACAAATCTGTTTTAAATGTATGACTGTTGAAATCTTACATGTAACCTCGGAGTACATCCCTGAATGAAGTTCCATTGCATAAAACACAGGGCTCAGTAAGAAGAGCAAGCAGCCAATGAGTAACCCACCCCTCTCTCACATTGAACGTGCCACTGTACGGAGTAACAATAGGTAGGTTCTCCAACCTCCACGACATGTGGAGGTGGCGCAAGCATAATTTATCACTCGTTTGAAACTACTGTACTGTGTACGTATGTACGTATACCAAGCGAGATTTTGGAGGCTGAGACTTACCACATACTAAGCTAAGACTGGGCTTTTAGGATTCTACAACTGTAATACTAAGCGAAATTTTGGCAATATTATGGATTTGTAGCAGGATAGTATGACGATAGCATTTTCAAGGGGTCGGGGGATAGGTGCTACACGTGATTGAGTAGTGTTGCTTGTATTGAAAACGACTTGCTTTCGATCATAGTGATTGAGGAATGATAGTATACTAGGATCACCTTGTCGATGGTACGGATCGGCAAGACCTAAAGGAGCGCTTAGACAGGGGAGAATCACGTGTTCGGTAGCTTACAGGCCAACGGAGATCACGGTATAGACCCTGAAGGCTCTGCAGTCTTAGTGATTCAAGGCCCGAAGATATTCTGTAGTAGTACTAAGAAAAAGCCAAAAAGGTTCCAAGACCTCATATGAAGAATATCGAAATATCACAAGTTGCCCGACTGGGTAAGCGCCTTGGCTCTCCACCGCCATTTCCGAGGCTCCCCAAGGCTTTGTGTTCTTTATTGTATTCTAATACGAGGTGGGAGATGCAACTTGTTATTCTGGGTGGATTTGATATGCTTTGGAGTTAGAGTTATGTTTTCATTTATTTGTACGTCTTTTACGAGATGGGCCTTTTGTATGATGGGGGGTCTTTGGGGCTACTTGTTGTTGCGGTGTATATCTTACGAGACAGACTTTAGAAGATGCTGAATGGGTTTTGAATCCGGCCCCTCAGTGCCGAAAATAATAAGAGGGGTTGTCTCTCCTTTTTATTATTTGATAAATACAAATAACATTCATTTGTGATTAGAAGCGAGGAAAGCTAAAGTCTGATCAAGTTAGACCCATATCCAGCGTGTCAGTTTCCACGGTGTACGGAGGATGAGTGAAAAGCCCCCCTCCATACCAAAAAAAACTCTAAGCCCGGCCTACTCCACTTTTCTCCCCTTTTCTAAACCTAGATAGGCAAGAGCCTTATTCTTTCTGGCCGCACCAGTACTCCGTAGGTCTGGGTAGACATTGTATGATTGTATCTCGCTCAGATATCGACGGGGGTGTGAGATTTTTCTTTCATCCTACTCGTGCTGCCTGAAAGCATGTTACGCTCTACCCAAATATGGGCGGGCCACTATTCCCCTGGTGTGTGCTTAGGAGTGGAGTGTGGAATACTTTCTAGCCGCACAGTTACCTACCTCTACTATATTATCTTTCTCTTTCTATCTTACATTCTTTCTTCTAATTTACCTCCTCGAGGGCCTTCTTTTTTTTTTCTCTTACAAAAATAATCCAGCCATCCAAAATGGCAGTCCAGCTCTCCAAATCACGGTATTCCCTCCGAGGTCAAAGTACGCGCATTTTCAAAATCCTCTCTATCGGTATTTTCTTCTACCTCTGCATATATCTCCTCTTACCTCGAATTCGATCCGCCCCCCTCACCATCACCGAAGAAGACATCTTCTTCGAACAGCGCACCTCACAACTATCCAATAATTTCCTTCCCGCCTCCAGCGCCGAACAACTATGTGCCTCGCACTCCCTCACCCCTTATGCCTCCCGCTCGCAAAAACGTAAAATATACGACCTCTTCATGGTAAATTCCGAGGTCGACTGGCTGGAAATCCGTCTCCATGAAATGAACGCCGAAGTAGATTATTTCGTGATCCTCGAAGCTCCAACCACTTTTACCGGTCTCGCAAAGAACATGACGTTCCAAGAAAACCGGGCTCGATTCGCCGCTTTCGAGGATAAAATTATCTATCACGTTTTGAAGGATGCACCTTTACCCATCTCCGACAATTTGTTGCCCGGCTCTCCAAAATACGAGGAAAATGCATGGATCCAAGAGAAATTTCAACGGGACGCCATGTTCACGCAAGTTTTCCCCACGCTGGTGGACGAGAAGAAACCTAATGAGGGAGATGTAATACTCGTATCTGATATCGACGAGGTAGTTCGTCCGGCTTCTTTACAAGTCCTTCGAAATTGCAACTTCCCCATTATCCTCACGCTACGCTCGCAATTTTACTACTATTCCTTTCAATTTCGCCATCGTGGAGAACAGTGGCAACATCCTCAAGCTACCTTTTACCAAGGATTAGAGGATACTATCAAACCACATAGTTTGCGAAGTCGCCATGGGGGACATGTGAGAGTGGATGAGAGGAATAGTAAAAATGTGGGTGATTTGTGGAATGCGGCTTGGCATTGTAGTAGTTGTTTCAGTACTATTAAGGAGATGAGGAGGAAGATGGAGAGTTTCAGTCATACGAATTTGAATAGGAAGGAGTTTAGGATGACGGAGAGGATTGTGGATAGAGTGGGTAGGGGAAAGGATCTGTGGGATAGATTTGGTCAGGTATGTGCAAAAGATTCCTTTTTTCGAGTTTTTGAAATGTGGAATTGCTTCCTTAGGGGATAATTGGCATGATAGTCGAGGACTAGATTCACTCAAGCGAGTTCGGAAGGCTTCAAGTGAAACTCCTCGGATTCTCTCCCAAGCACCTATTCACTCCCGAACATTCTCAATCTAACAGCCCTCCTCAACAGTGGTACAAAAGAATCGACAACAACAACGACATACCCACATACATCAAAGACCACCGATCCAAGTTCAAGTACATGGTTGATCGAGACGGCGAAGGCGCCGGATTCGTCGATTATGAAGAGGTGCTTGAACAAGAAAAAAAGGGTCTTGATTTAGTTTGAGATTTTTGTGACTTTGTATATGATAGATATATATATATATGGGTGTTTGGATCTGCATTTGCGTTGGGATTTGGTGTTGCATGGATTGATTGCATTTACCGGATTCGGGAATTTGAGGGCTGGGCATATGATTGCATGTATTTATGGATCTGACAAAAGGGAAATGGGAAGAGGAGGAAAGTGTACAGGGTAATATACTCTACTCTGTAGAGTCTACAGAGAGGGAAATCTGTAAGTATACATATCCATGGCATTCCTCATGACGTTCTGGAAAGCAAGAAAGAGTGGATATATAATAGAACGAAGCTACTCCAACTAGGAGTTATTGTACTTTATGCACGATTATGATATCGCAAATACAGAAATTTAAGCTGTATACCAAAAGCAGACTTCCAAATCTCCAAAATGATGTAAATGAGCACCCACTTGGGGACCACGCGTTTGCTTTGAATATTGAAATAGTCTCGCTTGATAATGAGGGGTATCAGATATTATTTAATTATACACCATCAGCCATATACAATTCCATCAACAATCCACCGAACGACAACTCTCATTCTGGATTATATGTCTCCTGTAAGCAAGTTTTGGGACAAGCAGATATGAGATTAACCATACTCCACTCCGTCTCTCATATCAACTCATAAAATCATAGAATTCATCCCATCATATCCTCCACCCAATCACCATATCCAAACACGTTCCATCATCCCCTATTATTCCGAGCCTCCATCTCCGCAGCTATTGGTGGTCCGGGAACAATAGGCGGTTCGCGAATGAGTGATTTCTTTTGTTGTCCTAGCACCACTATTCGCCCACGATAATTAGCATATATTCATAACATCTCCCCCCTCTTCTTCCCTCCGCCACTCAGGCCTCTCCCATCACAAAAGCCCAAAGCAACAGCGCGACGAAAAAAAAAAGAAAAGCAATACTAACACCTATCCCAAAGCACCCAACTCGTAACCAACAAAATCGGCAACGCAACAATCGTCATGGTAACCCTCCGAGCCACACTCTGATAATTCGCCGGTAAAGGTCTCTCCCCCTTTTCTCCCAAAGGACGCGCGCCAGCAGGAGTGGTTAGACCCGAGGTTATGGATTGGTTGAGGGATTTGAAGGGTACCGATTGGAGGGGTGTTCGTTTGGGGGGTGGTTTTGGGGGTGGTGGCGATGGTGATGAAGGAGAGGATCGAGAAGGTTTGTTGGTGGATGAGGATGCGAAGCGCATGGTTTGCATTTGTGTGACTTGAGCGATGATTGGAGATGAGGAGATAGTGGTAGTTGAAGAGGTTATCGTAGTTTGCCTAGTTGATGCAGTAGGAGAGAATCTCGTTCCTCTGGCTGGTTTTCCCGCCATGTTTATATCTGATGAGCTTATGTCCGCGCCCAATTGCGACTCTGCCTCTGTCTGCACTTTTAATCTCAATCTCAATCTCAATCTCCGCAGGTATTGATTGTACTAGGATACTGATGCGCGTTTCGCCGTTATAGCAAGAATATTCAACTCCCCAGCCGCAGACGCATATACAATCGTAGACACAATCGCAGATGAAATCAAAGGTCTAGTCCCACTCGCAATCTTTCTCACAATTATAACCTTCCTCGCGATTTCCCTGTAGTACTTGATAATCGTGTGCCGCAATCGTAATCGCAATCGTAAGTCGTGGTGATGTATCCCACGTCTTCAATCTCCAATCTCCAATCTTCACTTATCGAGCCTTCGAACAATAATTTTCCTAGAACAACCTCTTTCTCTTTCAGTACGCGACGCACAATGGTTTCGTGGAAATGAATGATATCGATGGCGACCGAGACGGGGTTTTGTGTTCGAGATGCTTGATAGGCCCCATTACCCAATACAACTAAGTCGCTAATAAATATATTTTTAGAACTTAGAACTTCCTCTGGATACTCCTCCTTAATTCCTCTACTCAGTACGGTACTCACCTTTTAAACCAGTCCGCCCATTAATTATAATCAAAACACTAGGATTGGAATCATATATATATGTATATATATATATATATAACTATCTAGTAGTAATTCTTTTACTCCGTGTCTTGTTTTCGCCCGAGTATAAACTCATGCCTTAGCAATATTACTTTCCTTTCGTATTTCCCAAACCCAGCCTCGTATACCAAAAAACACACTTCACAACCACACTTCACAACCTATTAGCATGAGCATGAGCATGAAAGCATTAATATAAGGTATGCGTATACAACCTTGAGCATTTGATTTACCCATCTATAATCTATGGGTTGTATCATCACAGCTATCTATCTATACAATTCTTTCCTCTCCCTAACCCTCTTCTCAACCCCCAGTCTATTATATTAATACAATCCAGTGAAGGAAGTTATGAAAACAAACACCGGATATCCCAAGTCATTTACTTCATAAACCATCATTAACAAACGAACCTCATTGCTTTTCTTTTCTTTTCTTTTCTTTTCTTTTCTTTTCTTTTCTTTTCTCCATTATCTTTCTCTCTCTCTCTCTCTCTCTCTCTCTCTAAACCATATCTTTTTCACTCAATTCCTTATTATGCTGAAAATTCATCGCTTCCTGCGCGTCCGCCATCTCCCTTCTCACGGGACTATTTGCCCTCGAGTTTGCCCTCGAGTTTGCTCTCGAGTTTGTCCTACTATTTGGATTGCTCTTCTCATATGTACTATGAGGTCTACTACCCGTGTTTTGTCTCACTCTCAAATCCTGTTGAGAACGAGCAAAACTTCTTGCCCTCGCTCCGGTTGGCATTCGCGAAAGATGGGTTGGCGCTCCAGATTCCGAGCCAACATGATGTTCTATTTCGTTGTGTGCAGCTTTGGCGTCGGATAATTGTTGTGCGAAAGGTGAACGTTTGCGAAGAACAGGTCCTTTCCAGTAGATGACGTAAACGGCAATTACGAGGACGAACGAGATACAGGCGAGAATTGTAGAGGCGTATGCAAGGGAGCGAGATGGGTCAGATGACATATCTAAAGATACCTGTTAGCATTTTCAGGTTCTTTTACGATAATTGACGAGAATTAACATCAGGAAAATGAATACATACTTTGAAAGAAGGGAGTGGCAGGAATGGTCAAAACACCGGCTAAGAAATCTCTGGACCATCCATTTCCACCCGTTGCAGAAGCTGAATATGGTCCATAGGCACAAATCATATAATCTATCGTCGCCATGTAGATGCTATAATTGGCGATACCGACTACAGCTGCGAACACGCATGAACCGATCCAATGAATTGGTGGACCAGTAGATGTCCAGGCAAACCCAAAGAGACCAATTGGTAAGCACGGTGCCGTATAAAGCAAGAACCAAAGTCTAGATTCAAACTGGGCGTGTTCATACTCGGGTTTATTCGCACGTTGCTTAATGTTGCGTTTGATGGCAGGAATGAATGCGAACCAAGCGATGAAGTATCCGACCAGAATAGGGATAAAGGAAAGACCAAGTTCAACAGTTCCAAACCCCCATTGCTTGTAGACAAGGGCAAAGGATTGAATGAACATGAAGATGAGTGCATCAGAGAAACCAGATAACAAACTCAATGTCAAGACAATTGGTTCTGTCAAGAACATCTTGAAAGGTCTGACAAAGGTAACCAAGGTTTCCTTCATGGAAAATCGTTCCTTGAATGGCGTAAGTTCGTTTGGACCGTAAATGTTTGGATTTTCACCACTCTTTCGCATCTTCTTCGCGATCTTGTCCATCATGATAGTAGATCTTGTCTCGGGTACAAGAACCAAATGCAGCAGTTGTACGGCCCCACCAAAGATAAGTTGAATCCAGATATTCCACCTCCAAGCCAAATTAGCTTCGACGAAACCACCAACAACAGGACCTAAGACACTTCCACCAACAGACGAAAACACTACAAATGCAACAGCATATTGTTGATCATCTGCTTCCCACATGTCGGCAATCATACCCAAGGTGACGGAACCACCAGCTGATGAAAGACCACCCAGCGCACGACCAACCATAATAGTGGCAAAATTGGGAGCAATCCCAACTGGGATCTGCCAAATGTTGACCAAGAATAAAGAAGCTTGAAGAACAGGTTTGCGTCCTAACTCTTCCGACCATGGCGCCCATAATTCACAACCGAAGGCATAAAGAATTAAGAAAACCACGGCACCAGCTCTGGCACCTTGTGCGCTGACACCAAATTCATCGACAATCCCCCCGATGGCATTGGAGTATAAACTAGTATTAAAATTCATGGAAACCTGAACCAAGAAAATAACCGATAGGATCATCCATTTTTTGAACGTTGGGAAAGAATATCCCAATTGATCCCAGCAATCTTCTTCGGTGATTTCGATTTTGTCGGATGCTTTGACGGCTGTTACCACATTTTCATCGCTACCGGATGGAAAATGAGCTACACGATTTGCACGGGGAGGATGGCCTTGGGCGGGATTCTCATCATGAGAGCCCTGATTGAACATTCCACCTTGTTTGGAAGTTTGTGAAGACGTTTCGGTGTCGTTGATAGGATTTCCATCACTGGAGGTTGGCGTGTTGATACCCGCCATGTTGATTGTGTATTCGTCGATTGATAACTATTCGATCAATTGTTAATCTCACAACGCCGAACTTTGCAAAATCAAAGATTAGAATGGAAGAAGAAGTGCAAAGGGAATGGGAGAAAAACATTTAAAAGGTAAGTGTTGAAAAATCGTGTAGTTCTTGTTTGGAAAATACAATGAATGGTCAGACGGTAGACTTACTGGGTAACGGATGATGTCATACACGTAAAAATTATTCCTGAAGAGAGATAGTCGAAGGGATGTACTTATGAGCCGGCTAGAAGCTTGCTAGAAGTTTGACAAATACGTCTGAGCAAGTCTGAAAGTTCCCAATCTTCTATCTTCTATCTTCTCCGCACTCTAAGATAAATCTATAACTCTCTTAAAAAAGACTAGAAATAAATGAAGAAGCAACACCAAAGCAATACAAAAGCAATACAAAAGCCGTACTTGTGAGTAAAGTCGAAGAGAATAGAATGAATAATATACTACGATACATGGAAGAAATAACAAGGGGAAGATGGTATGAACAATTGCCGTACTCGCCTTCCTATTCCCCGCTCAATGAGACTAGTGAGAACTCCAGCGGGGAAGGAATGACCCCATCAAGCTTGTTTTGGGGGAGTAAGAAGTAAGAACCAATGAGGTTGTGGAAACTCTTGGTTGGTCGGTCAATCTTGGTCAGCCAATCTTGATGAGATAGGTGAAGAGTTGAATGAAGAGTTGAATGAAGACTTACAACTAACTTACCTGGTCTACGGAGTAAGTAAACTTTCCACGGGTAGTTTTGAGTTTGAGTGAGTGTATCAGGAGGTGGGTCGTCTGTCTACTGTATCTAGTTTATCTACTCTACTTGTATGTATATAGATAGATATATGGAGTACATGGAAGCATTAGCTATAGTTAGATCAAATCGATTATGAATTTACTACTACTATACATACATGAAAACATGAATAATATGAATACCTATGCGAGTAGAAAATAGACTACTACACATACATATTCACATCAACCAGTTAACATTCTGAACCGTACAAGGTAAGGTATACTCGGTACAAAGAAGTGAATTGCTCGAGTACCAACAACATGGAACCATACACCCTCCATTCACAAGTGAACAAGTTAAGAACACAACCCAATTATCCGACGAAATCATCTCATTGACACGCATGCGGAATGACGGCAGTGGCTACTTACTCGTGCGTGCGTGTGGATCGATCTTGTTTTACGTGAGATAACTTTAGATAACCTTAGATGTGAAGTGGGTGACTCTGTACTCGATTCCACTTTCACTCAATGCTTGCTTTGCCCACTGCTAGGTACTGCCGTGGAAACTCCCGGGGTCCATTAACGTTGTTTTCACTCGTGCGGATGGAATAGATGGGGATGGTGAGTATGTAAATATATATATATGTATGTCTGTATGTCTGTATGTCTGTATGTCTGTATGTATGTATGTATGTATGTATGTATGTATGTATGTATATATAGCAGCTTCCTATTAATAAAGCGTGCTATACTTTCTGACTGTCTGGGCTAAGAATGAAGTATTTATTTATAGGGCAGTAGAAGGAGCGGTGTTCAAATCATATATGCCCAAGATGGTTTATCTACCAGCGATCCTTTCAAGCAAACCATACCGGTACCTACCTATCCTTACTCTCATGAATGGATCATCCACCTCCTTACCTCTCCACCTCTTTCTGGTAGTGGTGAGTTTAAATCTGTGTTACTATCATCTGGTGCGATAACATCATACGAGTTGTTAGCTTCGAGAATGATTGAAGTCATCAGGCTTGCTTGATATTAAATCCATCAGCCTCATGTTCGGGAGCAAAGATGCCAATGATGAAGAAGCTTTTCGGGGCCTACTGGACGGGCAGAATCCCTGTTTTATGCACAGCCTGGCGATTAGATTTTCATCATCGTGCAGATAAATATACAAAGTACTAAAAAAAAAACAGGATCAAGGCGTGGAATTCCAATGTGGCAAAATAGTGGAGAGCGGAGGCGGGGGATTATAATCGGGCGGGGAACATACCTAGTCGGACTGTAGAATGAATGAATGGATCGGTTTCTTTGGATCGTCATAGACTAAAATGTATACTTGACCGAGTGTTGACCGAGTTTTTCGCCGTGATGCTCAGGATAGAGTGGTTAGATGACCATTCATCGATATACGGAGTTGAAAAGTTAATAAATAACTGAAAACTTTCGACCCGAGCTATTATTACCTACCTGGTAAGAAGTAGAAGGCTGGATTAGGTAATATATCCACTTGCAGAAATCCATTGTTAGAGTTTCGGCCGAACAAAATACTAGGTAGTAGACATATTAGTCCTGGTCCAGGACTCCTGAAATAGAAAACGCGGATCTATTAGACTTTTGTGTTCTGTGTTTTGGTGTTCACTCGGAAGTTTGATTCCTTTCCACGCGTCTAGCTGCTAGCACTCCCGTCAAAGAATCGCCATGGTTAAATCGTGGGTACGGTATGACTGACTGACATGTGTCTGCGGCTAATAATATCATTACCGACAACCATCAACAAAAAGAGATCCAACCCGGCGTTTATCATGCGATGAATTCTTTTGGCGCGCAAACCATCCATAGAAATCATCGACATTGTGTACTCTGTAAAATCCAAGTACCGCTATTAACATGGAAAGGGGAGACGTTGACTTCCTTTTCCAGGAAATGCAAGCGGATAAACATCGGATATACGAATCCGCCCTTCTCCTGCCTTGATTTTGATTTTCAAGCACCAAGAATTGGAGATCTGGTTCCTGGATTCATGATTTGGATCTGGGTCCAGATCTGATCATGATGGGCGTCCAAGTTTCATTTTCATGTTGGACAATGCAATAATCTCATCGGGAAATATTTCAACTGTAACTTGACAAAAAACCAAATTATCTGACAAATGGAGTTTCCATCCTTTCGTTAAGGGGTTGGGGATAGGTAGGTACTTCTCTCCTATTTATACTCACATCCCACGCAAGCCAATCACCCACCACTCTTCAAAACGATGATGCAAATCTAAAATCGAAATCGGATGGCGGAAATCAAGGATTTGGTCGATGTGATGCAGAGTTCATTCCTGCTCAGCCACCGCTAAGGTCCATCCATATCTTCAGATGTTTGAGCCTCTTTTCCTTAGACACGGAGAATATAATGGGTTTTGTTGCTTGTCTGTAGATTTATTTCCTTGATTTTTGATATGATGAAGAGTCACATTTGAGATAGATACAGTTTTGTGGTTTGGAAATTTCTTGTTTTTTTGGAGGTCATGGTTCTATGAGCTGTGTTTGAGGAATGGAAGTGTGTTTTGTTGCATATCTATAGATTTATTTCCTTGCTTTTTGAAGTTCAAGTGTCTAAGTTTCATGAATTCTATGAACAGATAATTTGTTGCTTGTCTGAGTTGAAGTTCCTTGTTTTAGAATCATATTGAAGGAATGGAGGAGGCTTTTGTTGCTCATCTCTATATTTTCTTCCTTGTTTTAGACAAAAGTATACTTTAGTATCTTGATAAAAAGGTACTTTTGTTGCTTGTCTGTTCTGAGACTCCCTTGCTTTGAGAAGGGTATGGAGGATTGGTGGTGGCTGATGATGATGATGATCGACTATCATCATCGACGTTTGTTGATGATGGCAAATGAGGAGCTCCAAGTACCGGATACCAATCATATGCAACGAAAACAGGTTTGATATTGATAAGATGAGCAACAGAAATGGATAAACTTGATGATCTGCAGTTCAAATGTTCAATATATTTCCAGAACTCTTTCTTTGGCTTTTTATGTGGCTCATTTTCAGATCCATCCTTCATTCTGCAACCCGGATATTTTGCTCCATTTTTTCTTTTGAAACCTTCATAGTTAGAGGTTATCTTTATCAGGATCTTGATGTTTTGTTGCATATCTGATGATACTTCCTTGGTTTTTGGGCTGGGAATGATGATGCTTATGATGCTTATGAAGTTATGATGCTAAATAGAGTATATATTGAAGCAGGTTTGAGAATGAGATGAGCAACAAATCATCAGCGTCGAACTTAAGAGGATGGAATTGGTGACCAGTATGGGCAAAAAGGACTTTTCCACGCTTTTCAATTTGCAATGTTGGATAATTGCATCTGAGATTCTTTTCCTCATTTGTGGTATGTTTCGCTGCTCAACAAGAACTTCATCATAGTGTTATATTTGCCACTGTATATACATTCGTTTGCATATCTGATCATATTACCCTGGCTTTTGGCTGCAGGATGATATACACAATGATGATAGAGATTGTTTTGTTGCATGTCTGAGATGGGAGTTCCTTGTTTTTTGAGTGGAAAATGATGATGTTGGTGATGATGATGCGATGATAGACTTCTCGCATCTTGGTGGAAACAGGTTTGGCCATAATGAGACATGCAACAAATGGTTCATAGGGCTGAAGATTGAAGGTAGCTTGGATTTGTATGCACGTTACGCTTTACGAAATCTTCGTATGGTGGGTTTGCTTTGATGGCGCTGGTGAGAAGATGTCATAATCGGACTTGAAGATTCAGGACTTCTTTTCTTAAAAAGATATTATTTGGAATATCATTTGTGAGATTAATTCCGAAGTTGTTGTATTAATTCTCGGACGAAATTATTTGGCGCGGGGTCAATCGTGAAGGTTGAGAGTGATGAGATAAAGTAAATATATTATTACAGGAATTATATACTTGTTAAGAGTGACGTCACTTTTAGTATAATAAAAAACTTATTTATTTATAAGAGAACTAATTAAACTCTTTTAAAAAGAAGATTAATAATAAATTAAGATTCGAAATTTCAAATTTATTACTAAATACGAAATTCATTTTGTGATTATTAATATATATTTCATTTTTAATCCACTCGTTATATAATGAGTTGTTTTCATTTGTGTTTTAAAATATAGATTATTAGATTAGATTAGATAGATTATATTGATATCCGCCCTCGATTATATTGAATGATTATTATTGTAGATATAAAGAAGGTTGTCTTATTATCGGAGCTAAGATTCATCCACAATCGTACTTGCGATATTGAGCCTCCCATTTCCAGTGGCAAACCCTCTGGAGACCCCACCACCCCACTAGTGCCACAGCGCCACCACCTTTCCGCCCTCACCTTGTTCGCAAAAGAGGGAAGGAAAAAGGCAAAAATGACTAACACCCTGAAATCCCAGCTTCAAGCTGAGTATGGAAGGACAGAAAGTTCTTAAGAGAACCTTCTAATAGGAATCGAACCAATATCTCCGGAATCAAAATCCGACGTGCTAACCATTACACCATAGAAGGATTGTGAGGGATCATATTTGTTATCACCACCATTTCAATTTACATATATGTTTTAACAAAATATTCAGTGTAGCGAGCCTCGGGGGTTTGAGGCTTGCCCCCCCATATTTTTAAAAAATCTCATAGCTACTGCGAATGAGAAAGAATTACTTTCAAGTATTCGATAACGACGCTCCGCTGGCCCTTTGGGGGCCACTGCCATGGAGGCAGACTATTGTTCTGTAATTGTATCAACGATGGACGAACTTACAAGTATATGATTTTTTTTGGAAAGAATAAAGATTTGATGAAAGAATTAAAAAAAATTGAAAGACGCATAGAGGAACCTAAATCATGATTTAATCAAGTAGAATGGGGGCTTTTTGATATAACGGGGAAGATTGTATTTTCTATCTTTTCATGTCAGAACTTGATATAATACCATAGAAGATCTCCGTTTCGTTTTCGGTGAGAAAGAAAAATCTTATTCATTGATCTCCTTTAGGAGTAAAAATTAATTCTCTATGTATGTATGTAACTCATTAATATTCTCCACAAAAATATTATTGTAAAAACTCATTTATAAGAACACCGATTGAACCTTTTTGAAAAAAAAATTGATAATCAATCGATATGTATAGGAATAATAACTAAAGCCTTTCAAATATTTTAGATGAGGTTTTACCGTCGTATAATCTATATTAGCCATAGGAATATCATACGCACCATACGATAGATACATCAATAGTGTACACAAGATACTTCTATAAAAGTATCCCAACAAATGCCTATAGCCTTAGCTATAATTAGTTGTAATTGTAATAGATCAAATGAATGGACTTACTACTGACTGGCTAAAGATACCTTGACTATAGAATAAGGTGTTTGGTCTCAATGGATGTTGATCAAGATGAGACCTAAAAATCTTGAAGACCTCTTCCTAGATGAAAGCCATCTGTTAGACTTTGACGAACAAATAATCTCAAAATGAAAGACGAATCATTAAAAAAAACCACAAGATCGGAGAGGGACAAGTGTGTGTAATTGAAGGGAACGGACAAAGATTGTCTTTTAAATGATATTTCTTGCTCGTTTAGATACATTGCCACCAGCATCAAATGCATCCCGTTTCCGAGACACAGGACCAGGACTCTCACCACCGACATTTTAAACTGACTTGCCACACCCAACAATTACCCGAAGGATGCAAGCATCTTTCTGAAGTCTGTATGCAGCGCCGTCATATTCAGGGAGCAGAGCAGCTGTGCGAGCAACACTACCTAATTTCATGAAATGATCCACCAATATCGATGACATTTCAGCGCATGGATGAAATTTGTTAGCCCATGTAATCAGCTTGGCAATGTCAGATATGAGCCACCGATTTCTTTCCACCCAAAGCTCAGCGTTATCAGAATCGAACGGATCGTAGAAGAATAGGGCAGAACACAAGGGCATAGTAGCATCAAATGCTTCAGCATTCGACGTACGAACAGTCACCTAGGACGGATAACTTGGTCATTAAACGCCTGTGTTCGTGAACATTTGAATTGATCTTTCGTGCACCTGCTAACCACTTTTCCAGCTTCGACTCAAGCATTTGATGTTTGAGTATCTGGGCTATATTCCGTGATTGAAAATTAACAGAGGATTCCTCATCAGGGTCCGACTACTCGTCGTATTCTTCCAAGTCAACACCATTGTCAGACGACTCATCATCGCTGGAAGAGGAAATACCTGGCCTTCGAGGTGGGGATTCCGGGTTGGCTGGGGTTCGAGGCAGTATCTCCACAGATCTTACTTCATTCCTAAGGCGTGATAACACTCGGTCTGAATGAGCAAGTTGCTGTGGGGGAACCTGCATGACAGGTGATGCCCGTGTCAAATGATTAGTATGTGAGGGCGTTGGGTCAACTGATCGATTGTGATAGACGAATCTATCCCACTCTACTAACATGGCGCCTTGCTGAATGTACATTTCCAATGTGTTTGGCAGGTGAATGGCGGGGCTAGAGTTGCGTAAAAGTTTGCAAAGTCCTTTCAAGCATTTTCGTACCTGACCACTCGGCCTGATGTATATGCTAAAGACAGACATGTCGGATAAAGATTTAAAACTGCGAATCAGTTCGTTCGACATGTTGCCGCTAGGTCTAATCCTTGTAGAAGTTCGCTTCATCATAATAGCGAACCCCTTTGTAGTTAAATTGAAGGGTATGATGATAACATGTCCTGATTCGTCGCTTATACCTGCTGCATCAAGGACGGATGCGTGGAGAGGCGGTGAGGCGTAAATATCCGGCTCTGGAAGAATTGGAGACAGATTTGTGAAGTCGCCCTCCGGAGGAACAACTAACATCAGCTCCATTTGTTTATTCTTCCCTGCAAGTTTAATGGAGACAGTGAGAGAAAAATCAATGCGGACATAACCCTCCGTGTCATAGCTCGCTGTCATAAAAAAATTCGGGATTCTGCTTGTTGTTAGGAAAGCAAGCACCTAGCGTTGAAGAGATGCCCGATGAATTGACCCATTTCGCAAACACTTTATTGTAAAGGAGTGACCAAATCTTGGTTCCGAAATCTCAGTCACGAACGATTTTACGCACTAAGTTAGCATTAAACGGAGAAGAATAGGCACCCTTACATTGTCTGCGAGATTACAGGTACAAAATAGAAAAGAACTTAACCACAAGACACCAAAAGTCTGGGTTGTTCGACAGAATGAAGAGAAGAACTTAACCACAAGACACCAAGTGTCTGGGTTGTTCGTCAGAATGAGCAGAACTCTACCACAGTCACGTATCGCGTCGGCGGTTATTCAAGACGATGGAGGGAGTAGATGACTTTTTATGTGACTTAGCCATCTATGAAATTAGTTATGATGGATGGTGTATGGCGGATCAAGAGTGTGAGGCGAGGTGGTAATACAAGACTTCACATGCACTTTTGTAATAAAAGATGAGCGATGGAAAATTATGGCTATGAAAAGACTGCCTTCACATCATTGTGATGGAGGATGGAGGATGGAGGATGGAGGATGGAGGATGATTGATGATTGATGATTGATGATTGATGGAGATGAAAGCAAAGAGAACGGAGGACTGTGTAGCTTATATAGTACGTGAAGCCCAATATGGGCTGCCACCCATTCTTCCCTATTAAGAGAAGTGACATGGAAACTCCAAGGCTCCCCTGATATCTTTACTCAATTCAAATGCACAATTGGAAGAACCCGCATGTCATTTAATTGTAGGTGGCGATATGAGCGCTTTCGAAATAAAGCCAAAGTGGAATTACCCACAATTTAACTTACGACAACTCAAGCCAGCGGGAGGATCTCACCAGCCAACTCGGCCATCCGGATATTTAAGCCTAACTAGGCGACACATCAGCAGAATCGGTCTCAGTTGGCAGGGGAACTCTTCTAGGCGGGGAACGGGAACAGTGTGCCGAGGATCATTCCCCTCCTCTCGTGCGGCAGCAAGCATAAAACTCCGAACGCTAGGGAACAATTGTCCGTATTGGTCAAAGTGCACAGGTTTCCCTTTTTCACCAACGTTCAATCGGGCCTTCTGGTAACATGAGTATGTGCCGGTACTCCGTACTTTATCACGAAACTGAGAAGAGAATTTATCTGAAGAAGATATTTCCAGAACAGATGAGAGCCTTTGTTGATTGTTTTGATAAGACCATTGTTAGCATTGTATTTGCAATGTGGAGGGGGATTGTCTGCTACAAACATGCTAATTCTTTTTGGTGCTTCGCGTTCAGGAAGTGCTGCATATCACCATGTTGTCTTTGAATTGCCGCCCAGCTGTGTTTGGTTCGATGAACGATGAGCATTCGTTGGGTACCGGTAGTGGAACATCTTTGGTTTAACGTGCTATGTGGCAGGTCTGATGTGATTGTGGTTGAATGAGATATCCCCATGTGATAAGTTGCGTCTCTAACGGAGTACAATCGACCAATCAATATTTGATTGAAAGGCTAAAGAAATGAAACTAACTCAATTGAGTACCATTCAATAACTACGGAGGTTGAAGGGGTAAGTATTGTAAGACACACCAAAAAAATGACCGTGCTTCTT
>NGKH01000010.1:907460-968010 GCA_002162575.1 Sclerotinia glacialis | reverse complement strand
TTTTGTCTATTTTCAGGGGTTCTAGGAAACAAGTGCACAGAATATATAGATAAGATAGCTATTTCTCATTCTAAAGCAACGCTTCAAGAACAAATCATCTGTCTATGCAACAGCAAGTCTGGCACCAGGCCTATTAAAAAAAGAATTCAAGAAAGACTCAGAATGAAAAAAACCTTTGTTTCTATTTTCTTCTCCTTCAAAGAATTTAGGAAACAAAGAAAGATTTAGAATGAAAAATTACTTTATTTTCTTTAAAGAATTCAAGAAATAAGGAAAGATTCAAAATGAAAAACTATACTATACTATTTTCTTCTTTTTCAAAAAGTTCAGGAAATAAGGAAAGACTCAGAATGAAAAACCTCCACTTCTACTTTTCTCCCCCTTTATACTACTAAATGTATTAGGACTCCTAATTAAGGAGTCCTAACACATTTTCCTAAGCAGCGTTTCAAAAACAAACCATTTATCTACGCATCAGCAAGCCTGGTACTAGGCCTACTAAAGAAGAACTCAAGAAAGACTCAGAATGAAAAACCTCCATTCCTACTTTTCTCCTCCCTTGTGCTCCTCTAATACGTATACTTACCCCTCGGTTTCCCCTCCATCTCCTTCTCATCCTTACACCTAGCGCATTTCTCAAGAAAGCCACATTTATTACCCAGCGAGAAAGGTCGGCTAGATGGATCCCGGCAAGGAATTCCGGATTTTTTTGCTGAGTGACATTTTTGGAGGTTGTAGATGAATTCAAATTGGCATACTTGGAAGTAGAAGATGAAATTATCGCACATTGCGCTGGCTGGGCTGGGGAGATGGGCTGGAGATTGGTTAGTTTGGGTTTTTAAAGATGTTAGTTTGGTGGATGGGATGGAAAGGAAAGTCGTGGTGATGGGGGTGGATTTCTCGAAAGTTATAGATTTCTCAATGGCAATGTCGGGCTTGTGTTGCGGAACTTCTTCATTTGATATTTACAAAGAATTTTCGTTTATTTCTTTGATAGTGCAATCAAGACATCGAATTTGAGCAAATAAATTCATTTCCCTCTTTGTTCATTCCAGAAATAGATATTTACACGAGATTTGAATAATGCAGTTGTTTCGTAACTTACCTAAAGTCTAACTGAACGGCTTTGTTTGTTTGGAAGATGATTGAGTGTAGAAAGGGTTCTGACACCTGGACTTGTATTGAGAAGTTGTATTGTTGTTTGGTAAGCAGATGGATGAGGTACAGAGGTGAGGTAAAGTTGAGAGGTGTAGGAAAGTTGAATAATGGAGACGACTTTTGGTATTGGTGGATTCGAATAGAATGTGTGAGACTTTGGCCGTATTCTTGATGAATTTGTAGGAAGTCACTGGAAAAACTTGATTTAAAACAGATTCACAGACTGATCGTGGAAGCTCTTAAATTTCAAACGAACCAGTTGTACAGAGCCGCTTAGAACCGTACCAACCCCATTCACTGTGCTCGCACTGCATCTCTGCAGAGATCAATGTAGTATATAGCTCATTTGTTTTCGATTCACTGGTTCCTCAAATTTCAGCTATCATCCCTTCTCTTCCGGTCCGATCTCATCCCATCGTCCGTCTCATGCCAGTATCCATCTCAAAAATATACCAACAATGCCTCGCTCGCTGCAACGGTAAAGTCAGCCATACCAGTACTCCCAGCCTTTACCTTTTCAAAAGTCTCCTCTCCCTCAATAATACAACTACCATTAGCAACAACCTGACCTCCAAACGACGGATTAGATCCCTGATCAACCCTACTCAACGCACTTCCCGCCGTCAACCTCTTTGCCTTTGTTACTTTTCCCGCCTTTAGCCCTCCAAGTACAAAATTTTCACTCCCTCTTGTACCTGTTCCGTCGTAATAATCACTGTTGATCAACACTGCCTTTACAGGGTCTTTCCTACTGTTATATAGTACGTAAATACCGTAATTAGTAGTACCGGCATCGACCTGCTGGATGTAGGAAGATCCGGCAAAGGCAGATGCTGCGAGCCAGGCTCCATAGTAAGGAGTACCGGCGTCATATTGTCCCCACCAACAATAGTAGCAGGCACCGATGGTCCCATGGTGATAATAGATGGTAGTAATGTTCAAAACGGTGGCTTGAAGAGCATAATCAAGAGTCCAAATAGCTGCGCCGAAAGTTGGAGAGACTGTTGCTGCACCACCGCCAGAGGCTACGAATGGGATTGGTTAGCTTTTCTTGGAATCCTCAAATCCTCTCTCACTTGGTGGCCCAGGTACCCAAAAAAGGGCAGGATAAGAAGAAACTGATGAGATAGAACACCAAAGAAAGTCACCACAAACCTGAATTCGTCTCTCCCAATACATATTCCTTCCCTACAGCGTTCGCAGCCTTGCCATCCGTTCCAATCGGGGCCAGGTTACTAACGATTCCACTATGACTCATCAAACTCTGCACATCTCCCCCTGGATAATTATGATGCGCATAATCCTTCACATAAGTTCTCACCGTGGCATTTCCACTAGCGATAAGTTCCGCAGCTCCCCACGTAGGTGGTGCAGCATTCGAGTTTCCAGCTTGAATGAAATGAGTGGCTTGAAGAGCTTTTCCAACTTGGATGTCCCAGTTGTTTTGAGAGGCGGCGTCGATGGCGGGAGTCCAGGAGGGAAAGGCAATGGGCTGACCATCGCTAACGTAATCTGGGTAGATTAGATTTGATTTTGAGGTGATATTGATAAAAGGATGAGAGGTGAACATACATTCCGGTTCATTACCAAGTTCCATAGCCTTCAAATTTTTCATACTGCCCTTTGCATATTTTGCTGCAGCAATAGTATTTGTGATATTATTAAGGCCACGATTGAGTCCTTTGATATTGATAAGATCAGCTAAGTGTTCCACCTTAGAGTATGAAAGAAAATAGGGAGTATACCCAACACAACAGTTCCAGGATATGTAGAAGCAAGTTCCATGAATTTAGGACCAAATTTTAATGAAGCTGGTGCGTCAACAGATGCATTAACACTGTAAACGACATATGCACTTGTATCTGAATCATAAGTTGCACGATCTCTATGAACTTCGATTAATACCAATAACTTCTCATTTCTTAAGGCTATGTACATACTGTGTAGTACCACCGATTCGAATAGGAGGCCATGTTCCACTCAGATCTTTGAAATTCGCCAAACATTGATTTGTGGCTGTAACATTTTTGAAATATGTGGGATATGCAAAGAATTCGAAACTGATACAATATTAGTATTGATCATTGAATGTAGACTCGAATTGAAAATATCGTGAAGTCAAAATACATACGATAAACCCACAGGAGCGGGAGCAAGTTTTGCTGCACTGATAGGTGCTGTAGAAGGTATTGAATAATTTAGCGTGGCAGCTTGCACAAAAACAGGTAATAATAACCAGGAAAATTCTTTCAATAAAATCATGATGAAAAAGTAGCGATCAATATCTATTGAATACTCAAACTCATTCCTTTGGATTTTCTATTATAATAATGGGATTTAGACATATACTCATGTCACCCCTCCATCCTCACATCGTCATTTCGTGGTGTACCTGCATCCTTACTTTTCATCCCCGTACCGTGGGGCATTGCCGCGAAAATCTCCAAGCTGTCGGCTTCAATTAGCCCGGATCTTTGGGGCCCTCTTTAGACAGGGTATTAAAGAAATTCAAGACAAATCTTTAACCGTGCAAATAAAGTTACCGGTCGATGCCGAATGATGAAGATCATCAAAGATCCAACATCGATCAAAGTGCGGGGTGTTCGGGGGAAGGGGTTCAGATCGCTTATGTCTTATGTTTATCCGGACAAATGATGAACAAAGCCAACAATATATTTTAGGCTCTTCCCGCAATTACGGAGTCGTCCTCGAATAAATCAATTGATTCTTCTCACAGGATGAGCGTAATGATACATAAATTCCAACACCAAACTGGGGGGTCGTGCTGGAGGAATGCATTGTTGTTATCATGGCTCGAGCATGTGTTGTTGGTATCATCTCAACAGTTCATTTGTGTCAATTAATTGACAAGCCAAACTCCACGAATTTGGTGAGACGAATAAGGAATCTATTGCTTCAAGTTAGTGTTGGACCTATATATGGAAACTCTTGGGATGTTATTCTCAAACCTTCACATGAGTATGTGCTTGAGCTTAATGCTCTTAGTTCTTTCCC
This sequence comes from Sclerotinia glacialis, assembly GCA_002162575.1. Taxonomy (NCBI): domain Eukaryota; kingdom Fungi; phylum Ascomycota; class Leotiomycetes; order Helotiales; family Sclerotiniaceae; genus Sclerotinia; species Sclerotinia glacialis. The sequence continues at coordinate 963,837 of NGKH01000010.1, read as the reverse complement.
ATGGTGAAACCCGATGATTTTCCACAGCCCTTGAACCAAGGGAGAAAGTTGGTTTGGTTATACCCACTTATCACAAGTCCAGCCAGAATGGATCCGGACAGAATGATCCAACCAAAATCTTTTCATTACTTACTCATCACATAATTGGAAATCCCCGAATCAATTGTTTTTTGGTGAGGGACCCTGTGGTATTTGTATATTGAATGAAAGAAATCTGTAATATTTTACATGTAAACTCTACCCATCCAGTTCTATACCAGTACAATGTACATATGATCTATGACCTGTATCCTTCTAATTATAATTTCAACGCCCGCTATTCTATGCCTATTAAACCTTTAGGGCGCCAAAGTCCCACGGTCGGCTTTTGTAAAGAATGACTATACACCTTATCGCTAAAACATATCATTGCATCCAAGAATTCTTCAGTGAGCGTCTTCGTCCTTTCCAGGCCACATTATCATCTTTTGTGAAACAGCTTTGATGTGAGCAAATACGATCGAAACCCATAATAGGAATAGCACAACTCCCATCCCAGTTCCTACTCCTAGTATTGGGCCGCTGTTTAATCTTTCTCCGATCTTAACAGTCGCGATAGTAAAACCCACATTTGGGAATACATATGCATACCAGTTTAGATGGAAATCATTTCTGTTAAATGCTTCAATTGCTGCAAAGGTTGCAATGGCGAAGAACCAAAATGCCAGAGCCCAAAGGAAGATTGCTGAAAGAAGGGCACCGAGTTGTAACATATCAGGAATCGCAGCTGGATTGGTAATGCCTGGGAGGTTGTAGTATTCGGTAAAGACTTTGGTGACTGTCGCGTCTTGGGCCATACCAATCAGTGCAAGAGCCGTGAAAGAAGGTGGTCCAACCGCAATGAACATGGCAGGTCGAGAAGCATCGACAGGAAGTCCAGAAGTGAGAAGTCGGCCAAAGTAAATACCATACATCATGATAGCTAAAATCATTCCAAGACCTTGAAATGTGAGACCAGCCACCAACATTTGTGCCGCGGATTCTACAGGTTGTGTTTTGGCGATGGCAGACGCGAGAGTACCGACTAACATGGCAGGGAAGATTGGAAGAACCCAACCAGGTAGAACATTGGTAATGACAAGTTTCTTGACTGTGAACAGGACGTGGTAGTACACGACTGCGAGAACTGTGGCACAAATTGTATAGGTCCAGAAAGCTAATCGAAGAGCACCGATGAGCCAAGGGCCAGTGTTTGGAATACCATATGCAGTAGTGTTCGTCATCATTGTGGCTAAAGTGAGCCACCCTGTCGCGAAAAAGAATCCTTCATGCGGGTTGGTGAATGAATGGGTGAATGTCCCAGGGTGAATCATGAAGCGAGTGATCATGAGTCCGGTGATAGCCAAAAAGACCATGATATTGATAACAAACATGGCTTTGCCGAGTGTGATGAGTGCATCCGATTCGATGGGAAGGACAGAGAGAGTAAAGGCTACTCCTCCTGTTGACATAGTACATGCGTACCAAGCTTTCAAAAGTTAGTAATGCAAATTATGGAGGAGTCCTGGAGTTTAGGTACCATAAGTGAAATGCTTTAATCGCTCCGAGAAAGTAAGGGTCTGAATGGGCTCTTCCTTTTCTGGCATTTCCTTGAAGCCATGTTCAACGTCATCTTTTCCGGGAATGTTTTCCATTGATGAGTTTGCAGAAAAGTTTGGAGATACCATTTTGGCTCTGTTGGACTGACCCAGCAGTCTAGATTTTCAGATTTTTGATGAGGATAAAAGAAAAATATTGAAACGTGCGAGCGAGGAGATGATGAGAGATGGTTCGGTTGAACACAGATACATTCAACTACTTCCGTCGAGAGAGCAGTTCGTGCTGTGTTAGTGCTCTGATGTGGTTAACTGTAGATAGGAAAAGTGTAATGAAGTTAGGAAAAGTGATTCTGGATTATTTGACAGATGCGGGATGACGACCTCATTTTGAAGATCTCGTGTTCACAGGTACTGGAGGCGATAATCTTCTTGTAGTGGAGCACCGATTTGTCTCGTAATTACTACCAAGAATCCAAGATGTCGAAAATATAACTAAAACGACACCAAATGGAGCTTTCAATGGCCAAGTTTGTCGTAACACAAAGGAAACAATAAAAATATGCCCGAAACTGAAAAAAGTGGAAAACCAAGAGATAAAAGACTTCAGATGAGGAGCCTCAATCAGGGTCTCAAGGCGACACTGCTCAACCCAAAGGATGATCATCAAGCTCCCGGTACTTTGAACTCGTCGGAGCCAAGTTGGATTTAACTACTAAGACTTGGCTTCAGGGAGCTCCCGGGTAGCTTTAAGGATAGCAAACAGCCCAACCCAGCAGCATATGCAGTATTTGAGGGACTCAGTGTTCCGTATTATCCCGACTATGTCAATGCCACAGCAAAAATCTTCTAAGGATTGTTAAAGTTCGTAGAAGAAGTATAAGATATGATTTATGACATGGAAGACCGACGTGAAAGGGCAGTGAATATATCGACGGGGACTTGGCCGGGACGTCCCGCTCAAGGAAGCCCCTTTATATACCCAGCGAAGATAACAGAACTCATTTCATGAGTCTAGAAGCTTCAAGCCAGAGATCTATATTGTTAACAGTAATTAGATTGCCAAGAAATCTTCTCACAAAACGGAGAAAGTTTAAGTAAAAATAGTTTGCTTATATTTCGGTATTGATTTAGCATGCCGTGATAGTTCGTGCTAGTTCGTGCTAGAAATAAACCTTACCGGCAAAGGTAGTTTCCAATTGGATATAGACGCCTCCTATGAACATTGGGGCCAAGGTGATATTGAGCCTTAGTTGACGGCATTGATGAAGTTGTGTCCACAGAAAAGACAAAATTGATGATCTTGATGACGAAGCACCGTAGAAGCGCCTTGGGCTAGGTTATCAAGATAACGTTATCGACTTGGCCATCATCTCAATGCAATTTGATCGTCAATGATCAATTTCTCAGCTATGTAACTCGCAGTAGCACAGCCACGAACGGTATGAAATCGATCAGTGTGTTAGGCTGTGAGCACAGTGTGAGTTGAAGATAAAAATAGTAAAATTTTGAGTTTGAAAAAGAATCTCATTTGATGCAGAAAGGATAAATAGAAACGAGAAAATATCTGTAATCGTTGGTGGTTTGATGTTTGATGCTTTGACGTTTTTACCGTTTTGAACCTCAAGCTTGGGTTCGAGTCGTGTGGAAAAGAAGACGCACTAATCTTAAAGCAGATAAGTGTACTATTATCAGATTCAGCACGTGATTCCAATACAATTTGAGCTTCCATCATATCTTCGAAACACCTGCAAAACAATCTCAACCTCCTTCCATTCTTATCTTGTTTTTCCTTTTTTTTATTTACGGAAATGAAAAGCGTTTTGGGTGGCGGCTATGCCACGTTTTAACACGTGATATCATTATTTCCATACAATTCAGAGCCTTTCTTTCTTTCTTCTGCTTCGGACACCCGCAATAGCCTCATTCTATTAGTATATGAAATGTATCATGACCAAATTTGAAGCTTTTCCCGGAAAATGAAATACCGAGATGGTAAGATCCACAATGCAGCGGAAAAACAAGCCACAAATCAAAGCTGGCGTGCGGGGAACTGACGATTTGTACCATCACAGTTGTAATGTACCCATGGTCCGAGGTTGAAAGGGAAAGAGATATTCCATACAGTATGTGGACCGGAGTAAGATTCAGTCGCAGAAATCTAGTCACATTGAGATAGTTCTCTTATTGTGATTGTTAAGATTTGTAAAAGAAAAACACGCAGCTCTCTCGACTGCTGCCTCTCTCGTTCCTCCGAGGTCCCCGAAAAGATGTGATGCGCCTATTTTTTCATCATAAGAATTTCCAATTTGGCCGCTAAATGAATGCTACTTGGGCATTGATTTTGCACTTCGTGTTTTCATTCGCACATGTGGATTTACCCCATATTTTGGACAGATATTGTGGGGTTTATAGTGGGCGATGGGCGCGATGGCATGGCAATTTGGAAACCCAATAATCACAAATCATATCATTGGAGCGCAAAAAGAGTTATTACCTCAATACAGTAGATTGAATCAAGCAGGTACTGACGCCGGTGATTATGCCGGTACTTAGGCTTGATTGGATCTGGGTACTAGCAGATCTTATACTCTCAAACTTCGACCTTGGATCCGACACCTCCGGAGCATCAAGGGCTGAGGTATATAGAGCAAGTCTTGATCCAAATCCGATTCTCGAATCCTATTTAGCAGTACAGTGACTGAGCACAAAATCTTCAAAATGTTGCACACTGTCTTTTTGCTACTTTCCATCTGGAGCAGTTACGTAGTTGCTTCTCTTCAAATTGTATGGATCGCCCCTGATTATGAATGCTAAGGCTTATGCGTTTCTAGGTATCAGGTGCAACATGGACAGCTTCTGGTCTTAATCAACACATCCAAGCCCATGGAGGTGGAATTATTCAAGTCGGCTCGACCTAGTCAGTAAAAAACTCTCCTTGCCCTTCCAAACTGACCGTTGATCAATCGCAGTTATTGGGCCGGAGAAAATAAACTCAATGGAAGTGATTTTCAATCAATCAATTGCTACTCCAGCACTGATCTTGTGAACTGGAAATTCAATTCTTATCTTCTTACATTACAATCGTCTGGAGATTTGGGACCCAATCGAGTTGTGGAACGTCCACACATAGTGTACAATGATGCAACAGCTAAATATGTCATGTGGATGCACATTGATTCTTCGAATTATGGCGAAGCAAAGGCGGGCGTTGCTACTAGCAGCAGTGTTTGTGGACCTTATACATATCTGTGAGTTGATTGATTCGATTACCGCAGAGGGTAATGGTCTCAAAGAAACGTTAGGGATAGTAAGACTAATGAAGCTTAAAACAGAGGAGCAAGCCAACCATTGGGCTACCAAAGTAGAGATCTCAATGTTTTTAAAGGTATAGAGTATTGACATTCCGTATCTCCTCAGTCACTAACGAGGAGTTAGACACCGATGGAACAGGTTACCTATTGAGCGAAGATGTATTTCCACTCACCCCTTTCCGTTATAATAGCTCTGATCATTATATAGCGAGCAAACGGTCTACGTATTGACAAGCTTTCCGCCGATTACACATCGGTTGTCTCAGCTGTTTATCTCTTTGCTGATTATGAAGCCCCCGCGATATATAAGAGCGACGATACTTATTTTATGTTTGCCAGTCATTTGTCGGGATGGGGTATGCATGTCGATTTCTTTTATCTCCGGCCATTTGGATTTTTTCCCTGCAATCTTATTATTTTACCCCTGGGAACGTTTGGACGGACAATCTTGGATCTTTGATTTGTTCAAAATATTGACTGTCTGCCTGTAACAGCTCCAAACGACAACGTCTACGCTACAGCGACGAATTTATCAGGGCCTTGGTCTGCTTGGGCCAACTTTGCAACAGCTGGGACAAACACTTACAGCAGCCAGACGGCGGCTGTGGTTAATATCAATGGAGTTGTCATGTAAGTTTCCTTTTTGATCATCTTCGGGCTTGGGTAGGAAACAAGTCTAATTCGTTGCAGGTACATGGGAGATCGATGGCAATCATCCAACCTTATGACTTCGACCTACGTCTGGCTACCTATGACAATCTCCGGAACCAAGGCAACCTTGGTATATAACCCATTGTCCAAAAAAGTCGTCCAGAAGTTAACGTGAACAGAGCAACGAAGTCAATTGGATCATCAACCCGACAACAGGAACATGGACCGCCGGCCCTAGCGAAACATGGCTAGAAGCCGAAGCTGCCACAAATAACCTCGCTAATGGTGCCATAAATATCACATGTTCCGGTTGCTCGGATGGTTTCCGAGTCGGGTATATTGGTGGACCCAGTCCTGGGGGAACGTTGGCCATGGACGGAGTGAGTAGTTCCGTAGCAACAACGACCTCAATCCGAATTCATCATTTGAATGGTGATACGACACAACGTTATGCAAACGTTGTAGTCAATGGAGTCAGCAATATCATTGCGTTTTTGCCGACCAAGGATGGTAATACACCTGGCACAAGCGTCTTGACGACTGCATTGAAGAGCGGGACTGCCAATGTCATTGAGTTCGAGGCGTACAATTCTGGATGGGGTAAGTCTATGATGTTCATTATTCATATCTCATTATTCGTTAATAATACGCCAATACACATCTACCTGTGCTAATATATGATGCAGGACCAGATATTGACCGCATAATGGTTCCCGTCTCTTAAATACCTCACTTTCCTTTTCGTGCGTGGAGGGTGTCATGTCATGGGATGCCCGCATCACCAGTAGTACTTCTCTTCTTTTCCATCCTCAAAATCTTATAGCTCTCACTCAATAAATCAATGGGATCAAGACCCCCCTTCCCGAAACTCTGCATAACCCTCCCGGGCAAAGAATATTTCCTCCTCAAGACCTTTTTATTCCCCCATACCTCCCAGCGTCCCCTAATCATACTCCTCGAAATAAGACTCACCACACTCGTTGGCGGCATAGGTGCATTCGTACAAATTTCCCTCAACGTTCTTTCCAGTCCCCTAAAAATCCCCGGATCCACAACCCGTAAATGCGCCAATTCTTTCCGCGTTTCCTTGATCGCCGTCTCAGTCGCGTATTCATATTGACATCCCACCATCCTGAATCTCAAATACTTCGCAAGAACCGTCGAACACAATAGTGCCAAGTCCCCATGCATATGCGCCACTACTTTTCCAGTGCGATAACAACATGGTATCTCAATCGTGGTAATCGCGCGTTTCCGCAACGCAAATGTCCCAATCTGTATATCTACCTGCGAAAATTCCCCCAATCCCTCATCTGCAGCCTCCCTCTCATCGACAATATTACTCGGTGATATGTACACCCATATATAACCCGTAGCACACGCACACAGCGAATACGTTGCCTCATCACTCAAATTATCTTTTTGAAAAAATGCGGCTGAGCCATGGGCTTTTATATCCGCGAAGTTGGCGGTTAACGCGGTGCCGAATTTCGAGAGGATATTTTCGTCCGTTACGTTGATATCCGGCATACTGATTCCCGAATCGTGGTTGCGCGTTATATAGAATATTGGCTGCGTCATGAATCCGGAATCAATGGTGCGCGCATTGTGTACACGAGTGATTTTTAAATTGGGCGCGGAGACTGTGGATTGATTATGATTAACCTGGCGGGTTTCCCAGATTTCGAGATGGGGAAACGCGAGATGGACTTACACTCGGTAGAAACCAGAGCTTCTTGTATCATATCGGGTAATTGAGCGAATATTCGCTCGTTTTGCGAATTGACATCGATGATCGACGGCGCTTTATTGCGACTTGTGACTAGGATTTCTTCTTCGTTGCTGTTGGTGCTCATCTTTGCTAGTTATTCTTGTGTTTGGATTAATCTGTTACTATCGCTGTCTTGGTACTTTCACGAACGCAAGGGGTTTTCGTGCATGACGGGAGCGGGAAACATTATATCTCTCAACAACTTTTCATCCCTTGCGAAAATGGCCTTCCCTTTATATAACTCCACAGGACATTTACGTACATCACAATCGCGTAGTCTTATCGATCGTGTAAATGAACCCAAATCCTCCTAGGTGCAATATCGCGGTGGCATTTTCATCTCGTATCAAATCTAGGCAATACCTCCGATCCCTCCCACCTCGTGTCGTTCTAAAAATAGCCACGTTTCCCCAAACACATGGTGAACAGGCGTAAGAATACGAGTAGGTACACAACCACGATTGTTTGACAGCTGGCCGATTCCATGGAATGTGAAACGTATCAAAAATTAACCAAAGGTATCTGGTCAATTTTGGTCTTGATAAATGATGCGGTGTGTTTGTCGTGAGGTAGGGTAGCTTAAAAAAAAGTAAGATGTGGGACCGAAAATGGGATTTAGGATTTAGGGTTCTTATTATGAGTGGATGGATACTCGGGGCAAGCTGCAGTAGCAGTTAGCAGTTAGCATAGCCTCTGAAGGATGCTGATGCTAGGAAAGTATTTCTTTGATAACACAAGTGTTTGATGTGGTTTGATGTGCCCATGGTATATATATTGTGCAGTGTGGGTGGTTCAGTTTTGGTGGTGAATAAGGGTATCATGATTGTGAAGTAAGGAATGTGATAAAGTTAATGAATCGATATTCTAGGTATTGTCGTCTTTTCTGGGGTAAATGATGGCAGTACAGATTTCGCTTAAACGAGGATGAAGGGGCGTGTAATGAATATGCGGCATATTGATTTACGTGAGGAAGAAGAGGAAGAGGAAGGACGAGATGTTCACGTGATATAATGGAATAATTTCTGACCAGAAGAAGAATTTATGACTGAGGAATATTTTCAGGCATGAGAAAAGAGGAGGCGGCGGCTCAGTTGAGATTGCTAATAAATTACATCCAAAAGGAAGATTCCAAGGAAGGAAGAAAAATTGCTTCGCCTTGATATATATGGTATGGTATGGTATTAAATGGGAATGATATTGAACGAAATTGAAATTGAATTAACATTACTACGTAAATTGGTGTGGTCAATCCAAGGTCAAACAATTTTGAGCTTTTGAGCTTTTGAACGCCGTGTGCCCCGTTCCCGTAACCATCCCCGTAACCCAAATTCATCCCAACGATGAGCGACAAGTCTTACGCATGTTTTTTCTCGAAAACTCATCAAACTTTTCGTCTAACCAAGAGACACCTTCTACCATCTCGCTTTACATTCCATCCCACGCTTGCGCATATTTCTTTCAGTGTTCCTTCTCTATCCATCAACCTATCGTTCACAACAATCACATCCAGTGCCATTGACTGTTTGCCTAGTAAGATTGAAGATCGGATCTTACTCTGTTCTGCCAATGCCATTTCCCTAATGTCAAGATATCTTAAGCTGTGTTTAGCACCAGTGAAAGTAGGTAATGGAGTAATGGAAATCCTTCGTCGTAAGTTGGTGATGGCAATCGCACGTTCCATAGGTTCGAGAACAGTGGTATATTTTGAGTCGATCTCTGATGAATCGATTGCCTCTTCCTCATTCCGGGAGTCGTTCTCTTCGGCATCTAGAAAAATGGACTCAAGATCGCGCATGCGAAGGCCGCTGCCTATGCTTAGCTCTTCTATTGTCCGATTCAAACTCTTTAGCTGAGCGATGCAGGCCGAACCCATCTTCCATCCTCTTAGCTTGAGAGTTTTGATTGTCTTCGGTGCATATCTCAAGAGCAGCTCTGTGTCCTTTTCCTTGATCTCTTCACTAACCGTAAGGTCAGCCGAAGCATCAAGGTATACCAATGTATTCTTCACCGACGGATGAGACGTTATAAAGTCGACAAGAGAGGGGTCTTCAAGGAATGAACATTGATTGATTGCCAAATGTGAAATTCTCGCAGTGGGAGGAAGAAGTTGTAAGGCCTCTGTCGTGATATGAGTGTATGATAACGTCATCGATTGTATGGAGCCAAGTCGTGAAAATAGCGAGTCGAAGGATGAAGCTGGTAGAGCTGTGCAATTCTCCAAGGATAATGATTTGATCGGAAGGGAAGCAACTTCTGGCAGACTATCCAATATCCTAGGTATACAATCTAGTGTTGATGACGTGCAATCTCCCAGATCTAACGTCTTCAAATGGGGTAGCCCAACGAAAAGTAGTCGAAGTAGGGACTCGCTCAAAAAACCATTTAGGTTGGTATCCCTCGGAAGTCGGAATTCTCGAACATGTGGAGCGAGTGAAACTATTCCGTAAAGAGAATTGGAAAATTCTCTCATTGGACGTGCGGTTTTCAGCTCGGAGAAATCAAGACGTCGAATAGTTCTTCCCAGGATGGGATTCTCGGTAAGTTGAGCAAGTATATGGTTGAATGCCGACATGTGAGTAACCGTAACACTTCGATAGGTGATGAAAAGTGCATTGATGTAAATGGCTCTTGATACACGAAGACATGAAAATAAAGTAGGTCTTTGCAGATGCGGATAGTTGATCTCACTGGAATCTATAAGATGTCAATATTATATTGAGGTTCATGGTAGATATTGAAGTCTTAGCCTTACCATCGCTTGAACCGCCTTCTTTGTGAAGATATTTCAATTCCAAATTCCCAAGTATCTTTTGAAGGAGTTCAGGAGGAAGTAACTCGAAGAGTGATTGACCAGCTTCGTATGCTTGTCTCCTATTTGAGTTTCTCTGGATCGAAGAGCTAGACATTGTGTATTGAAGGGTTGATGTGTTTTAGGTAGTAGATTCTTGATTTGAGGGTGTATGTATATGAAAACGTATATAGTTGAAAGTAAGTGCACCGAGGCACGGATATCTGAATGTATACAGTGTGTTTTTAAAAAGTATTCTCTGATTTCTTACCACCATTGTAGACAGCTTTTGAGGTTGTCGTGGGATTCTTATACCCACCAACATGTAGCAAGAAAGAATCTGGGCCTTTGAAAACGAACAGCTTCTTACTCAATGCATAAAAAGTCTGCATACCAAACACTGGGGAAATTGCGAAATTGCCTCCCATGACTCTCTTTTACATCGTCAGAGCTCAAGCGCAGCTCATGATGTTATCCAATACTTATTCACCGCCAACGCGTACTCGTTTCATTGTTACGTAAATGTATAGCAATAAAGAAATGAATCTGTATAAGACGACATCATGAGGCAATAAGGAATTGATAATTGGTTCATTTTATTTGGAAGTCAAAGAAATCACGAGTTAAAGCGATTGGTGACTTCCCCAGGAAAGGTTAAAATGAGAAGCACGATTTATAAAAAGGCGGGGTTAGTGCCTTGGCCTCCTGCACGTGGGATGTCGAAGTTTCCCATCCACGTGATTTAGTTTGGGAAATGTTTTATTTTTGGTGATTCAATACAATCTAAGGAAGTCTTGTTTTCAATTCCCGGACTATTGAAAAGAAACGCATGATGGAACACTTTGCTCGGAATGAATTCCATGTTGTTGATCATTCCTAACCCCTTTTTTCCCCCTCAAGTTTTCAAATCCCTCATTGAGTCATTTTTGAACGTTGAATCCACCGAACTATCTAATTAGACTGATCAAAGCGAGTTAAGAATGCCCATTGTGCGGGATTTGGAAGAAGGTTGGTGGTGGTGTAAGGGAGAATACATATACGTATACTGGTATGTCAATGCAGTCTTGAGGCTGAGTTAGTGTTGGTTCTACTAGATGTATCACTGCTATGGCTATGTACTTCCCAACAACATCGAAACCGTGCTTTTCTGCTTTTTTGCTTTTCTGCTTTTTCCTCACCGACCGTACCTTGCTCTCCGTTTATCACCGGCTCAAAGAGAAAAGTATCAACTAATTAGAAGGTATAAATGCTGCATCTGATCTAAACAGCCCACCATTACTCACAATGTGGGTAAGTCACTTGAATAGTCGCAACGCCTATGCTGCAAGGTTTCTTATTTTGCCAAATGGCTATTCTATTTCTTTCCTTCTTTCCTTTTGTTTGCTTAAAACCCAAATGATCCTTAAAATTTGAAACAGCTCTTTGAGTTGTCAAGCATTAGTATGCCACTTGCTTCATCCCTGCATTGGTGAAGGAGTTGAAGTTCACACACTCACAAATGCATTATATGAGACTGGTTGTACGAGTATTGTAAGTTATCAATCCATGTTCCGCACGTTCCGTAATACCGCTTGAACCCCACGATCACCAAAATCAACCAATTACAGACAATGAAAAAGAATAACTCAAATTTGCGACCATATTAGAATACTGATGCAACATACTGCGATTGATTTCATTCAGCTTCAGCATTTCTTTCCATGCTCTGGCTCGATTTTGGATGCTAGACATTGGAAGGGCGGAGACTCTATCCTCGAAGAGAAAATGAATACTGCTCGACTTAGGATAGCCCATAAAGCATGAGGCTTTTCAGCCAGCAAGGAGCGAGGAAACAGACCCCATCATTCCCTCCAGGACCTGCAATGACCTAGAATATAAACCTGCGAATACGTCGTTATCATGATTCAGGCCCCTCAGAATCTCTGATTCCTCTTCTTTCAGTCGATTTGCCTCCAACCAACCTATCGGCATCTCTTGCTGACGTCTATTGACTTGAAGTCTGTCCTCAAGGATTCCCTTCGTCTCAACAGTGACTTTGATTTCGCAGAAGTCTTCCCATGTGATGAAGTACTTGATTTATTTCGCCTAGTCTTTCGGTACGTGTCTGGTTTTTGATCATCTTGGTAATTTCTATGGCATCGGGCAGCATTTGATCGACATACAAGACAGGCGGCTTCTTTCGGTGCAAGAATGTATGACGGATCTTCTTAAACTTTTCGAGTAGTCCATGATATCGAGGAATATCATCACGGTCCTCGAACGCCTCGACAGGAATAACAGATGTCGCTAAATATCTTTCACAAAAGTTCGGCTCTATTTCTTGCGCGGAGTTCAGATTCTTATTGGCCAAGAGATCGGGTGCCCAGCGCTTTGCAGAGTCAAATGTTGCGCAGTCAAGTGTTTTGCACATTTGGAACAATACGCCCTATCATACAGAAAAAGGTAGTTGACGACGATCGTTCATGTTGGGTTTCTCGTAAGGACCAAAGTCTGACAAGGGTGGACTGCGTGCATGTAATTGAGCTCGGGTTTCCGTATTCCTGGCTCTTGTTTGGGTAAGAGGCACCTGGAATATCATGGTATTTGGAGCTTCTGGTGGTGTACGGACTCTCCTTTCATCATCGCCGTCCTGTGAAGTTATTACTTGTCGTTCTCTTCGACGATTACAACTCGCGAATACGTCACTGGAGCCTCTACGGGACGAGTCGGAGGACATGTTTTGCTGTACTAATGTTGATACTTCGCCCTTCCTGGATTGCGTTGAACCCTTTTTGTGGGAGAAAGATAGAAAAAGTCCACGAAGGCTTTTGCGAACTAATCGGTGTGTTTCTTTGGAGCTTGACATGTTAACGATAGGCGAAAACCTTGCATTCATGAATGTGTGGTAAGCAGAGGCCTATATCAGCGGACATAGCTACATCATAGTCATTAAAACTGCGGCACACAGCAACAGGTCATGCTGGATGATGCCCATGGAACATCTCTACGAATTCATCGGTAAACGCACAGAACTAACTTTACAGACCACAACGTTCAAAGCTCCAAAATGCTTTGAGAATAACCCGGCAAAGCAAACTCGGATCGAATTGATGCCTTGGGGTTAAAAGAGTTAGCAGGGAGTGTCGAATATAACCAGACAGGCGTTGATTCTGGGGGATGCAAAGGGAATACCAGAAACGGGGTTGTGTCAATCCCGTCAGGGTATCCAAGTTTTATTCTACAATTCCTCTTGGGCATCTCTTCACCTGCCACGAACCATTTATCTTAGTTATTCAGTTTCTTCATACGCGGCTGGCTTCTCTCCAATAAACCTGGTCCTGAGTGCAGCTATGGAAACTTTCCGGCAATTATGTTTGGGCATACTAATTCTAATTCCTTCACTATGGTTGTATTGAACGATGATTAATTGGGTTTCTCCTACATTCTTGTGCGAGAATTTTGCTGGTAGGGTCACAATATCTCCTCTCGGCTTCTACAGACTTGCTTTTGAGTCATATCTGTAGTGCTCGTCAAGAAGGAATGGAACGTGGTTTTGATACCAATAGTATTTCTCTTAGATTGGCAGAAAGAGAAGCATATTAATGAATCTCATATTGCATATAAATTCTCGTCTTATAGTAAAGCGGAGTCCTAGGACATAACATGAGCTCCATAAAGATTTAATTTTGTGTATCCTAAGTGCAACCGAGGAAGAAACCGAAGAGGCGCTTCATGTGGTCTCCTATATATCCGTGAAAATCACAATGCTTTTTATGCCCCAAAATCAACCATCACCGCCCCGGAATCTTCAACTGGTACAGTGAATTTTCCATCCTTAACCTTGACGGTATGCCCAACCGTTACATTTGACAGTCGTACAGGAAGTCCATTATTGAGTTCATAGTTGTAAGAGTATCCGTCGTAGGTAATACCCGTGATTGCATCACTACCATTTGCATGAAGGGCCCTCAGTGTTGCAGACTTGGGCAGGGCAGCTGGCGCATTATAGCCTGATGATCTAGCTGCCTTGTTAGTGGGGACTGTGACGGTATATTTTCTGATTGGACGAGGGACCGGGTTCAAGAGCGTAGACGTTCCATTAACGGTATAGTTGTATTGGTGCATGTTAATAATGATAATGCGTTTCAGAGCGCCATTGACATAAGCGGCATAAGCAGATTCCATCTCGTCGGTTAAGGGGATTTCGGCTATGGTTGTGGTGGATGCGGTAAGATCGGAGAGGAAGGCAGCTGCGGCGATGTTTCCGTAGTATGGAGCCTTCGTGCCCTTTGTGACAACATCCGTGTCTTGAGGTTGCCAAGCACCGTAGCGGAAGGAGAGCCCCTCGTGGAAACTAGGCGAGAGATTGTCAGCATGTGATAGAGGGAAACGATTTACTAGGACTTCACATACTTTATGCGACTAATGTTCTTGCTTGCACCATAAAGAGCGAAGTCTAGATTCCACTGTGTAGAGGTCAATATTAATAGATGACGATCGGCCACAGAGGAAACGTACTAGAGCAGCACCATATGCATTTGACAACCCCGGTGCACCTTCATTGTAAAGAGAATTGGTTTCTCCGAGAATGAACGGTACTTTGAAAGGGGCAAGGAGATTAGATACATTTAGCTGAAGGGCGACAGACGCTGCGGTCGAGGTGTGGTTCATGAGGGTTCCTTGGAGTGTGACACCTGGTTGCGTCGCACCACCAACATAACTTTGTTTAGTCTGTTAGCATTTGGGATGTGAAATGGTGAGTTAGAACATACTTATGTGATGATATCAATTCAATATCCTTATCAACATCCAATCCATTTCTCCATGTCGTAACAGGATTGAGATGGTTGTCAACACCCGCAAAGGAGGGTGCCAAGAACCCATAGGAAGCTAGATCAGGACAAGCTGCTGCCACTCCTTCCTTGATTTGGCGGCTTCCATTCAGCCACTGGCTTACGTATGTTGATTCGTTCCAAGTTGGGGGTCGAACTGGTCCTTGTGCAGAGGTAGAATACAGATCCGGTTCATTTCCATACTCCCACATGAGAAGTTTTCCACCTCCTAGCGCTTTACATGCCAAAGGTATCGTATCTAGTAGTGTCTGCCATCCAGCAGAATTGTTCGCGCCCAGTGCCATGTTGAATCCATGACTAAATTTGACATCTGGCCAAGTACTGTACGATTCAAAAAAGGAAGGGCCAATATAAACAGTTGTTGGATAATCCACGGCCCTTGCTGGATTGATTGTACCATTCACCGCGTATGGAAGATTTGCATCGTATAGAGCATAATCTTGTGTGTTTCCTCCAACTCGAATGTGTGGCTTAGTACCTTGGAAGTGGGCAAGATTGTTGAGCAAGTTATTTGAAAAAGTACCCGGACTTGAGGTATTACCTAAACATGTGAGCACGCGAGCTAGTTAATATGCCTCTGAACCATTAACATACCAGCATAATCCGGAAAGAAAGCGAGCTCAATGGAGTAGCTTATAAAGGCTGGAAATGGAGTACCGGCACTCGCTGGGGCAGTGCTAGCAACAGTAAAGCTGCTTTGAGCATGAATTGCTTGCGCGAGGCTTAGAAGTACGACTCCAGTGATGCGAGCCATGTTGTGAATATCTAATTCTATCAATGGGAGATAGAGGATAACAGATGATACACGGAATGAAGAAACGAAAGCCAGTATAGAGGGGCTTGACGAAGTTTAAGTATCCTACTCGGAATCTGCACCTTGCAGATCTCTGGTTCTTTCCTGATAACCTCATTGCTACGGATAGTAACTGCATGTCCTACGTGGGACTCGCAGTGTATCATACCGGAAACCGAAGTGATGAATGAAGCTGGATAAATTAATGATCGCAACTCAATTAAATTAACATTCTACTCCATAATTACCAACGCGGGGAAATCGGGGAGCGAGCATACACAAAGTCCAGAGGGGCTGGCTTGCTTCGTGAAAATTTCTCTATAAGCTCGAGGCATTCACGGGTCTTAACATTCGGTTTAACTTCGATCGGACAAAATTTCGTTCCGATTGAATTTGATATTCTGGGTGACGATATTCAGATTCTGTAGTTTAAATATAGAATAGAATATAGTTAACCAGATAGAAATCTTTAGCTCCAATAATCTTGTCAGTCAATGAGATAGATCACAGAGACGGTCTGATATTCATCCGTTGAAAAAAAGGCCGCATGCCAAGACCGCGAATCTCTCTCGGGATTTAGAGTACAGTAGGATGCATATGCCATACGATGTAGAATACGAGGTAGTATTCCGATTCCCATTCCGACCCCTAGCTCCATATCATTTCCTGTTCTCTTCCTTGCTCACTAGATGGAAGAGGGGTAGATGGAGTTTGGAAGAAGGGATGGTGGATTTCGGAAGAAGGGGTGATGGATTTCGGAAGAAGGGGTGATGTGCATTATGCCATTATCAAAATTGAATATAATTAGCCCTAGCCCTCTCGTAGATATTTAGTTCTAACCTTGGAACTATCTATTATCATTTTTCAAATGAATATTTGATCGACGAACTTTGGTGGGCAGATAGTAATTATGTAAAAATGTATTCAATCTTTTCATACTCTGTCTATCTTTTATTCTGTCTATCTCCTGTTTGATTACACATTTCTCAATTACGTATTATCCGTACTTATATATATCCATTGATGTGATATCTATCACCCATGTTAGGTTTAGCGGTAGCCCCGCGGCGTAGCTTATCCTTCATGATAAATTCCGATAAAAGAACATCTTCATCAAGCTCTCCGGAAGTCCAACTACTCCAATTACTCCAATCGATTCAATTCCGGCACACCATTTTCACAAACCTACAATCCCTTCCCTTTCTCCTGTTCCCGTAATCAATATTGGTTTGTTCTCACATGATCAAACCTCAATTGTCAGCAACCAACTGTTATTCCATGGTGATGTTAGTGCTACATTTGGAATTGCTACAATAAAAGCTCCCAGCTTGACACCCCGCCCCTCAATATGAATACCATAATAAGATCAACAACGAGAATACTACCACGCTCACGATTTCAACCATTTACTTTGCCAATTATCAATTCACGAAAAGCTTCCAACATGTCGCATACCGTGCCAAAACTCAATGACCCAACACTGTTCAAGACCGGAGTTGCATACGTTAATGGAGAATGGATCAAGGCAGCTTCTGGACAGACATTTGAGGTCACTGGTATGTTTCGCGGTTATTCATGAGTTGATGCGAAATAAAAGAGCTAAAATGGTTATTCCGCAGATCCATCCACTGGAAAGGTCATTGGAAATGCTCCAGAGTTCGATGTAGATGACACAAAGAAGGCAATCGACGCCGCAGCCGCAGCATTCCCTTCGTTCAGAACTACAACAGGACGCGAGCGAGCTAAGCTTTTACGGAAGTGGTATGATTTGATGGTACGCCAGACAAATAACATGGGAATACATTGTGGATAGTCGCTGATTGATATCATGCAGATTGAAAACAGTGAGGATCTTGCTAAGCTCATAACATGGGAGAATGGAAAGCCCTTGGCGGATGCAAAAGGAGAGACAACATACGCAGCCAATTTTTTGGAGTGGTTCAGTGAAGAAGCCCCCAGGAATTATGGAGATGTTATCCCATCATCCATTCCTGGAAATAGAGTCATCACGTTGAAGGAGCCTGTTGGTGTCGTTGGACTTATCACGCCGTACGTCTACCCCACGACATGAGAGATACACAATACTAATTCTGTCTAGATGGAACTTTCCAGCCGCCATGATAACAAGAAAGATTGCCCCTGCATTGGCAGCTGGTTGTACAGTTGTTGCAAAGTCTCCTGGTGAGACACCTTTCACCTCCCTTGCCCTCGCCGAACTCGCACATAGAGCGGGGATTCCCAAAGGTGTAGTCAACTTTGTCAGCTCTCTCAAGAACACACCTGCTATAGGCGAGCTCCTCACGACTTCGCCAATCATTAAGAAAGTATCTTTCACTGGATCTACTGGTGTGGGTAAAATTTTGATGAAGCAGTCATCCTCAACATTAAAGAAATTGTCTTTTGAGCTTGGTGGAAATGCTCCGTTTATTGTATTTGACGATGCAGACCTTGATCTTGCAGTAGCCGGCGCCATTGCGTGCAAATTCCGTTCATCAGGACAAACTTGCGTCTGTGCTAACCGCATCTTTGTGCAATCTGGAATTTATGATGCATTTGCCGAGAAATTTGCCGCAAAAGTCAAGGATTTCAAGGTTGGAGGTGGTTTCTCCGATGGTATTACCCATGGCCCCGTTATTCATGACCGTGCTGTCGACAAGGTGGAAGCCCATGTTCGAGACGCCGAGAAGAAGGGAGGGAAGGTCATCCAAGGTGGGCAGAGGATTCCTGAGCTTGGAGTCAACTTTTTCCAACCTACTGTCATCACTGGCGTCACTCCTGATATGGATATCGCGAACGAGGAAACTTTTGGCCCCGTTGCAGGACTACTTAAATTCGATACTGAAGCGGAAGTGGTTCGAATTGCAAACTCTGCCGATGTCGGCTTGGCAGGCTATTTCTTCACAAAAGACGTTGAAAGGGCCACTAGGATCTCAGAGGAGTTAGAGCTTGGAATGGTTGGTATCAACACCGGCTTGATCAGCGATGTTGCATCTCCATTTGGTGGTGTTAAGGAGTCAGGATTTGGACGCGAAGGAAGCAAATATGGAATCGCAGAGTATCAAACCATTAAGACGGTCACAATTGGAGGCATGGGCAAGCCATTACAAAGTTAGAGGATCAAAACAACTTGGAATAAGGCAGTAGAAATGATACCACATGTTTCACTTTGTCATTTAGTGAAATTTTCAAGAGCTCTCATCACTG
Source organism: Sclerotinia glacialis (assembly GCA_002162575.1). Lineage (NCBI taxonomy): Eukaryota > Fungi > Ascomycota > Leotiomycetes > Helotiales > Sclerotiniaceae > Sclerotinia > Sclerotinia glacialis. Next base: position 944,910 of record NGKH01000010.1, on the reverse strand, counting down.
GCGAGCCATTGTAGTATGCGCTAGGTAGTTACGTTGCTAACAATTACAGAACGCATATTCACCCTTCGCTAGTGCGGGCGATACTACACCTTTTTGCACGACCTGCTCAAATGAAAAAAACTGAACTAAAGTGAATGTTCGCAACACGATCTTTGCATACTTACTACTTTCGCAAGTACAGTAAGTCATCTATTTTCTTCTAAACCAAATAACTTCGCAAACTGGAATCCGGTAATCAGCCGTCTTTGGAAATCGCCAACCATGAACCTGGATGCAAGGACAATTGCTGAGACTCAAAGAGTTGCACAAAATTTCATGCAAGGCATATTTGATTTCTTACCTCACCCATTTATAGCGCCGCAAGGTTTCGTAGACGAAGAGACTATCATGCCAGACAAAAAGAAAGCTCCTCGACGCGATATGAATGCCCGGAATTTTTATTTCAGAGGTCCCGATTTGATTCCTGGCTTCCCCTTTTGGGAGTTTCGAGGCGCTCCTCGAAATTTCAAGGACTGCACCAATGTTCCTAATACCTCTTATCACAAAGTAACTCAGAGGTACGTTGAGAATAGCGTTGCCACTAATTCAGATCTACTGACGCCATGCCAGCTTTCTTGACCTCATCAAACGTGCACCGCCTGAAATTCGCACCCATATTTTCGCTCAGATACCCGTTAAGAGAGTGGCAGAAGACAGTGATATAGACCCAGCAGGACACATCAAGAGGAGTTCCTATCTTATGCAAGACTACACAGCCCCAGAGGCCGTTCTGCAATTTTCACCTGTCAAGTACTCTATTCGAACAGCCGATCGCGCTGATCGAAAAACGAGTTCGCCAGATGAGGCTGCTCAAAGTAAAGATGCAAAAATTCCGCCCAAGAATAGTCGCTTCCAGGAGACTTTTGAGGTAATGATCAACGTTGCTTGCGATCATGCTCGGCAAGATAGATCGAATACGTCATACATTGAGAGTGATTACCCGAATTCTTTCGCCCGATCTTACGATGATTTTGTACGCTTCGCTACATCACTCGCGCATTCAGAAAGATTCTATTTCAAAGGTAGCACAAGCGGCTGGGGCATCTGGAAGAGTAAGATCAGGGGATCAAGTTTGTTGGGAGAGTTTTTAGCATGGTTTTGGAAACATTTTGTTTTGAACTTCACTAATCAGCTTGAGGTAGGTCCACATTATTGTCTGCCGTCGAAGCAAACAGTGCTAAAATTTGTGTAACTTTAGGCCCGCATGGGATGGTTGGAGACTAATAATCAAATCTTTATCTGCCTCCAAAATATATCGATCGATATCCTAACCACTAGAGATTTCATCAAGGGTAGCCCAGATGGCCGTCGGTTCAAGCGATTTCTCAAGGAACTGGACGACTATACGGGGTACAACCAGACAACCATCGAGAACCTTACACTGTTTGTGCAAATACATGTTCATGATATCCCGGATCTTGTACACAGCCCCGGAGCCTATAGATGGGTGCATGCGCTTCGAGAGGTCACATTCACGAAGTCTTTCGATCTGAAATTGCAGGCCTTCAAGTTAGTGCACAAAAACACCAAGAAGCATTTTAATGCAGGAAATGACCCTAAAAATATTGCTATATGCCAGAAGAGATTGCATCAGTTGTTGATGCCGGAAATCTTGTGCTATGGAACTACGGATGATGTACCAGATCATCTTGGCCTTGTCAGATTGTTTGCGATGGAGGAAGAATAACGAGGGTGTGTATCATTGGTATTATGGTGTTCTTGTTGTGTCAAGCAGCAGAGATGAAGATGGTTGGGTGTGGTACCACGATACTTTAGTTATTAGGCTATGGCTCTCCTAATTCTCACAGAAAAGTTGTGATTCGCAATAAACCGCTCTACATAAGCCGGATTTACACACAATTATAACCTCGGTGGCATGAATATTGATCTATATGAACTTGACAATGACATAGCATTGAAGGTGGAGGAAGGCAGATGCTCCAAACCCTTTCTTCGAATAGGTACCTAAGTCTAAGTGGACTTTTGATTGTTGAATCCAGATTTAGACTAGTGTCCTAAATTCAGAATTGAAATTACTTTACAGTACCTCAACCTTAGATATCACAACCTTAGATATCATTTATATTCTCACTACTGTCGAGAATATTTTGCTATTGTAGTAGGGATTGTGAGAGAGTGGTTGTAATGAGAAGTCTTTGGTATTTGTATGCATTTCTATCTGATCCCACACAACTCTCCCCTTCAAGAATTCAACAGAAGATCAATGCTTTCTCCGATTGTTCACGTACTGAAGCAAAATATCCCCGTCCTATATAAACGTCTGATGGGATTTCACTTATCGTTCTCGATCACTAAACAATTTCCTGACTCCCAAATCTTCCGGTAAATCATTTGTATTTCCATACAGCAACGATGTTGGCATTAGCAGCCGACGAATACCATCCTCCATTTCCAGCTGGCTATGATGCAATCGAAGCGGTGTATCTGTTGAAGCGCTCTTGTAATCATCGTAATCATTTGCATCGCTATCTTCATCGTCACTTATCCACGTACCGAAATAAAGAAAGAGAATTACCTCGATGGAGTCAGAAACTGGGATGGCACGAAAGAGCTCAATCAATCGTTTTGAAAGGCCTTTTCTTATTGTGTCACAGTGCTTCTCTTGGGTATGACCTTCTGTGTGATGGTTTCGATTTAGGTATGTAATTTTTCGTTAGAACGACTACTGTTAAACCTCCCGTATTCTTGACAAATTTTCTAAGAAACCACCGTGCAAAATCAGAAGTTTGCAATCATGACGATCTCACAAGTTCCCCGCGCATCTGAAGAAGGAAATGCTGACCGATATTTCGCCAAAAGAGCGCTCATCTCAGAATTTCCATTTTAGGAATTCGAGGGTTTTATGAGCCTTGCAAAATTCTGGAAGGTTTCAATATCGATGGTTGAGGCTCATCCTTCAGTGTCCGCTAAAGAATAGGAGGTTATTTTGAGGAACGATGGATAACATCATAGCAGGCATCAGTACATGCAAAAACGAATGGAAGATGTATGGGAAACTTTCTTCGTTTTCTATGATGAATCAACCTAACAGGTTTGCCTGTCAGAACATCGGGGTTGTGTTTGCGTTCAATAATCGCTCCTTCCTAAACATAAACGCAGCCTACAAATGACTTTGGAAAGATTTCCTTGCGAGCATTCAAACAATCCCTATGATTTGAAATTCATCAATCTAGCTGCTTGAATCTTGCAATAAAATTCTCTATATATAAATTGTGATTTGTTCCGTTATAATGAATGACATGTATTCATTGCTGTGATAATCTCAAAAGTTTCAGCATATTTCGGCATGTTACAGGCTTAAAAGAGGGGTAATTTACCCCGCACTTCGCCTATAAGGCCTATAAACTAAAGCCCAAACCTCCAACGATTCCTTTGCTACGCAACGTAATGGGACCACATACAATTACAATTCAGGGTTTTCATATATATATATATATATATATAGATACTCATAAATTTTAAGTAATCCCATATCAATTTTATATAATTAGCCATTCTACATATAAATTCCAAGCTCTCATGATACGAAGACCAGGAGTTCCTTAACGCTTCTTTGGGTTGTTGAAGGAGCTAGAGGTAGCTTTCCTACGAGCCTGAAGAGATAGCGAAAAACTTTCCAGTCCTTTGCTCGGAGAGGACCGAGGATTTTTAAAGCTCGTTGGACAAGATTGCCAGGATATTTATACGATTTGAGCTGTAAGAATGGTACAGTATACGTACCTATCGCATATCATGCGTAGGATTATAAAATTTCTTGGCTATCCCTCTTGTAATTCCTTCCTGCTAGCACCTTGAGTCTGTCCCAAGATGCCGCCATACAAAAGTATCCTTGGTGATTGTAATTTGATGAAACATCTTGTAACTTGTGAGATTTCACTCCGTGATCATCGAAACGGAAATATTTCTTGGTCTTGCGGCTGCGCAGGATCAGTGCGCTATTCTGGGATGCGCCTTTTGAAGTAAAAATTTGACGGATCTAGTGCATAGGAACTTCAACACTCTTCTTCGGAGCGGCAACGCTCTTAATGTTTGAGTTATTGAAAAAGTATAGTATTTTTGTGTTGTTTTAATAGCTTTCTTGTATTGATAATAGAGGACTATTTTGATAACGATACAGGTCATATTTTACTCCGCCGACCTTTGTAGTTAATTGCAACAGCCAATCAGCTGGTCAACAAGCGTTGACCAGCAAGAAGATTGGGCCTATTGCTAGATATTCTGGAGGAGAGGCAGTAGGCTTGGTGACGAGTGTCTAATTGATGACCTGATCGTGCATAGCTGAGTTCTGACTTATGAAATCCGCCATATCATTCAATTCATCTGCCACAACGACATGTCCTAAACCTTCATACAATTTCCACTCAACTTGATACCCAACAACCTCCAAGATCCTCTTCATATCTTCACCCCATTCCGGCTTTACTTTCCCGTCATTAGTCCCATGGGCCAAGAAAATTCTCATGTCTTTTTCCAAATACTCTGTGCTATTTAGAGGCGGCGCAGGTGGAAGACCCAACTCGTTCCTCAACCACTTCTGGACAAGAATTCTCTTCTCCATCGAATCGTTTCCAACGGCAGCAACCTCACTAATTTGTCTTACAAAAGGTAACCATCCACTAAACCCTACAAACCCTCCAAGCTTCTGCAATAAACCCAATCTATCCAACTCCCCGCTCAACAACAGAATCATGCTCATAGCACATCCCTGGCTCATGCCTCCCACAAAAACATCGATCTTTCCATCGCGAGATTTATCTTCCACTTCACATCGAACGAGCTGGCCCAAATATTCCACGCTTTCCTTCAGTCCCTCCTTCTGTTGTTGTTTTCCTTTCGTCCGGTCTGAAAAATCGGCAATGTCGAACCAAGCATTGGTCAATTTTCCACCAAATACAGTAGTCTTCCGTAGGCTTCCCGATGGGAAAATAAGTTTGGTGTACGGGAGTAATAAATCAAAGTGAACTAGATCTTGAAGTTCTTTGGCGAATGCAGTTCCATAGGATGATGTTCCATGGAGGAGAATAAGAGTGTTTTTATTTATCTCTGGAGATTCGACAATTAGTGGTGTTGGACGGATGTCAGATTGCAGAGCGGGAGGGGATGACATGATGTGTGCGGTGACTATCAAATTAGATACTTGGTGGTCGGAATAGTTTGTGTTGTTTAAGATAATACTTGACAGACCTAAAAGAGAAATAGATAGGAATACTTTGATTATCATCCGCATGACGAGAAAATGCTGTGATTTGGGGAAAACTTGGTGGAGGTGGGGAATTCCACACAATGCAACGTCTTCAATTTCTTACACTGCGTCACGTGGATTCATACATATTCGGGCATCGGGAAGACTTTAATTCGTTTAACTCTCGTGAAATTTACATGGTCACTATATTTTATGCTGTTGCATTGATTGTGTAGCTATCTCAATGATTATAATTCGTTGCATAGCCATGAAATTTTCTTCATATTGACTTTCAAGCTATAGCGTTGATGTATATCTTTACCTCCACTTCGTTACTCCATCCACTGGAAAGCTCAAGTTCCTTCCATGCCGTCAATGTGTCAATTTCAAGCACATGGGGGTCAGTCTTGCTGACGGTAACTGTGTGACTTGGGAGGATCTTTCCAAGGATGGTGACTAGCAAGTGGTCTTCATATGATATGTCAGGAAGAGCAGAGATATAGATTCCTGAAAGCCAAATTAGAATCCAGAGTAGGTTGATGAATGAATGATTGATACTCACCAAGAGTTCCCAGAGCTTTAACATTTGTGTCAATTACAATCTTGCCATTCTCTGTCTTCGTCATTTCGCTGCTGACAATCGCTGCCGCTCCCGCCATTTTGCCAAGAAGACCCAGGTTAGCTATCCATGTAGTATTTTCTTGCCCTTGGTTAACAAACCCACGCAATGGGTAGGCCGACAAGATATCGTAACCTCTCACATCAAGAGATATGTATATCAAAGCCTGAGAGTCCACTACTTGCATAGGCTTAGAGACAGCCCCACTAGAATGGGCGCGGATGATATAAAATTGTGCCTCCTCAACACCAGGGAACTTGGACAATGGCACTAGTTCACTAAGTGGTCTCTGAGACACATTGAAGAAGCCAATGATGCTAGTTCCTGTGTAGGCAGCGCCATGGTACGTCCCAATTGCGAGTATGTGGTCGTCATCGTATCCATTATACTGATCCAGACTCTTGCCAACAACGCTAGGTCTAAAAATAACAGTCTTTCCCCGCGGAGTAGGACCAGTCATTTGGTTGATAAGGTCAAGATCATGCTGACCAGGCACATCCGTAATGTATATTGGACCACCACTAACACATCTAGCAGCTGCATGGAAACCAGAATAGTCATGAACGGTTTGAAACATGTCCCAATCTGGAATCAGATTGAGATGCTGTGTAAATAAGGCATTGTGGGCATTGGTAAAGACATGCCATGGGTGACTAGTAGGAATTTCGGGGAAAAAGTCGTCAGAGTTCCGTACGAGTATTGGAGGTCTGTTCTGGGGCAATTGAGAATGAAAGAGGATTTGCGGGATCTGTGACATGCAAGAGATTGCCTTAACACTGAAATGTTGAAGAGTCGAAAGGGTCCACGCATCTTGGTATGCGGATATCAAATCACTACGATCTTGAGCAGACTCGAAGAGATCAAGCATAAATTGGGCACTAGGGGTTATGTCAGCAAAGAAATGGTAAGCATCAGCCACTTACTCCGTCTTGACAGCATCAACCCCACAGGATGAAAGAAATGAATAAAAATCATTGTAGAACCTCCGCACATCTTCTTTGGCTACCACTGTCATTTTGCCACCCAAAGGTAGATTCCGTCTCTCAGAATCTCGCCGAATTACTTCAACTGTTTTGTAAGCCTTGGCAATCTTACCATCCGAGGCAATACCACCCCAGTAACCTAGAATTGCGTGCCATACAGCTACATGCTGTATGCTAGGCTGCTTTTCTCGAATGAGAGATATAGTGTGCTTCAAGCCATTGGGAAATGCCTCTCTTTCCGCCTCAAACTCAATCCAACCGTGTTGAAATTGACCGTGCCCCTTGTAGTCGATGGATTGCCAATTGTCGTCAATGATAAAGTTCGTAACGTTAATCTTATTCTCTGCCAGAATATCGACAGCTTTGAGTATTTTGTCTTCTGATAATCTCTGCCCAAGTGCATTCCATGTGCCTGGATCATTGATTAGAAAATTATATCGAAAGGTTTAGTGAACGTACAATACGTCAAGCCATCACACCAATTTTCAACCCAAACCTTTGTCTTCTCGTCCCCTTCGTTGAGAGCTGCGACCTCCTTCTGCGTTTCACCAGATGCACTCTCGAAGGCTGCAACGAAATCTCTAGCATGGTAGATTACGGCCGCGTTAGCCGACTCATAGTCGTCACCGAGGCCAACGAGGACATGAGCAACGGACTCCTTGGGGTTGTCATTTCGTACCTATTTGAATCAAAATCATATTCGTCAAAACAGCAAGGTCATAACATACCTCTAGGACGACTCTGCCATCGCTGTCACTCTTGAACAGAGTCATCACGTTGTTAATTCCACTGATAGCTAGTAAAACAATGTGCTTGCCTTCTGAGCTTAAAAAGGAGCAGGTTACGGCCTCCTTATCAAGGTCAAAATGAGTCTTTCCTTGTCGGGGGGCTAACCAGGGAGTCCAGATACGAATAAGAGCAAACCATCTAGTCAAATTAGTAAAGAGTGAGATACGATCACGGACAGGGTGCTGAACCGACCTTGCCAATTTATCTTGTCCCCAAGGAAGCCCAAATTTGATGTCCTTTATAGTGGAATCTTTCCCAACAGCTCCTTCGATTGGAACCTGTACAGACCAAAGGGTGGTACCGGGAGACTGGCTTCGGTGGTTTTTTGCCTCTAGCATTGGATTCAAATTCTCAACATAATCAGACAATTTACTTGAAATATTTTCTTGGGAAGTGACTGCTTTTAAAATTATCGAACCGTCTGGCATCCCCTGGTGATCCTTCACGAGCTTCCAGGATTCATTAGAGTTGCTTCGAAACTTCACTGTGAATTTCGTAGGGAGATGAGAGGGGAGAGATGTTTTGAAGTATAACCGATGGAGTCCCAAAGGCGCCACGGTTTGCAGGATTGTTGGTAGGGAACCTGTTTCCTCTATGGACTCCATCGGAGACTCTAGCCATTGATCTCCATCACCATACAGAAGTGACAATTCCCATGGTTCTTTGGCACGACTTTCATCAACCTCCAACAAAGCGGTAATGCCTTTTGTAAGGTCGAGTATGGTCGTCAGCTGACCCAAAGGTGGATAAGTTGAGATGTATGCCTTCATACTCGGATGGTCTAAAGTCAATGGACCTTTTTGTTTTGGAATATATTTCGCCTGAAAAACTTCGTTACCATCAGCTCCACTGATGAATGTCTGTGATTCGGCCATTTTGGACCCAAGAGGTGTAACGAAGATGAATTATAGTGAAGTAAAAGCAGTTTTGAAGGAAGTATCACACAATAGTACTGAAGAAGAAGGAACTAATCCGGAAAGATGGAGGTGTTTGAAGTTAGGAAGTCAAGAAGTCAATGTTGATAGATTGAAAGGGTAGGAGGGAATGGAGACTAATTGGAGAGTGAAGCATAAGAGGAATTGTTGTCAAACCCGTGATCACAGGTAAACTTGTATTGTCCTTTTCTCACAATATGATTGGGCGGATGGATTTCTCAGTGAATATCATACAGCTGTCAAGTTGTTTATGTCATCTACTGGTGCCCCATACGAATGTAGTGCGATGGAGGTCGATCTTCCGAGTCGCCAAATGTGGAGGGAGGGGCACAGAGGCACTAATGCGGAACCCCTGACTCGCGTGCTTCATCAAATTTATTAGCCCATGTTCTCGGATAAACTTAACACCGCTTGCCATGAAATTATTTTGGCCCGCAAGAAATTGTTCATGGGCACTGAGATTGTTGTAGGATATTAACAAATCCTTTGCTCAAGTAATTGGTCGCCTCGCACAGCTCACTGCGTCTCGGATTCTCTTCTCCAGCCTCTTGATGCGTTCGTGAGTTTTAACCTCTAGGCCAAGAAGATGGCAACGACTTCTCTCCTTCAGCGTTCGGCTCGACCTGACCTCTACGTTTGCGCAAGATGCGCTTTTAAAGCGTCTCTAAATTCGAATAAAGCATCAAGAAGATGGATTGGAACAAAATACTTAGCGAAGGTGGCAGATGCAGAAATAGAGTGGGCAAAAAAGGCCGCGGATATTAAGGCAGGAAAGACGAAGAGCATGCTCTCAATCCTGGAGGAGCGAGGATATGTACATCAAATAACTGGGTAAATACTCGAGTTAGACTTCTGCTGCGAGAGGACATTAACTTTTGTCCCAGGTCGAGAGACGAAGTCGATCGTATGATGACAGACAAGCGGCTTGGTGCATATGTGGGTGTCGATCCAACTGCGCCTTCACTTCACGTCGGCCACTTATTACCTCTCATGTCCTTATTTTGGATGTATGTACATGGTTACCATGCAGTATCATTAGTCGGGGGCGCAACTGCAAAAATTGGTGATCCGACTGACCGCTTGACGACACGAGAGAAAATGAAGAGTACAACGAGGAATGAGAACCTATTGAAGGTGCATTATCAGTTGAAAGGTATATGGCTAAACGTCGAAGCATATGGAAGAAAACATGGATACAAGTGGGAATGGGCATGGAAAAGAGGTTTAGTCAATAATAACCACTGGATGAATGGCCTGACGGTGATGGAGCTACTTCAAGTCCTTGGACCAGGGATGAGAATGGGTGCGATGATTGCTAAAGATACGTGAGTACGTTCAATTTATACAGCTGCCAAGCCCTTGCTAATACTCGTAGTGTCAAGAATAAGATGACTAAAGGAGATGGCATGTCATATGCTGAGTTTACGTATCCTTTGTTACAATCATGGGATTGGTGGCACATGTACAATACCAAAGGCATAACGATGCAGATTGGTGGCTCTGATCAGTACGGCAACATCACCGCTGGTATCGATGCTGTTAAATACATTATGGCCAATCATCCTGACCCTGTCATCAAGGAGCGACACGAGAAGGCAACGCCGCCTTTTGGATTTACAGTTCCTCTCTTAACCACATCATCAGGAGCGAAATTTGGAAAGAGCGCGGGTAATGCTTTATGGCTGGACAAAGACATGATGAGTTCGTTCGATTTGTATGGCCATTTCCTTCGTACATCAGATCAAGATGTAGAAAAATACCTTAAACTTTTCACATTCAAGCCTATCGAGCAAATCACTAAATTAATGGAGGAACACATGAAGGCACCTTCTCAACGACAAGCTCAACACGCATTAGCGCGAGACTTTCTCGAACTGGTTCACGGGGAACCGGCAGCCAAGGCTACCGAGCTCCAGCACCGACTTCTTTTCAGCACATCGAATGACGGGGAGAATGCGGAAGAGTTGCAGCATGATTTAAAGATGGCCGAGCACAGAGTGACGTCTAACCAGACAGGTATCAACGCATCCAATAGACCGAGAGCAGATCTTAAGTTACCACAATCCTTCGTTATGAGCAGAAGTATTCCAAGAATTATCGTCGCCGCCGGCCTTTGTGCTACAAATACGGAAGCTAATCGCCTGTGTGGTGCCGCTGGACTTTATATCGGTGGGTCTCGGCCTTTGGGATATAAAGGAAAGGACGACGGCTTAGTTTTCACCCCGATTAAAAGATGGCAAAATCAGGATACCCATCACTACCTCATCGATGGTTCAATGCTTATTCTTCGACGCGGTAAATCTAACATTCGGATCATCAAAGTCGTTCCAGATGAAGAGTACATTGCAGAAGGTTTGTCATTCCCTGGCAATGAAGATTGGATCAAGCAGAAAATGCCAAAGAAATTGAACGAAGAGGGCGAAGTAATTGAGGAAGAGAAAAACCCAAATATAGATGTGAATGGAGTCGACAGGTCAAACAGAGATGAGATTAAGCGATTGAGGGCAGAAAGGAAGGCTCGATCGCATGAAATTTCACAGCAGAGATGGCAGGGCAAGGATGCAAGGCGTCATGAGCGAATGCAGCTGCTTCAAGCTGACTTGAGAGAGACAAATCAACTCTCGTCGGAAAAGGTAGAGCTGGATAATTTGGTGAAGAGGGTGAAGTCAGGTGTATCACCTCGCGATCATGATCTTTTAATCAGAAGGACAGATTCGGATGCACTTGAAAGCTGGAAAAATTCACTGGAAGGCTATAGTAGAGCCGACGACTAATTGTGCGATTTTGTATTTATAGATGTATATCCGCTTGATGAACTCACACTGTGCCTCCTGAGCCATTGTCAGTTTGAGATACCAAATCTCTATGGGTTGAAAATTGATCTACTTTAACCCACACAACTGTTCAGAATGAAATTCAAGTTAAAAGCCCTGTGGGTGATGGTGTATAAGGTTTCAAATTTCAAGAATAGTTGTCGTTTACAATGTGGGTTGCATACTACATCAGTGCAAGGATCCGCCACAGACTATCTACATTACCACCGACTGCGCCGGTCAAGCCTTCGGGGCCCATAGAGATAATTTTGAAGAGCGGAATAGTTCTATATTTTCTCCATGTGCTGTATAAATCTACAAAATCTTGTGTGCTTCCAATACGACAATCTCCCCTCGTAGATAATGTCCCATGACCCCAAGTTTTCTGCCTTTAATTCAGCATTCCATTCCCATTAACAACAGCAACCTCACCAACACCTTCCGCCTTCCCATTCATCATAACACCATTAACATTTTCCTTGCTGGCCTTCCCATCCCTAAGCTCTTCAGTCGTCTCCACCAAAATCTCAAAGGCTCTCCGAAGATACTTTTCTTCCGCCTTCTCATTCGCACTCACAACGCGAATGGCATATGTACCAGCCACAACACCAGATGTCAAGTAAATCTCGCCACGCTTATTGATGAGCTCATATACATCTTTCGTGATACTATTCTGAGCATCGACACCCTCCGACTTGGGAACGATATTAAGGACCGTGAGTGCGAAGCTCGGCCCGGTAAGTATGTGGAATAGATCCTCTCTCGTCTTGAGCAAGCCAGCAAATAATTCTCCGAGTTTTACATGCTTGCGGATGTGTTCTTGGAGCCCCTTCACTCCGTAGGTTCGTAAGACAAACCAGATTTTTAAACTTCTGAATCTTCTCCCGAGGGGAATTTGCCAATCTCGATAGTCGGTAACGAGCCCACTCTCGGAAAATTCGTTGCGGAGATAACTGGGCGTTATTGACAGTGCATCAATCAAATCTTTGCGTTTCTTGACATAGAGACAAGAGGCATCGAAATTTGTGAGGAGCCATTTGTGCATGTTCATATTGAATGAATGGAAATGCTGAAAAGACGATGTTAAATGATGGTACTCGGGGCAAATTAAAGCTGCACCGGCGTATGCAGCATCGATGTGAACCCAGATCTCGCCAGGGACATCTGGAGGTGCGAATTTTGATAGCACCGAAGCAATGGATTCGAAATCATCAACAGCGCATGTGGAGGTTGTTCCCAATGCTGCAGTAAGATAAAATGGCTCCAACCCTTGAGATTTGCATTCTTTCAATACTTTCTCAAGATCATCACCAGTCATGGCAAAATCATTGGAAGCGAGTACGGGAATAGATCGGAATCTAACACCCGCTATCTGCGCTGCTTTTTGCGTAGAGCTGTGTACCATTTCGCTTCCCAATGCAACTAACTTACCCCTCTTGTGTGCAATAGCATCCTCGAGTTCAATGCCAGAGAGACCTGCAGTCGTTTCACGAAGGTATTTGTCTCGGGCTGCAACCATTACGGTAACGATCGCTTCCGAAGCTGATCCTTGAATAACGCCACCGCCATAAGTCGAAGACAAATAACATTCAGGTAGATTGAAGAGCTTGGCTAACCAGTCCATTACAACTGTCTCCAATTCTGTCACAGCAGGAGAGCAGATCCAGTTGAAAGCAGGGGCATTGAAGGCTGCTGAGTACAGCTCGCCGAGCATTGCAGGATAGGTGGATGACGCCGGGAAGAAAGCCATGAAATTTGGTGATTGCCTGACTATATCAGTATGCAGACTGAAATTCAATGGCAAAAGCCTGACTTACCAATGTGTCAAGCCAGGCATAATTTTAGACTCGATATCTTTCTGGATATCCGCCCAGGATTCACCTTCTTGAGGTGGACCATCGGGAAGAATTTTCTTCAAATAACCAGGCTCAACATTAGAGACCACCCTCCGTTCGTGGATATTATCATAGTATTGAATTACTAGGACCGTTAGAATATGCTACTCCAGCCCGAAGAACTATCACTCACTCTCATCAATGGCTGATGTTGCCGCCTCTTTAAACTGCTGCGAATCCATTTTTTCTTATTAGCGGGCAATATGTACGTAAAGAAGACAATGCCAAAATGTGAAGTTTTATAGGAAACCAAAGATGCCTCGAATATCTTCTTTCAGGAACTATTCCGCTAAAATGGAAGATGGAAGTCTCGTCACGATGTCTTTAAAGGGCGTGTACATTTGTTGTACTTGTCCATGTTTGATATGTACGAACAACATGTCCCGTCCCACTATTGAATCGATAGTTGGTGGGCGGGATGAGCGGGGCGGGTGTGATTTGCTCCGTTTTGCTAGGTCAGCTTTTTTTTCTCGCTAAACCAATAAGATAAGGAGGAGCATCAGTTGGGACAAATCTACCTACGCTCGAAGAGTTCTGTCTCCCAAAAAGGGGACCCGAGTACGACAGGGCACACAATTTGGAAGTCCATTGAACTTTATATCCAAAAATCGTTTAACTATAACGTCAATATATATCATGCTCGACATGCGCCATAGAGCAAACGGGCGATAAGAAGTGGTTTTTTTTTTGGAGAGGGGGGGGGAAAGGAGAATTTGTCATAGTGTAGGATAAAGATAACATTGACAGTTTGAAGCAAAGAAACGGGCGATCTGGTTGAAAAAGTTTCATGCCATGGCCAGCCACATTAATTTCCAACCCTTTTCAAAAACAAATCGAGCACTCATATCTACATGAACGGAAGAGAATAGCTGGAATCGATATTTGCTGGTATCTCAATTGGATCTGAACACGGAATTGATAACATTTCATGTCGATTTGCTTATTGTCAAATGGTCTGTTGTAGCAGGCGGCAGAAGAGTTCGTGTCGAAGATCAGTATGTAGAGCTCCACCACAGCTATTCGATGCATCGCGTCCAATTTACCATGGAACTTTCAAATCATCCTTCTCTGAGGTTAGCCCTGTGGACTGGACAATTTTACAATTACATGAAGAAAGAATCTAGCTGCAAGGTCAGCCGTACCAATTTTCAAGTATCATGTTCCTAATTTCAACTCCATTCGTAGAGGAGGGAACGAAGCAAATATATCCCCCCTCACTGCGCAAATGAAACACATCACACTTTTCAAAAGCTATTGGCTAAAGTTCGAAACACCACTATTCTTCTGTCATGCCGCTGTTCGTGCAATCATCTCTGTATACAACAACCTACATATCTAGGAGTGTAGATATTTTGAAGATTTTCCAAAAATGCATTTACAAGAGGATATTGATTAGAGGGCTTACCATGGGACTGAGATTTATGCTCTGTTTGGTGAGACGCAGAAGGACCTGTGATACTTCGAGAAATAATCGATGAGATTCTTATTGAACGGTGTATGGAGAAAGCTTGAGCGACTTTTGCCGAGGATCCTCAAAGGAGCTTGAGTGAATGTGGATGGCTGGTTTCGCTCCCGAGAAATATTCTTCAATTTTTCTAGAATATGGAAATATGACAGCGCCTAGTCTTGCATCTTCGGTCGGGTAGAATGCGGAGTGTACTTCCACTATCCCTGTTTGATCTATCTAGCTCGTTCTCTTTGATGCTGCACGGCTCTTCGTCTTGTCCGGTATGTTTTGTTTATATAATGTTAGCTAGGAATACTTCTACTCACGATATCAAGGACGAAAGTCATTTTATACAACCGTGGTGGTATATTCCAACGAGCATAAAATCCTAGGGTCGCAATTTACCAATTCAAACCCAATTACTGAAGATCCAAATGTCCAAATGTGATTCCAATACTTAAGAGTTGTAGTTCTACTCGTTTGAAATAAGACTCTGATAAGGTGTATTTTCGAATAAAAGATTTCACGTAGTACGAGGTATACTTTCCAAACCTTACTTGCACGTTGCATCCGAACACAGCATGTAGTCCCCATTAAGATTGGGCATTGAGATCTATACACAGCTGATTATTCCAGTCAATTTTCAATATTCACGTTTGTAAGCAATACATCATCGTGGTTGACCGAAAGCATTATATTTAACATTATCCAAATGTTCTCAAACGGAATACTATAAACTCTAATGGCCATATCGTAATGGTGGCATCTACAACCAAAATTCACGCAAATTAGCCCCTTAAATCCCCCTAAGCCAAGTCCCAATAGATAAATATCCAGAGACAAAAGAAATCCTTAAACCTTGTGCCCCATTGGCTCTACTTGGAGCTAGAAGCTTTATCCATTAAATACACGGATCTTAAGGCCTAGTCTTATACTCCTCACCCTCTTTAAGCCCCCCTTTCATCACATCATACTCCTCCTCAAATGATTGCTCATCCATCTGCTTCATTTTTTCACTCTCTTCTTGAGCCTTCCTCACCGTTGAACGTTGAAGAAACGTTTTTTCGCACTCCTGAACCACTGCATCTCTTCCAGCATTTCCCTCACACTTACAGAAGGGTTCCCCCAAGTACAATGGACGCCTAGTGATGCATCCTGGGACAGGGCAGCACCACCAACCGTCCTGAAGTTCTATTGGATCTCTTGCTCCCTCCCTTCGCCCATCTCCAATGGCTTCGTTATCACTATAAAAGACTGGACATAGCTTTTCGCCCAGATCGTGTGCGGCAACAGGACAACCAGCCCATGTACACTTCCACCACCCCAAAGGATAGGTCTTGAATGCTTCGGTTGGTATTAACTTCCCTGGAGTGGGGCATCTAGGAATGGTTTTGCTAATACTTTTTTGGCGCATAGCTGCAGCTGCTATGCGCTTTCTAAGGCGCTCCAAACGCTGGCCCTCTGCGGATTTCGGGTCGATACGTTTATTCTGGTTGTTTTCATACGGATCACTGCCGTGGGGAATCTCGGACATGATGAAGATTAATGGGGGTTGATATGTGGGAGTTATGAGGCAAGGGGCTTGGTGGATGAGGATTTGCCTGTAATCTGACTTTGATTGGGTTATGTGTTCGTAAGATCTTTGGTAGGTTTCTATGGTTCTTGAAAGTGTTATCCATGAGAAGAAAGGTTGTAGCAAAGGGGGGTATCTGTATCTATTTAAGCACGTCTGGGGAGGTTAGCTAGGGATCAAATGAAGGTAGAAGAAAAGTTTAATAGCTGCAGAATGACTGAAATAATCTTTAAATGGCTCTTAGATGATGGATAATGAGCGTCCTGCCTATGAAATGACTGTGGAATAACTGCAGAACAGAGGTAAAATGGCTACAGAATGAAGGGTCTTGACTGTTTTGGCTATGCAGTTATCGGCATTTACGCATCTTAGCAGCAAATGAGCAAAAGAATTGCGCTCGATGATTGTGAATTGATCGCAGCATAGAGGAAGAGTGGCCTCAGAATGACTAAAATGATTATCAAATGACTGTAAAATGATATATTGACTGTTCTGATCTTGAAGAGACAGGAATGATTGCAAAATGGGCGGAATGGTTGTGAATTCGTTGCAAAATGAATGTGGAAGTACTGCGAAATAACTTTGCAAGGTCAACTTGCAATGATAGATAGTATGAATGAAAAATTGCTGAAGAGGTTACAATTTTCGAGTCATATTAATTTTTGAAATGACTCGAATAGGTGAATATATTGTACAAGGCTGGGTGCGAGGCTGGTCATAGTTCAATATTCAGTTCTAGCCGGGGAATCGAGGGGCTGTCGTCTTAGATGACGAGACTAGAACCCCTTTATTGTTCAAAGTCAGACTGTATATTGCACTGATCTTTTCAAAGCTGTTGTAAGTAGTACTCTATATTCAAGACGAGAATGAATATGGAAAGATTCTGCTCCCAACTATTTAATTCCTATAATGTCTATCTAATTCTCAGCGAACAATATGCGAAAGATGTACCACGTTGATGCACAAGTCCGATACAATGGGGGCTATCTCATCGCCGTGGAGATCCAAGTAGAACTACATGCACTAACCTGAAACCTCAATTTGTTCGAAACAATGAAATTATACCGGTAAAATGTTGGAAGATTGTAGTCGACTCGGACAAAGCTAAACCCAGCATTCCTCTGATTACTTAATCGGGAACGCGGGGTTTGCCCATCCGAGCCACCTCCAGCTCACTTGCAGCTTCCCTTTAGCTCAATATTATAAACTTGTCATCACTCATTAACCATAAAACACTTGTAATAAATATCGTCACACGCAAACAACAACAATGCCATCAGGAAAAGCGACCGCAACAATTAACGGCCATACTATTGCCGAGACAGATGACTGGGAAGTTGTGGAGGGAAATGTTTATGTATGTGGCCATTTTTCAAAGATCTGCTGTTATACTAATAGTGCAGTTTCCACCATTGTGAGTTGCCTAGTATACATTTCAGTTTGGATGTTGGATTCTGATGGTGTAGCTCTGTGAACAAAGCTATGCTCTCCAGAACAGATCACAGTACACATTGCCCTTGGAAAGGTGATGCGTCTTACTATACCATTACGTTTGACAGTGAGTCCCTAGAGTTTCTACTTACATGCAGGAAAGTGATTGATGAGGCATAGAAACGGAGTTGAAAAATGCAGCGTGGTATTATCCAGCCCCGTTCGAAAAGGCTCAGAATATCAAGGATTATGTTGCTTTCTGTGAGTCATTTCGTTAAAATCAGAAGAAAATCGCAAGATTAACAACCCGATAGATAAAATCTGGTTAACGTGAAGGCGGAAGAGAAGAGAAGGATGGTGGTTTGACGATGGACTACTCGGAAACTCAATTGAGGCGTGGAGAATAATTGAGGAGCCTCTTTCCTGGAGTGTTGAGCAATGAATGAGTGGCAGAATGTGTTACTTCGAATTTGAATCTGCCTTTTGGGCCTATATTATCTGATGTTAAACCTGCGGAGGTTTCTTTTGAAGTAAAAAAGCGTCGAGAGATCGTGTTGTTTCCCAGTCTCATCCACCGAAAATTATTCTTCAAGGTGACGCCCAAATGTTCTAATAGATTGGCTAGCAGGTCACTCAACATGTTTCAGACCATCAATAGCATCCTCGCACCTTGCTAGGGGGCGTATCATTTGCTCTGCTTCAAATCCCACAACATAATGCGAAGTAGCACGGAGGTCGCGTTTGTGAAATTTCTCCCATATTCTCCATAGGAAGCAGCGCTCTTAGCGGTCGTACCAAATAGGTTAGTTGCACAGGCTTCTTGCCCTGTAAAATCTGCAATCTAAAACCCAGTCACCATGAGTGAGCTACGCCATAGGACTGAATATCAACCTCTGAAGTGAACGATCTTGTCCTCCTCAACATACTGCTACAGCATAGATTAAAAAACGTGCTTGCTTGAGTCTCCGGCCGAAAGTATGAGAAGCTCATCGCACTCTGCTTTTCCGGGAACAGGATGGCACTTGAAGAACATGCTTGGGCAAGCAAGTATTGACCGTGAAGGAAATTCGAGTAGATCCTCTTGAATCGAATCGATGTCTGACGGTAACGACTTCTGTATATTTTCGGACTGAAAATTGAAAAAGGTTTTTGGCCATAATTCAATGAATGGTTGAAAATTGGGCAATGTTCATAGTTGATCCAAGAATATTTGAATAAATGTATCTTTGGTTTGGTTGTGAAGAAGTCTTTGGAACTCCTAGCAGCGGCGAAGCGGAGAGGCGCCGGCATTGGCTTTGGGCCCTGAAATCTCAAAGAAAACACGCTAAACACGCCCGAATTAAACCGCGACCACAGACGCGTCTCCCCGCATCTCTACATTTATCAAAATCAATCTACGCACGACACAGAGGTATTACAGAATTTACCAAAGGATCAGTCATGGAAGATGCTCTAGAGCTATATGATGATAGTAATCGCGCATTTCTTCAAGCAATAATGGCACGAGGTAGTTTTGATCTGGATGAGGGCAAAGAACTGCTCGCTCACATTTTCACAGTCAAAAATGGTAATTTATTTCCTCAGAACAATCTTTCTTTCTGGAATACTAACATTTATCTCCAAGAAGGACGAGTTACTTCCAAAGACGATGTAACATTGGATGATTTGAATTCCTATATAGCTAGTGCAGCCCAAGCTCTCTCCCCGTTCGATTACGAGATTAGAAGCATGAGACATCAACTGTCAAATCAACAAACATGGGCTCTCGTCAACAGTACCAGCGATCCTCTCACCCAACTTGCGACCACTTTCACAACCGAGGAAATGTTCTATATCAAGCGGCTGTTGGATGCTATGTTTGAATCATTCAATACTAAGGGAAAGGAGGTCATGGCCATTAACAGTACCCAGGCTATGCATTCGTCAATTATCGGAGGATCCGGTCGGCAGAGCATAGGTGACGACGATATGCAGATTGTGGATAAGGGTGTGAGGAGATCAGATGCGGAGAGAATATTGGCAGGATTGATAGCGCAAGGATGGTTCGAACGGAGCAAACGAGGGTACTATTCTTTGACACCCCGCGCAATACTGGAGCTTCGACGCTGGCTTTTCGATACTTACAACGATTCAGACGATCTTGATGAGTGGCAGCGGGTTAAAAATTGCGAAGCATGCAAAGGAATCGTCACAGTTGGATTGAGATGTTCGAGGATAAACTGCAATGTGCGACTACATTGGATATGTCAATCTGCGTATTTTCAGTCGCGACCCAATAAGAATTGTCCGAAGTGCGAGACGGAATGGGATGGAAAGAATTTTGTTGGAGAGAAGGTGGTTACATCGACAGAAGATAACTTGAGGGAAAAGCGAAGAAGCGGTGCTTCTTCACAACAAAGAGGAGTCCCCGTCGAGGAGGAGGAGGAGGAGGATGAGGAAGAAGAGGACGAGGAAGAATGAATATAAAAACGGGTGATATGGCGTTCATGGCGATTATGGCGATTAGGATATCCCATGTGGCTAAAAGGTTTTTGGACTGCTGGTGGTACACTAGGAAGGAGCTCTTAGACGATAAGTCAACTTCAAAAGTACCCCCTGCATCACTTATTAATCAATATCCTGGTGCAACCATGCTCAGCAGAATCGAGTTCTTTGCCGATTTTGCGCAGTCCAAGTGTCAGCCTTGTTTTGCAACTGGAAAAACATCTGCCATTTTTATGGAACCTTTTTTGCATTCTCAAAAACACTCATTGTGTCTCATTACTCTCCTTACCATTGCGAGGAGATGAAGCAATATTCTTATGACCCTCTTGATCCATCCGTGGACGGGATTCGAGTAAGTGGCTGGGCCCATATAATTAAGGCCATGATTGCTGACGAGGAGTTTCCAGCTCCTACATCTATTACCAGGGCTGGATGCCAAGCAACCTCGTTGTTTTCTTAAGAATGTAACATTCGGGGAACGTCCAAAGTACAATGCTATTTCCTATACATGGGGTCATGAAGCCCGTCAACAACCCATTGTTGTCAATGACCAATACTTCCTTGTCACGAACAATCTTTACGATGCACTTGCCTGCTTACAACAGCAAAGTCCTGAAGGACTAGTTCTCTGGGTTGATGCTATATGCATAAACCAAAACGACATTGCAGAGCGGAATCGTCAATTGACAATCATGCCTTACATCTATGAGCGCGCAAGGCTTGTGGTAATTTGGTTAAGAAATGACCAGCATATAACCCCTCCAGTTTGGCCAGAGCCGAAGAGGATACCACCGTTTGAGATCTCAGGACATACTCAACAATACGAGGATCAACGACTACTATTCAACTACTTGATGATGATGTGTTCAAATGAGTACTGGAATAGACTTTGGATTATTCAAGAGATTGGGAAGGCTAGAAAATTGGTTATCTCTTTTGGTCAAGAACTCATAGACTGGAAATGCTTTGTGGAAACCGTCATCCTTTCCTGGCCATATCCTGGGTGGATCGTGGAGGAAATCATGGAAGAAACAGCGGGCCCCTTTGAACCAAGGCTTCCAAGAACCGCATTTTCGGATACGGTTCCCTGGAAACTATACCATCAATTATTAAAGAAATATGATGGCGGCCACAAACTACACAACCTTATGATCAATCATCGTCATGCTTTGTGTAAAGAACCAAGGGATAAGGTATATGGATTGATTGGTCTGGCTACGGACTGCTATGCTGGATTTCCTATGGATTACCGGAAAACACTATATGAAGTCTGGAAGGATACGGTACTATTCAAAAATTCCGATACTCTAGTTCATCAGGGCGATATCTTGAGGTTTGGTAAACTGGTTCGGGACTCTCTTGGTGGCCCATGTATTACGACGATGAAAGAAATTTCCCAAGACGCCTTTTTGAAGATGCCTCGGAAGGAGAATCGCGATCGACATCTCAAAGACAATAATCTTACGGTGTTAAAGATTCCTGCTCGTCTAGTGGGCCAAATTGTACATCTGGGTCCTTCACATGTACAAATCATGACCGACCTTTCAAAAACTGCAGACTGGAGGTTGAGTATACAGCATCATCTCCCTAAAGAAGTCCAAGCTAGCGTTCAGGAAGAAAGTGACTTGTTTTTGGAACTACTAGAAGATTTGGACGAAACTGACCTCAAAATCGTATCTTCATGTGGCTTTGATGTTTCATGGCATCCGGAAATTATGGCTCAAGTTCTGTCCGACCTGAATGCAATATCGAAGAAATCGGATCCTGAGAATGAGCCTCTGTTGCGCGACTGGTTACCTCATTTATCGCCAAACGGGCCGCAGTCCCTTTCCACGTTTCCAGTAGAAGGAGCACGCTTATTTCTCTTGGACAATTCGATCAAGAAATCTGCGGGCTTAGATGGGACTCGTGCAACATTATCGGACGCACCTGGAAACATGGGCCTGGGGCCATCAGTAGCTTGTGTGGGTGATTACTTGTGTGAAATTGCTGGGATCAAAAGGGCTGCGATTATAAGGAGGAGCAAGAATAAATTAAGCTTTATTGGAACTGCTGGCTTGGCGCAGCAGGCACAACATGCTCGGAAAAGTGAAACCTCTTCTCCATTTAGCCTGCCAAAATTCGAATACTCAGCGCTAGACGATACAGTAGATTTGTACCTATACGTACCTTTGGCATATCAGCTATTAGATTAGCCTAATCTTCAGTTCGCTACATTACCTCCTGTCTAAGGTTTTCTCCCAGGAAAATGATGGATCTTTTTGAAAAAAACGAGTTCGAATCGCCCATGTTTGTAATCGTCGAAGATGCAGATCCGATGTTGGACATGATTGAGAGCCATTGACAGTCCATTGTTCAGGGTTCTGGTGGGCCGCGGGGCTTTACTCTTTACTGTTGGACATGGGTGAGATATTGTGCGGGGGGATATTCATGAATTAGTATGTGATGATAGTTAATATAGAACAAGAGATGGAAAGTTTGAGTTATGGGTGTTCTCAATATCATCAACTATTTATTGTCGACTACAAAGCTGGGATAGGTAATAGGTATTATTGTTGGAATTGACCCTCTCATTTTATAATCCGTGCATTGGAATATTAATTATATAGTCCAAGTAACATTCTTATATAAAGTTCTACTGGTAGGCAGGAGGCTACCGCTATCCATTCATTATCTTATTTTTCCATTTAAATTGTAAACCTCGAAAAAAAGACAAAAAAATTAAAACTTAACGTGCAACTCCCTCGCGTGGGGTCGAACCACGAACCTCTCGATTTACCCGTACGATATGGATTAACAGTCGAACGCGCTAGCCAATTGCGCCACGAGGGACTGATTAAATGATGTTTTGTTTGCAGCTAAATATGTTCACATCTTAATCCTGCAAAGTTCAAAATATGCGCGAGTGATGAGTTCTTCGTTCAGAAAAAGCTTGATATTGTATGTACACATAATCTAATATATAAAAGAAATATTCCGGATAAAAAGCCTTCCAAATGTATCCTAACCAAAATCTAAAGATAAGAAAGTATTTAAGGACTGCAAATCATGAAAGATCAGTCATCACATACGGAATGTCCTTCCTTGTCCTTCCTCCAATGTATGCCCCGTCCAGAAGCTTGATCCGCAGTCACAAGAACCATGAGGTAATATCTTCGAATCATTGATATAAAAGCTTTCTAATGTTATAAATACAATTTAATAATGAAAGCAACGACGAGGGATTGGAACAAACGCAGTAGAGACGCCAAAATAGATTTGCAGACCAACCACACACCCGATTTCGGAACTCAACGGACTTCTCTCCAAGATGCCCCTATCCCAATAGCAATGTTATACATACCGTCCAAAAGACAAGTAGCGCAAGGAAAATATGTGCATAATAAAAGCCAAAACCCAGTCCTTGAGCTTTTGGTATCTCGAGTCCTGTTTTAAGTGAATCCCTTGCTCATTTGAATGGTTCCCAGCTTTGTACCATACAACACCCGGGTGTCATCTCTTTCATGCTATCATTGTTGTTTTCACGAGATTATATTTATTGAATAGGGCGGTTTATGATGGTTTCCGTGAAAGAGGGTATTTCATTCGAACAACTTCGCCATCAGATATCAATTTGTGGATTCGGAATTGCTGGTAAGTTCTGAAGAATTGTAGCGGTGTTATGATCTGAGGTTTGACTAGTAATGAGATTGGGGTTGAATGTTTGAATCTTATTGACGGGGATAGTGTGAAGTGAGCTTCTTGTATGATGTGGAGTGAAAGTTTGAGCTGAGTTGCATGTCTGGAAAGGGTGGAATGGCTGAGATGTTGATGTTTTAATATCTGGTCGAGGTGACATCTGTCCAGTGCGACTAATTTTAAAGGTTGGCTTGTTGCTCAGAACAATCACGCTGGACGGGTATAGACCTGAATAAGCGTATAGGTGGATTTCAAGTACGTGACCGTTGTTGATGCGGCCATATCGGCGGGAAGAAAGCTCCCAGTTATCGAGCTAGAAGACAAAGAGGAAGTTCGAATACTCGCTGTCACGCTGGATGTTAGCACCGGGGATGGATTGATAGTGGCTGCGGATGCATGAGTGCTGGGTATAGGTAAAATAGTGTTTGATTCTGAATTGAATCCAGACCTCGATGCTCTGGATCTACTTATTAGCGATGTAATCTCGTTGCTAAAGCTCGGAGCAAGTGGTGACGATGGTGTTGCGAAATCAGTGGTGGTAGGAACTGTACTTGTAGAAACATCTAAGGTTGTACTGATAATCTCAACCGTTGATGTGTGAAGACTGTGGCTAGGTCGACTATTCTGTGTTATATGGACTTGAGTAGTTGTGCTAGAATCTGTTATAGAGGTTGCAGATCCAGATGAGGTCTGAGATGTTGTACTGGATTTTATCGTATAAGCTGGGATCAAAGTTGTCGTATTTGAATCTATGATAGAGGTAGTGGATTCAGGAGGTATCTGAGTACTAGAATCTATTGTAGAGATTGTAGATTCATATGAGATCTGATTTGTCGTACTAGTAACTTTGGTGTGAATTGTTGATTCAGCCAGTATTGTTGTAGTCGAATCTGGTGGAGAAGTTGCAGATGGAACCCGAGTTGTTGTAAAGGTGTCAGACTCAGGTGAGATCTGAGTTCTTGTGCTGGAATTTATCGTATAGATTGGGATAAGAGTTGTTGTATCAGAATTTATGGTAGAAACTGTAGATTCTGAGGTCATCCGAGTACTAGCATTCGGTGTAGGGGTTGGAGACTCAGATGGGATTTGAGTTGTTGCAGTGAAGTCTGTTGGAGAAATCGCAGATTTAGATGGAGAAATTTCAGATCCGTCCGGAAGATATGTGATGGTGGTCGTGCTGGTGCTAGGTGATAATGACGCGCTTCTAGTTATCCATTCGATCGTAGTACTGATAGCCCTACGATTTGGTTCGGACTGCAAGATTTGAGCCTGATATGAAGACATCAAGGCTGGGTGACTTTTTTCGATTGTGTTAATAGGCATTGATAGCTCGTTGGAGGTTGCCAACAGAATAGAAGAGATAGATATAGGGTCATTCTGAGCTATAGTTGCTGCGGACCTAAACGCATCGGCGGTACTTGTGCTAGGGTTAAGAATAGACAAAACAGAAGTTTGTGACGAGGAGGAGTTCATGGGCTCTACGACTTGTGAAACTACGAAAGGTAGACAAAGTAAGAAAGCCGAGAATGTGATACACATATTGCAATCTGGAGCCTGTGAATGAATGAATGAACGAAACTCGCGTGCGATGACTGCGAAGACTTCAACTGACTATATTATGGGAATGATTGTCACAGTTAAGGGCTTCCTCTTGGTTAGGCACGACAAACTTATGACTCGGTGCTGACAATCGAAGGTTTCTAGCAAAAGTGAATCTGAAAGATCATGCTATCGCATCAGAATTATGACTCGCACACAGCTGGATTCTGAACTATTCCGGAAATGAATCTTCACTGCCCATCGCTTCAATTCGAGCCTGAAAGTTACACTTTCCAAGTTAAAGACTTCGTAAAAGCACTTTTCAACATCTAAAGCCAACTGGAAATTCCTACTAGCTACACTGGTAGCTCAAACTCCCTTGAAAGCTCTCTTGAAGATTTCAAGCCAATCATAGCAATAACAGGGGCATGAAAATCAAAGCACCTACCGTAAAGCTGATGCGAAGAAAATCTGGCGACGACGGTATTTTGGGACGAAACCCATCCACAACTCTATCAAGTGGAAACAGCGTCATTATCGAAAATTCTTGCTGAATGAAGTAAGGTACTTGGCTCATGTGTAAAAGCTCCTAACTCGAGATCTTTCAGGATATGTCCAAAATTACTCAATTGGTTTCGAAAGTGGCTGGAATAGTCAAGTTTCAATGTATCAGGTTGTGCCAAGCACCGGAGGAAACTAAACAAGCGACGTTGTATCCTAAAACCTCAGTCCAACTTGAATAATATTGGCGCATTGCTTGATAATCATGAGGAGATGACTGTTATATAATAGAGATATATCGCTGTATTTCGAACTCG
Organism: Sclerotinia glacialis; assembly: GCA_002162575.1. Lineage (NCBI taxonomy): Eukaryota > Fungi > Ascomycota > Leotiomycetes > Helotiales > Sclerotiniaceae > Sclerotinia > Sclerotinia glacialis. The sequence goes on along the minus strand of NGKH01000010.1, from coordinate 918,664 downwards.
AGTAAATTAATCCTGCTCACTGCCTGTGCATGTTACGAATGCAAGGAATAGGTTTAAGTGAGATTTAATATATGCAGACATGCAATAGGTTTTCTCAATTTGGGATATATTTACCTGCAATTTAATGTATAGTGCATTTATCAGCCATGAAATGGGAGAAACGAGAGCTGCTGTGATAGGACATAATCGAAGCTTGTCTGAAATTTCCACATATTAATCAATAAAGAACCTGGACCCCAAAGATTGAGAGCGGAATATTTTGTTGCTATCAACCAAAATAAACATGATGTTGATCGCGAAGTGTTATGAAAGGGATTTTGGACAGCGACCGGAACATGAGTTCGTCAGCTTACATTTTCATTCTACCAACCGAATCAAGCAAATAACTTTTTTCTTTAAATGAAAAGAATTGTTTTTCTTTTCACATTTGCGTTACTCATGAAAATCCGTCAAGGCTAAGGCCGTTTCTACGTCTGTTCAAGACACAGAGAAACACGATGATGGCGATGCTGGCGATGCTGGCGATGCTGTGAGACAACGCTTCAAGACAACGCTTCAATTTATCCGGACGGTAGATCAGAAATTCGTCAAAAGAGGGCGCACGCGGGCTGTACTTGTCAATCTCCACGTCTTGCCAATCTCCACGTCTTATTGGGCAATTTTGTTCTGTTTATTCTTGGCCGATCCCGGTTGCCCAGTATTGGAGGTGTTGAGACTCGACCAAATAAATATATTACGATACGACTTCAACCTGTGCACTTCAACCCTTTACGTACCAGCTTACGCAGCCTCCCCTGTGTGCAAAAATAGATGAGTTATGAGCTGCTTACTCCGCCCCTTATCAAGCTATTTTCAGGGTACTCAGGGGCCGCGAAACCCTACAGAGGCTGGTGACAAGCTCCACTAAATGACGACTTACAGGGTCAAGATCCCCCCCTAGACCCGTAAATATCCCCAAATAAACAAAAGCATCCCGTAATCTCTTACAGCAAATGAAAATTTGTTCCCCTCATGTGGTATGGAGTACTCCGTAGATGAGAAGCTTTCCTACCCGTCCTCCTATCTGTCCAATCATGGTCGGTTTCAACCATTTGTCCAACAATAACCTAGTGGATATTCTAGCCATTATCATGGGCTGGTAACAGGCTGTGGTCATCTGTTGGTGTCATTTGCTGCAGGATTCGTATATATAACACGAAATATGGTTAGGATTTTTAAAATTGCGGCTGTGTGTTGGTTACATTTGGCAAAGTGATACTTATAAGCTCATCACCACCAGTCGTTTTCACCTCCTTCTTTCCTCTTCAAACACACATTTACTTCTGCTTCTAGATTTCTCATCCAAAATATTCTCAATCTCATAATGCGTTCCTCCACTGTCGCTTTCGCCGTCACTTTGGCCTTGGCCAACTCCGCATCAGTTCTAGCTACTGGCGATTCCACAGCTACAACCACCTATGCTTCTCATACCATTTCTCAAACTGGAGACGGCCAAGATATCAGTAGCCTGGCCACAACCAGTGTGGTTTCCACCACATCATTATCTGCTCTTATCCCAGTAACCACTGCCATCTCCATTCCATTAAGCAATGCTGTGTCGTCGCACGCATCCTCCTTCACCTCCATGAGCTACGTCTCCTCCGGATCACCATACTCATCCGGTTTCGTATCCAGTTCTATTGTATCTGGCAGGCCAGGCGTTTACAGCAACTCCACCTCTTTCTCTACCGCCACTGCCTCCGGTGCTGGCGGCACATCTACTGCTACCGCCACCACTGAAGTTCCTGGAGCTACCACCGGGGCTAGCAGGACTGGGTCTTCGTCGAGTGGGAGCGCGAGCGCCTCATCATCTAGCTCTGCTGCTGATGCTTTGTCCTTTAATGGTGCATCATGGAGTATGGGAGGCCTTATGCTTGGTGGAATGGCTGTTGTCTTTGGCTTCTTCTGATTGCCTTGCTAAGTCTGTTTGGTTCTACGATTGAATAATGGTATAATGGGATTTGGAATTCAGGAATCAGGGTTTGCGGATCACGATATGGATGTGGATATGGAAATGGGAGTTAATGAGAGAGGCATTCGAGTTAGCGTTCTGCATACATCAGTTTTGGAGGATTTAATCTTTTGATCCTATTTCAGGATGTTGTACGAATGCAATTTTTGGAAATTCTAGATACCAGGTTCTGTATCAATATTGAATGGGCGTTGATCTGACTTTATTTTCTTTCATTTTGACAATTTGTATGATCAAGTGAGATAGGATTTTTGGTTGTGATTCTCGCAATTGTTATATGTCACGGTATGCCTTACATGAACCCCCACCAAATTGTTTTAATCCACCGTCGTTGTACCAGTCCACGGCTTCCAACCACGCATTTTCCTCTCTACAACAAACTCTGCTTCTTCCAACTTGAACCCGACAAGCTTCTCGATATCTCGCTCCTCTGCTTCACAGTCTGTTCTTATAAATTCGACGGTGTCCGAGGACTTCATGCCAATTACCCGGTACATTGCATCTGCCCACTCTTAGCCCAAAGTCCAATTAATCTCCAAAATCGGAAAATCATGAGGGGCATTTTAGCTTATTCTTCATACTCCACATAAACAAACCTTAGGATGCCGCAATTTGTTCAACGAACTTCCGGACTCCCCCAACTCCCGCAGCACCTCCCCGCCCCAGACCAGTATAGATGCGGAGTTCCGCGCTGACTTCTTGAGATTCTAACTGAAACAAGTGGATTAGATAGCCAAGGGATATCGCAGTATACATGTCCGGCTGGAGGCTTGGTGGCCATAAGCCACAAATGGGAGTGGCTTTTAAAAACGTCCGATCTCCATCGAAAAAGATATCATATTGCGTATTTTCTTCCCACAGAATTTTAGCTTAGCGGCTTGGGACATATCGAATAGAGCGCTCAGAGCTGTGACACCAAAAGGTGTTGCTTGGAGTATTGAGCGGCATGTGACGGTCGGTCAGAAATCAAGGGTTTGGTTTAGTAACTCCATCCAACAGTATACCGATTGCGTGGGGATTGATTAGAGAACTATTGGTGAAGTGGCTTTTCGCTGTATGATAAATTGAGGTATGTACAGTCATTCTATGGACTAAGGCTGATAAGTGGTGGGTGGCTACCGGGCAGAACGTTTTGAAAGAAGAATGTTCAGTGAACATTGTTCACTATATGAGACGGAACCAAGAATTTGATAGATGTGCAAATTAGGTAGGGTGAGTAAGGCTCTCTAGTGCAGTAGAGAAGAAATTAGATTTAGAAGGACTGGATACTTTAAAGAGCTATAATCTAGCTCCTCTGTTCCTTGATCATTGGAGTGTAAAGTCTGCGTTGTATGGCTTGGGAAGAGTTTTACTGGAACAAAGTACTGATTATCCAAGTGGTCTCAAAACTACAAAATATATAATGGAACTGAACAACTAGCATAGCTTCATGTGTCCCGCTAATATTTGTTCGCGGTAGTAAATTTGATGAAGCAAAGATGGTGGCTGTATCTCACATCCGTATTATAAACAAGCTCTCCTTGGTATGATAAGTATTTAACCTGTAAACTCATGAAACTCTCAGAAATTACATTTAAAACACCAGACTTGTCAACTCATGTCATCTGAACTTTTGAAAGACCTTGAAACTCAAGAGGAAAGTGAGATCAACGGCGGCCAAAAGGTGGTAGACCCAGAAGCAATATCCGATCCCGAACTCATGGATACAAATGAATATTCAGACGAAAGTGATGGTAGAGAGGTTATCTTGTCTGAAGAATCTTTGGACATTCAAAATTGTGGCAAGTCAACTACCTTCGAGGAGTAAACATTTTGACTAACTAGAATTGGTGTACAGATGAAACAATGAAGGCCATCGAGACCAACAACCATCAAATTAACATAAATGACCTTCCACACGACATTCTCATGGTCATATTTGATAACCTTACTACATGTATGGTTGCCTGCCTAGGTCTTACTTGTTCTCAATTCTATACTTCGTGCAAGATCCATCACCCAGGAATTTTCAACCTGGAGTTACATAACACCGAATGTCATATAATTTTCCATTATCCTCCGGATGCTGTTTTCAGTCCCATCTCCTGTGTTTATTATCCATGTGACCAGAAACGCTTGATGACTTCGGAATTTCGGGAAGACGCAAGATTCATAGTAAAAATATCACTTCATCAATCTGGAAGCATTCCCGGCACTCCATATCCCAGACAGGATCATATGACCGACTTGATTGATACCTGGCACGGACTTCGACACTATCGAAAGACTTGGCTGAGTGTTGGAAACAATGGAAAAAACGAATATATACTCAAGTATCTCCTGATATCCGTGTACAATCCTACCAACGAGTACTGCAATGTAAAGTTAGATTTTTATCACGTAAAGCCTCCGCTTCCTGCTATTCCTGGGAAGGTTCGGATAGAAATTCCTTGGCCTATTTTACCAAATCCTCACCAAATGGCACCTCATGATAGGTTTCTTAAAGCAAAGGAAATAATATTGGGCGATGAATGCCATCACTTGTCACGATCTCTCTGGGCGGGGTGTTGGAGTAATTGTGAGATTGGGCAGGAATGTATAAACTGGATGGAAGGAAGACCCTAAGATACATTCTCTGATTGGCCGAAAGAAAGTTTGTGGAGATGAAGGGGGAAAAGATCTTTTAGGCGGCTTGACTGACCATGCATATATGGACATCTAAATCCTGAAATCCTGAAATACTAGCCGAAGCTCTAGATGACTTTAGTATAAAACGAATTCAAATATATTTTACCCAGTGATATAATATCCATTTGAAATTTAGACACCTTCATGCCCTAAAGCCGGCTTGGCTAACATCTAAATGCACAACAAAAACAAAAACCTTCTATATTTTGACGAGATCGATATAATACTCAAGTGAGAAATGAAAATCTAGGTGAATTTAACCAGCTCTCTATGGCAGATAAAGCAAGTAGTCAGACTACCATGCACATTTTTGATTCTTTAGTAATCTTTACAAAGACTTCTCAATCTAGATAGCAAGATCAATGACTTAGTACCAGGCCTATCGTAGAACCGCAGTGGACCCCCAAGTGTTTCCATCGAGAACTATGATCAATTATCCAACTATTGCTCTTTGCACACAATGAACGTCTATAATAAGCGTGACATCTGGGACTGCTATTCTTGTATATCGAGCGCTTTCACCACCGAAGCGAGAAACGACCATCGCCACAACCCCGCAAAATACAGGTTCCACATCGCTAACCCATAGGCTATCTGGGGATGCACGTTTGTGGGGCTTTGCCTGCTGTGGGGCCTGATCGTAGCACAATCTCACTTGATATCAAAACTTTACTTTCGAAGGAAAGTCCGATATTATCATCATCAAACAACATGACCGCTCGAATCATTTGCCATCCGCTTTTGGGTCAAACTACAGTGGTGACGGAAAATCATGTAAGGTCACATAATGTTACTTATATACAGGTGCAGAAGCTCAGTGGATATAGGTTGATGTTACTATTGCATTGTTTCCAGACGAATGGGATGGTGAAGAGACCACCTGGGAGGTGGCATTGTGGTATGGCGTGAAAGATATGGCCTGGAAACAGCTTGACCTGATCCGAGTTTATCATGGTATCCTAATAGTACGTATCCCCGCTACCCATTACATCTTGATCATGGATTGACGGAAAGACAAGCTTGCTGTTGACTCTGAAGGTCCAGTTCTGTTCTTCTCAAACACTTTGAAGCGGCAATCCATGAAGGGTGATGTAGTTTGCTGTACCGTCAAGTATAGAAAATTAGGAGATTCGACATGGAAATGGGTGAATGATAATCCCAATCCTGTTGGTGATGCAGAAATTATCTTTCAGAGGTCGTCATCAATTATACCACTACCTTCTATGGAAGAATACATCTCCAACTTATCACAATGTGTTAATATCAACTTCTATGGACTGCATGGAACATCTAAATTGCCCATATGGACTCTCACCTATCCAATCACCGCTTCCACCGCTCTAGCCACCGAGCCAAGCGTTGGAAGGATCAACATTGGAATTCCAACGGAGATAGTCAGATACTTTGCTCTTGTCAAACGAATGAATTTCTGGTTAGTGCCCCGTCATGGGAGATATGGATTTGAACTGGACGAAGACAATTGTCAATTCTATTCTGGAAAGGTCGAGTCCGGATTAGAAGAAGCTATTCTTATATCATTTTTGAGAAGTGATGGCATGCATTTTGTGATGCTTGCACTGAGTATGGATGGAGTTGAAATGACATTCACATCTTGCAATGACGGAAGCATTGTTTTAATAGGGAAAAATGAGAGCGCAGAGAAAAGAGAGGGGATTGTCATTTGTGCCTTGGGTAAAACTGTAGACGATGGTATAGCAGCTACGATGGACCATGCCAAACGAATCATTCGAGAAAACTTGAAACCAGGCTCAGTTACTATTGATCGAAGCTTTGATCGTCATAAAGTAATTCAGGGGCTCGAACGCAAGAAAAGCTTCCATGAAGAGCTGGTCTACTGCACGTGGAACTCTCTAGGTCCTACCCTGACATCGGCTACTCTCTTTTCTGCACTTGGAGATCTAAATACATCCTCCATCTATCCATCTACGATCATAATAGATGATGGTTGGCAATCTGTAACGCCATTTGGCTCCGAAGTATTCCCCACTCAGCATCGTTGGTCAAGATTCGAAGCTTCATCCATATCGTTTCCAGAGGGCCTTGCCAATCTCTCACTCAGAATCAGAAACTTGTATCCATGGATCAAAAATATTGGTATTTGGCACGGCATATTTGGCTACTGGAGTGGTATCGACCCGGAAGACGAAATTGGTAGGGATTATAATTTGAGATGGGTGGAAGTTAATAATCATCATCAAAGTGGAATGTGGATTATTGATGCTTGTGACGTGAGGAGATTTTACGATGACTTTTACTCGTAAGTGCTATTTCTAGTCATCCTTCGTAATTCATAATCCTGATCATATAGATTTCTTGTCAGCTGTGGCATAAATGCTGTGAAGTTGGATACCCAAGGGTTATTGAACGATCTCAAAAATTCAAAAGATAGGAGAGAATTAATACCAGCATACCAAGATGCAATCCACGCATCCTTAACTTCTCATTTTGAAGATAGAGTCATATCATGCATGTCACAATTCCCCTCCAACATCTTCTCGCCTCAGTTACTACTATCTCAATCAGGGCATATGTCACGAAAAATAGCCATGCGCAATTCCGATGACTTTTGGCCCAATGATCCAACTGCTCATCCTTGGTAAGATACCTCCTTCCACTTCGGTTCCAACCACCCCATCTTCTAATACCACAATCTCACAATTCTACCTGGCCACACTTACTCCAACCGTCTAATGAATCCAGGCACATCCACACCAACTCCCATACCTCACACCTAACCACCCATCTCGAAAATATCATCCCAGACTGGGATATGTTTCAGACTTCCACCTCCGATATCACTCCACCTTCATCTCCAGACTACTCCTCCTATCACGCCGCCGCGCGTTCACTCTCAGGTGGTCTCGTATCCATAACCGATACTCCGGGCCACCACAACACCACGCTCCTCTCTCGCCTCTCCTGTACACCTTTCAAACATATCACCCCCACTGGGCCATCAAACTCCACCATCCTCCGCGTCAACCCCGGAAAATCCACAGACGTATACAGCGACAACAAAGCCCATCGAATGTTAAAAATCCGTACCTCCACCATCGAAACTGATGTTAAGATACTGGGGCTATTTAATCCGCTTCCCTCAGGGTCTATTACCGAGATCATTGGACTCGAAGAACTTTTCCCATTGTCTCATTCCAAACCCCACGAAGAAAACGAAGCAGATGCAGAATATATAATCCATGCCTCCACCACCGACAAACTATCTCCACCCATCTCCCTCGAAACCCTTGGGACTACCGCTAGTAAATTCCTAATCACTCTACCATCGCATGGATATGAGATACTTACTGCGTGTCGGGTTTATAGTGTACCTATTCATATCGCTCTTCCCCTTCTCCGCAATCCCAATCCCAATCCCAATAATAACATCAACACCGGCTCCGCCTCCAACAACCACAACCAGGAAAAGTCAATCCAAATAGCAATCCTCGGCATAGCAAACAAATTCGCAGGAGCAGCCGCCATCAACGAATTTCCAAGTTCAATTTCCATATCTCTTCCTGCCCAGGAACCCGACAATGCATCCTCAAAACCGCAATCGCAAAACGCTTCCGCCAAAATAAAACTCAAGATGAAAGGAGCCGGTATATTAGGTCTTTATATATCCTCCAACTCCCCCCCTTCTCCTCATTGCGCAAACACAAACACAAACACAAACGCAGATACAGCCCCACAAAAAACCTCACAAACCTCACAAACCTCACAACCTCCCCCTCCCCCTCCCATCCTATCAACCCTCCAAATCGGCGGGCTTGATTTCTCACATCATATAACTCGACATGGTAATATAGAGTATATATCACATTCCCACTCCAATCCCCATCCCCATCCTCATCCCCATCCCCTATCTCAAAATCAAAATCAAAATCAAAATCAAAATCAAAATCAAAATCAAAATCAAAATCAAAATCAAACTCAAACTCACGGATACAAAATATCTATCGATCTGCCCACGATATTGGATTTAGGATCTATGCATATGGAGATGAAATCTAAATCCCATTCCCAATTCCATTCCCATTCCAATTTCGATTTCGATTCTATGAGTGACGAGGAGAAAATGGAAATGGAAATGGAAATGAATGGTGATGTATTAGTAGAGGTTGGGATTTTTATCTGAAGTGATTGATGGATAGATAGATGGATGGGTTATATATATATATATTATTGCGTCAATAACAACTACACCCACAACCACAATCACAAGCATGATTAAAAGAAGTAGTATATGCAAACTGTTTATATCTATATATACGTAATTATGAAGCTCTATCTACTCTATCGTTGCAATGTTGTTGTCTATTGAATGGTAATTACAACTGCGCTGAGCCCATCCTAATCCCAACGTAATAAAAACGAAGCATCCATCATCGATCGACTCACGAGACAATGCAAGGTGGGTTATGCCAAAGAGATCCAGCGCAACCCAATACCGAATCTAAATACCCAGACCCCCAGACCTTCAACCACCGAGCCCCTACCACGTCTCCTGTACATAAAACTTCGACCTCTCCATATTCGCAACAAAAGTCTCTGCCTCCTCCATGCTCATGTCCGCATGATTCTGTAAGACGCCCAAGAAAGCCAGTCTGACTGCCTTGGGCATACCCCCGGAGCTACCACATACATAAATGATCGCATTCCATTTTACCAAAAGATCTGCAATCTCTTGTCCTTGTTTTCTAATCTGATCTTGTACATAGACTTTTTGCGGGCCATCTCTGGAGAAGACCGGATTCGCGTCTATCTTTAACAAATGCGAATCCCAGTCATGACCGTAGAAGTAATCTGCCTCACGATTGCGGCCACCATATATAAGAAGGACCTTGCCGAATACTACTCTCGCATCTGTGGAGTATACAATTTGCTTAGCGCGTTCCCAGATCAACGATCGAAGAGGAGCAATTCCTGTCCCTGCACCAACCAATATGAGAGGACGTTCTGTCAGGTTCTTGGGTGCTTTGTAGAAAGATGTGTTTCTGCTGTACCCGAGAGTGATGATTGTTCCTTCCGGAAGGGTGGCTAGATAGCGGGAACAAAGACCGTTGCGGACTTTTTGGAGAACGGTGCGGTATTTGACAATGGCGACGAGGATTTGCATAAAATGATCTTTCTCAGGTTTGGTTTTATCAAGATCTTTGGCATCTTTAGAGTCCTTTGAATCCTTTGAACTTTTAGAAACTTTACCTTTGTCTTCATGGGCGATGTGCATGGCACCACCTGAGCTAATGCTGAATTCGCGAGCTCGAATTATGGGGAAGATGGTCGTGGCCTGCTTCCATGGAAGCTTGACGCTTGGGAAGTCTTGGAGACATTCAAGGATACTGCGACGAGGGCGAGTAGTATAGTCGTAGAGTTCGTCAGTGTAGACAGGATCGCAAAACTCGAGGAGACGTGCTTTGTGCGTCGGATCGTCTGTATAATGTGCCATAGATTCGAAAAAACGACGCTTGGGAATAGCTTGAAAGTCAAGATTATGAATCAATAGTTCTCGTAGCGTTTGCTCGTCATCCAGTAGATGAAGATCCTTCTGTGGTGATATCAAATTTTTGGCGCTGAACCAATCTGGTGATCGTGGCTTGAAGTGTAACTTCATATCCGCAACATCATTCCATCCCATCAAATCAATGAGGGCCTGGACATCCTCGGGAAAGTTTTTGGGAAAAATTGATATGGTGTCTCCAGGATACGCGAACAAGTCTCTGATTTGTATTTTGAAGGTGATTTCGCGAACATCCTGCCAGTGACTTAAGGGAGTCATGCGCTGGTTTTTATGAATGGTGGCTTGAATTGCGTTTCGGACATCTGTGAAATTTCGACTTTGAGGCAATACCTTATCGACACTTTCTAGTTCATCATCTTTGCAGGGCTCAGTCACTCGATTTGAGGGTTTTGGCGCTTCATATCCATGATCAAATCGAAGCCCAGATCCAAAGCCAAATGTGTTTGCCATTGTTCCGTCTTCTGAGATGGAGGATTGTTGAGATTTACCGTCAACTTCACCTAGAGTGCGTTGATCAATAAAAGAAATATTACATAAGTGCGAGAATTTTTTTTTGGATCATCAACAGGAGCCAGCTTACCATTTAATGAATCAAATTCTGTTTGATCAATTTCGCCACTATTATTATCTGGTGGTGAATTTAACTTCTCAGGAAACGTAGAAGGTTCATTTTTAAGCTCTAGCCAATATTTTGGAGGAAGGAGGACATCATCAGGAATTGGGTTTAAGCCAGAGGGTAATGGATATAACTCGAGGAGTTTCTTTCTAAGGTCAATATACCAAGATAGGAAAGTTCCATCAACACTATTAATGTTAGAGAGTGCGGGTCATGCAAGTACAAAGATTGAGAAGAAAAAACATAGACAGCTTGTTTTTTTTATCATAAAGCAAACAGGCAAAGAAGTTGCGATGTTGTAATGTAACAATTAGAAAATAAAAGTTAGAAAATAAAAATTAGAAAATAAAAATTAGAAAATAAAAATT